>CM042444.1:5372610-5777610 GCA_023631565.1 Gymnocephalus cernua | reverse complement strand
TAGTGGCCAACAGTGAGCAGTGACTGAACAAAACCAGGAGGTAGATCTTACTTGTATGGACTACATGGACCGTGAGAGCAGACTCTGGGATTACAGAAGTATCAGAAGTGGATTTTGCTCTTGCACATGACTGTTGACATAGTATTTCTATTTAGGCCTTCCAGCTGGTTAGTTCCTATATTGGCTGGATTAAAGAATAAGGAGCTTGTTCTGTGGAAAATAAATCAAATATGGCTCAATGCTGTTATGCTATTTCTATATTATATCTGCCAATAAGATAGATAATAAATTGCAGGACTGGTTGTTTAATTCAACTTTTGATGTCTGAAACTTCTTTATATACAGTCTATGGTCTGAATCCAAACATACTTAAAGTTGTCATTGTACTATACTCCATGCAAATAAATGCATTTGTGCTACAGAGTAGATGCTAGACATCATTATAAGCCACAGGAACACTCTTAACTTATTTTGTTCCATCTTCCCAAATAGATTTCTTCTGAAAATGTCTTTCTTTCTTCAGAGTACTCCTGACATGATCGGTTTTTCTCCCCACTGCCAAAAAAGCCGGCAATTCCACTTTCAATGAAAAACCTCACAATATCCGGCAGGCTCTGGATAGAGATTTAGGTCTTAAACTCAGCTGCTGCTAAGATGGTGGAAAAAAAACCCATTCATAAACAATTTTGTCTGTCCAACTCCTTTTCACAAAGCAACGAAGAGTCAGAGATTTTGATTGTCTTCTTTTTGTACCGTTCAGGCTGATGGCTTTGTTCTTCTTTAAGTAGCCTCTTACAAGTTTGTAATGAATGCATTTTACTTTTCTTGGGGAGTCCTTCCAAAGAGTAGCCTGTTTGTTCGACAAGCTGTTTCATATATAAGCGAATGAAATAAGCACATACATGGTCACTTTTACATGGTACTTTTGGCAACACTGTATTAGTAGATTCTTGGCATGTTACCATGGACTGGCACCAGGACAACTTAAGGCCAACAGCACTATTTAAACTTTTTTTTAAACTACGTACATTTAGTCTGTTCTTTACATAACATGTAATACATTGAAATAAACAAATACCCTTGCACTTTATTCAGTTTTAGTTTCTCCATGTAATGCTGCTAACTTACACTGTTGGCCTGTGTGATGTGGTCAGCCACATGACTTCTCTGAAACACATGGAGCCACCAACTGATTCTTATTTGACAGCATGGAGCTTTACTGAGAGGGATCCACCCAATTTACACGTTTCGTGATCCCCAGCAGGTCTCCCACCATCAAACACAGTCTGTTTGCTGGAGAATGTGACCAAGACAGAAGAACAGCTACCAGGAAAAGGAACTAATAATTAGGGCTGCCCCCTCTTAGTTGATTAGTCAACTGGTCGTTTTGGTCTTAGTCGACTAAGATTATTCATTTCTTTATGCTTTTTCATGCTGAATGATTTATTTTTTGACTAACTTATAAGAACATCTCTGATAAACCCAAGATTTAATGCTTTTTGAAACTCAGTTTTACAGATGTGTTGATTAAATGAACTAATCGATTAGTTGAGAAACTCGTACGAGTGTTAGTCGACCAAGAATTTCTTTAGTTAAGTACAGCCCTACTGGAAATTGTATTAAAAATGATCTGACTCAATGGAACCACTTCAATGAAAAAGAGGTTTAATGCGAAGCAGGTAGGTGACTGTTCCGACAACATCCATAAACCAAAATTGAAGGCAGTTGTAGATGTTGATGGTCTTTTCTTGAAGAGTCAGAAACGGTACACCAGCTGTGACCTTCAGCACATCTTACACAGGAGACATTTCAGCCGTGTTTTTCAGACCTTTTTCAACCTTTTGTTTTACGCACGTAAACTACAGTGACTGTGTGTTGGGCCATAAAACGGATGATCTACACTCAATGATGCCAGAATGCATCGTTTGTAGACGAAGATGGAGGATGAAGCTGCTACTGGTAAATGGTTGGATGAGTTACAAAATGATCCATCTACATGTCAGTTTGAACCTCTGTGAAAAATAAAGAGGCTTAGTCCTTACTGTAGCGGCCCAGGGTTCGATTCTGACCTGCGGCCCTTTGCTGCATGTCATTCCCCCCCCTCTCTTTCCTTTAATGTCTTCAGCTGTCCTCTCAAATAAAAGGCCTTTAAGTTCCCAAAAAATAAACAAAACAAAGAAACCATTCATAACTCCATTACGTTTAGTACCTTATAGTAGATATTTTTGCCTTGTGGCGCCCGGCCGGTCTCCAGGATAAAGTCGTAATTACGGTGGTCAATGATGAGGATCCCACCTGGTCTGACCATACTGGCAATGTTCTGAAGGGCCAACTTTTGATCACTCTGGTCCCCTTAAGGCAATAACATGATCACCATCAACAGAATGACCTATAATTAAATCACATTGTTTGACTAAATGATGATGTTATTGGCTTGAAGGATAGATTTTGTTTGGTTGGAGATGATCTGAAATGAATCCCATATATATTTATAATGTGTTTTTGACATTAAAGCATGTAAACATGTTCTAGTAGAAACCCAAAACACAAGTATGAATCTCAAAAGTTTATGTACCTTTAAAGTCTGGTAAGTGGGCGAATGAGTTGCCGAGGCAGATGACAGCATCAAAGCCAGCCCCTGGTTTCTGAATATCCTCTGGTAACGTCAACCAGTTGGCCTCTTCAATCACTGAGGATAAGAGAAGGGCCAAGGAGTTAAACATAAAGAGGAAAACATGAGGATGTCACCTGAACACTGCAGCAATTTGATTTGACATAACCTAAAATATCATGCTCAGTTTATTCAATAAAGACGTTAAGCTTTAAGGAACTTAAAAAATGTTCTGAACATTTAAACATGACAATTCAATCCTAACAAAATAATAAAATGCCGTACCCCACTGGTCAAAAGCTTGTTCTTTTCTTCTCTCCCATCTTGACTTCAGCGCATACTTGAGCATTTTGTCGCTGGCATCCACGCTCACCATTTTAAAGCCCTCTTCCACCAACATGATGGAGTCAACTCTACCAAATAAAACACAAGCTCTGTAAATACCAGTTATGTATACAAACAACAGCATAATCTCACAAGTTCTGCTAATAACACACTTTATTGTGTACTACAGCAAAGTATGTATGTATGACAATGGTTATTTAATTGACTTTATCTTGATCTATTAGACTAACATTGACAAGTGACAACAGAAAGAACCTCTGCTCATCCTCAAACAGCAATGCAGTTTGTTAGTAATATCATTATGCATCACCTTAATGTTTTACAGGTATAAAGAGATGGTTAATATGTGATAGTCAGTAGCTCCTCATGCTTAGAAAGTCTGGCAGAAAAACATGAACCCAGGCCAAAACACAGTCCAAACCGAGGCTGCTGAGTTTAGTTTGGACAGTCCTTACACTGAAGTGTCTTGAGCGATTACAACTCTTTTCAAATAGTAACTAGTTGTTAAACAATATGCATGAGTTAAAAAAATTCAAATAACGGAATCAAATTCATGCGCAGTTCATGTTAAAGAGCCACTCAGGAGCAAGACTCATTGCACAATGACCGAAAACTTTCTATTAAAAGTTTTTGTCAAAATGTTGGCACAAGAAACAACAGTATTACCTAAACTGCAATCATTAACAACAACTGGGTAACTGCAAGATAGTACACAATGGTATAAAAATATATTGAAAAAATACAAAAACCATAACAGTGTTTACGCAGTGAGAACAAGCTAACCAACAGTAAGAATGCAGATTTGTAGCTGAAATCAAACCTTGTCCTTGAGTTTAAGGCAACATTTTTTACAAGCTTTGGTTCACTTGCAATTACGCAACATAAATCTCAGACAAAACAAAAGCAAAAAAATCCTCTATGGTTCAGATCAAGGTAATTTATCTGCCAAGTCATGATGATTGTATCCTTAATTGAAAGCATGATCTGCAGCTTCTTCTGTTGTTGCATAAGTCACCACTAGCTCTGATGACAGAACAACTGGAGAGCCTGGCATCACGGGCACATTTAGACAGCCAAAAATAGTGAGGCCATTTGTTGACCTCATTCAACTGTGAGCATGTTTACATCGCCCCAGATGGTTGTGCTGCTGAGACACACTTCTCCTATGGAATAGGGTCAGAGTTGGTGTGCTAAATTCCTCCATACTAGATCACAGCAGCCGTATAAGATATTAAGCTGTACTATGTCTATTTTAGAAAATTCATGAAAATGATGAGGGTGTTATGATGAAGATGATCATCTCTGTGAAGTGGCTGTAATGATGTTTTTTTTAAGTGATCAAGAAAATACATTTCAGCAGCCCATTTTGGAGATGGTTCAACTAAACTGCTAGATCACTGAATGGATGTTTGTTTAGTGTAAAATCCAGTTGTACAATACATCATTAAATGACTAAATAAATAATAATATTGCATCTCCTGCACAACTTACTCCCAGACAGAAAGACCAATTGAGGTGAATTGAGGGGCTACACAGACAGGTTATAGTATGCTGTTTTCTTGTTGAGTTCAGCCAATGGCCTTGCTGCTGTTCTGTATCAGCAGAAGTACTCAGACTGCATGGAACCAGTCCAAACTCCCTGCAGCAAACCATGTCCAGTTCATCACCCACTGAACCCTACATCTGCTATCCCACACAATTCAAATTCAGCAGCCAGCTTCCACTTACACAAACAGTACATCTCCCATTCAGCAACTCCAATGTTGATTATGTGCTTCAAATGTGGGTAGACCTAACTGGTTTAAATGTAAAAGGCAGAAAACGTTTACTGATCGTCACAACACTTGTATATTGAGGCTTTTGTTTAAGCCACATAAGCCTTCTTAGTTGTAACATAAAAACACTTTAAATCAACGTGACTCAGCTCATGGTACCAGACTGCTGCCGAAGGCAGGAACTGGCACAGTGGCTGGTGCAACTCTGCACTTTCATTCATCACTCTCTGGCCTAATCCGGATTTTGTCTAGAGTTAAAGGGGTCACCGAGTTGAAAATCCAGGAAAGTCAAACTAACTTGATTAACTATAGATAATCTCACTTATTATAGAAGCAACATTGGCATTTTTAATACATATATTATATTATAATATCGAATTATCTGAACCTAAAATTGACTCTGTATAAGGTGTAAATCGTGTTTTTGTCTATGACTCTTATCAAGCACAAGAAACAAAGAAAGTAAAGACAAATATCTCTTATTTTACCACATTTGCTAACGTTACACATCAAAATATGCTGTAGCTGGAGGAAGTGAACTGAAATTAATAATATTAATTTAAATAATGTAGACTTGTGATGTATAAGGGCTAATGCCGAATTAAATATTAGGTTGTGCAAATATAGAAACTCGAGACATTTCTTCACTGGGGGTGTTACGTTTGCAGATATACAAGGGTATGCATTAAATTGAACATATTTTTAATAGAGTTTGGTGAGACGTTCACTGCCACACCAGCCCAAACTTAAACCCTTCTCAAACGTCGGTCTGACATTACCCTGTTCCGCAGGCTACATCCAGCACTCTTTGAACCCCTTGCTCTTTCAGCAAAGACACCACCCAGCTTTTGTATTCCTGCGTCCTACTCTGCGTGTCTCCGATGTACAGCTCCCAGACTTTCGCTGCTTTGCCGTCGGCATACTGATCAGGAAGACCCTCGGCGGCCACACCGAGAGAGCGGGTCCTAAACACGCTGTCGACCGACATGCTACTGCTATGTTGAGTGTTAGCTTACTAAGGAAACGAATGAGGTATTCAGCAACCTGACTGCTCTAAATGTGTCTGAAAACGAGCTGTTCTTTACTCTCTCCGTAGCCCAAATTCAGATTGCTATTATTTATATGAGCAACAAAGGTGGGGCAAACTTTAACCCAATGACACTGTTCTGTGAACGGACGCCTACTTTCTGATAGGATGAAGCAAGAGGAGAAACGACAGCACCTACTTCCGTGTTTACGTTGGTAGACGTCCTTGACGTGGAAGTTAATGAATTCCTTACCCTAAAATAACCTCCCAGGACCCGTTGCATTTTAAAGTAACCCACAACTGCGCAAATCTATACCTTAGAGAATTTGGACTTAAACAAAAGTATCACAAAGTTAGCAGAAATGTAGGGTTTATTCACTTTTCTTTTTAATTATTAACTTGCACAACACATTTAAATAGGCTACATAATGCATATATAGTAGCCTACATGAACTCATGAAAAGGGATAATATCTGAAACAAAACAGGTGGCAATAAATGCATAAAATCAAATTAAGAATAAAAGCAAAGCAACATAAATGTAGGCAAATTCTAATTTTCTAAAAGGGTGTCTGCCACACATACAAACCTTTTTTTTCTTGTTTACCTCCTAAAAGGTAACCTTTTTTTTTCTTGTTTACCTCCTAAAAGGTAACTCCTCCTGTTTTGATTGGCTGCTGTATGTCAACTCACAAAGGACCATGTAGCCTACTGTATTATTGGCTACTAGCAGAGGTGAGGTTTTGTCAGCCACAACTGGTCATACAGGTTTGTACCACCCAGTCTTATCAACACTGCAGTCCAACTTTAAAATATGCTCTGACTCTGTTGTCACATTATGATATTCCTGTCACCACTGATCTTTGCCCACATGTTTGTAATGGTGTTTGTTCATTGTCTTGATGTTTTCTCACTGATTAGTCACTGGAACTCCTGTTTAACAGCGATCTTAACTGCCGTGCTTCTTTTTTGGGGAGGTAAGATTAAACACGCTTGTATAGAACCAATGAAATAAAGGCAGCACTCAATGATGATTTTCCCTCATCACCTGCTGCCTGGATAGATTAGCCCACTAAGAGTTTACATTTGGGATTTTCTAGGTAATCTCAGATTTGGTTGACCATATACCTTGTGTAAAATCAGGTTAACCCCTGTTAGGTTGCCATTTGCCATAAGGTGCCATATTAATCTACAGTACTCTTTATTTCTGGATATATAGGAAGTGGCTACGAATTAATATGTAGTTAATGGTTATTGGTGAAGCACTAGTAAAATAGACTATGTCCAACAGTAACATCTAGTGGCAGCTGTAGGGAACTGCAAAATGATATACCCTAACGTTTAAAGGCAATTTAATAATAAGAAGCTATGTAAAAATGCCCTTAATCTTCTAATGCTGTGTACTGAATGTGAACTTTTGAATAAATTCACCTGCACAAAGGGAGGACTGGTTCAGGGTGTCAGACTACATTGCCAGAGTGATGATGATGTCTGTTTCCTTACAACCAGTGAGGAGAGGAGGGACGTGGGGATCATCAGATAAAGAGGAAGAGGGATCCACTCAGTTCTCCATTCAGAGAAAAAGTCCAGAAAGATGTAAACTGTAAAATAAATACTATATTTATTGACTGACTTTTAATTTCTGTTTTGAAAATAAAGCTGATTAAATGGAAAAATTAAACCAGATGAAAACATTTACCAATTCAGAAATTGTCAATAATGCATTGTTTTTACAGAAGACAATATGAATTGTCATAACAATAACACAGATGTTACTAATACATAACATTGTAAGCTAGCATGAACAAATGAGGACACATGTTATTGTTGAGTAACTAGTTTCACCCTTTTCAGCAATTTTGTACTACAGACCTGTAGATGGCACTCTAAGAACAAGAATAATGACAGCAATGACTTGTTTGAATTTCATGTCATGATACACAAAAGAACAGAAAATCACATGAAATCACCCTCTAGAGTCCCATATTATAGACCATTTCACTCATGTACTCATATTTTACAAACAGTTAAATGTAGGCTATATGCACAGATAATAATGTTTAAAGAAAAATTCACTGTTGGAAAGAACACAATACAGTCACGTTGACACTTTAAGGAGCTAGCACTATTCAGCAGAATTCCATTTTCAGATTAGCATTTTACTCATGAAACATAAACTCATAAAATGAGAATAATTGGGATTTTCTGACTACCTCTCAGCTCCTACTGGGACACATACAACATGAAAATGTGTCCTATATGCTGCAGTTGCATAATATGTAGTATTATATACGTATAGGCTATTTTATCCAAGTTAAAATTTTAAATGACTTGCTTTTAATTATGCATATGAGGATCTAAGTATCCCAGTTCATCCACTTCTGAAACAGTCCCCCTTTATTTAAAATGAATTAATTTTAATTCATATTATTATTATGATTTATATTGCATTACCTCGATAAAAAAGTTTATTCGGAGAAGTTACAGACCGCAGCCATCTGATAAATGTAATGGAGTCTCCCACACTTGAAATGCCAAAGGGACCAGTGGAGTTGGTGATCATCATTGTTTGGAATAGAATTAACACTCAATATTCTCCACAGGAGCAGTAGACGGCTGACTGGAGTTTTGTTCTCTGCGCTTCTGACGCTTAACAACATAAAACCTTATCACAAATATAGACACTACCACAGCTACAACAACAACAATCCATATCCAGAGAAACCCACCAGCAGGCGCAGAAGAACCCTTCAGTGTATGATTATTGGTGGCTGGTTTAACAAAAGCTCCGACGATAGGAGTTGTGACAGCAAAACTTTCACTGCCCTCTGCTTTGACGCATTTGACTTCATTTTTTAGTACAAATCCTTTTCTGCAGGAGCACATAAAACTTCCAAAAGTGTTTTTACACTCTTGATCACATCCATCATTCAAACATTCATCAATGTCCTCACAAAATGTATCACTTAATAGAAAGCCATCAGGACAGTAGCATTGGCTGGGGTTTCCCTGACAATTCGCTGGGCATTTATGTTGTGGACAGTGTAGTTTGCACCCCCCGGGGTTCTTGCTATCTGGGATATATCCACTGAGACAAGAGCATATATAACCTCCTTTTACATCTGTGCATATATGTTCACAATTACCACTTTTGCAGCCTTTAGAGCTTTTGATCACATTAGGATCTGATAATTCTCGTGCGTGGCATGCATCTTTGTGCTTCGTTTTGCACAGAAACCCATCCGTTTTGTCCGAGCACAGCCTCTCTGTCCACTTTTGACCATTTGAAAGTGACACACAGCGTGGAGAGCAGACTTTAACACTGTCTTTCCATACGCCAAAGGATGGAATAAAGCTACTGTGCACATTACCAGAGGTCCATTTATAGCCTCTCAGTGGAGCTGAAAGGTTGCTGCAGGCAGAAGCTGGTAAACGCAGTCCAATCCAGAAGTTTCCATACAATTCTTGTCTAAAACTGTCAAGGGTGTTCTCTTCTGTCTCAGACCAAAATGTCATTAATTCCCCGTTCCTGTCACGGCATGCTTCGTCAGCTGTTTGAAAATCCACTCTGTCTTGATCTACTGTTATGCAGTCGCTCCCAGTACAAAACGGCCTACAGACACCAGTCTGCTCCATGCCAAATCCTGTCGTTATAGACAAGAACAAAATCACTAACATCAAAATAGTCATTGTCATTACCTTCACAGGCACAAAAACAGTCAGTTGCAAGCAGGCCATGATGTCGTGCAGTAGATCATCCTATAAAGTCGGCTGACTACAGTTTGGAGAATTTAGAGCCGGGGCTACCTACTCCGGAAGCAACACCCCTCAGGACAATGACAACGGTAAAGACAGGAAGGAAATGAGATAACGTTAAACTACTGGGTTTTTCCAACGTTAACAAAGCCAAATATCATCATTATGCAGATATAAGAACAAAAACCTATTCATATTTTAGAACAAACTATTTATTTTGTCTCATAGCATGACTTAATCATCACATAGCATACAGTATATTGATTCGATACTGTGATGTACATGTGTTTATCATTACATATTTACACCAGCATCAGATGTGCAAACTCCATTCAGAAAGTAAAATGAAAAATTGCATGTCTGAGTAAACAATCTGAATACTTCTTCCATGACTGCCATTTTGGTATTGAAAGGTCAACATAATGTGCAATATTTTCATGTCATCTTAATGATGCAGTAAAGACACCAATGATTTTGGGCCAGAAGCTGAGGTTGAGTTAACAGACAGTGATACATACATTGCTCAAACGTATACAGTATATTGATAAAATAGCAGAACATGTGGCCAGACAAGACAAATTACAAAATTAGCTGACTGACCTTAACATAAAAAAGCTCACTTTAAATGAATACATCCTGGTACAGATAAATCATTGTTAATATTTCTTCTTTTTCATTCTTTTTTCTTTCTGGAATCATCTGCACCCAGTCCAAACTATCAGTTCTCGATAGTCATCCTCATTATACAGAGCCCCTTACATATACACAAATACACACTTTGCTTCTTCCTGCCAAAATCTGCATCATCAATTTGTTTCTAGTTTTTATTTGATTTGATATGTAATATTTCACAACAACACAGCCTAACCTAGAGAGGCTGCAAAACATAAATTACATAAATAAGCATGATAATCCATGTAGACAGTCTTCTCCACCACTATCAGGTCATAGGTCATCAGTCAAGATGGACTCATATAGTTTCTCTAAACGCGGATCCAAACCAGAAGACACCCAACAGTAGCCATCTGTACTGGTATTTTTCTTAGCTTCTTTTTTGGAGCGACTGCATCGAAAAATTGCAATAACCAAAGTCAATGTGACTAAAAGCAGCAGAGGAATGACTGAACCAAGGATGCAGATGATCACCTTGGAATTCACCGTCTTGGCAAAACCTGTCACCAAAGATACGTTTCTCTGCTGATCATTGTGCGTAACGTTCACCAGGTCTGGAAGTGGTGCGTCAGTGTGAGGGGACTGGTGTTGGAGATCAATTGTGGTTCTGGTTAAAGACTCTGTGACGTTTTCTTGTGTTTCCTCGTCAGCTAGGTCATCTGATGAAGCAGCTGATGTTTCTGTCATATCTGGAGTACAGGTTGATCCATCTGTCTCCATGTGGCCGCCTTGCGGGCAGGTGCACAAGAAACTGCCTACAGTATTGACACATTTGAACTGACAGAGATTACTGACACATTCATTAATATCTACGCACGAGTAGCCATCCTCGGATAAAGTGAAGCCCTCATTGCAGGAACAAGAGAAGGATCCCAAACTGTTCAAGCAGCTGTGCTCACATCTTGTTTGCGTGCACTCATCCATATCCCTGCATTTACCATCAACCATTTCGTAGCCGCCTTCGCATGCACATGTGTAACTGCCATGCGTATTTATGCACAAATGATGCGCACAGGCTTGTGACTGGCACTCATCAATATCAGAGCAGCTACGCTGGTTTGCATCTAGTTTGAACCCATCTGGACATTTGCAGAAATACCCAGACTCCCTCATTACGCACTGATACTCACAGGTGTCAACGCCGCACAAGTCTTTTATCCTGCAACTGAGTCTATCCTGATTCAGGTCGTAACCTTCTTTGCAAGAGCATTGAACCTCATCTGCAACCTGGTGGCACAAATGTTCACATCCGCCATTGTTTATCGTGCAATTTTGCTTCCCTGTTTTGCAAAACGGGCCAGGTTCAGTCCAACGATAGATGTCGTCCATCCCCTTGCACACAGCATATTGAGACTGTTGGTCACTACATAAAATAACAGCATATGTTGCGAGCGGAAATGATTGCATTTCACTTCTTTGTGGCTCTTCTGAGAAGGGCGCTGTGTAGGTGATTTGTCCAGGCCCCAATAGAACCAAAGGTTTACACATACCCTTAAAATAAAACTTACATGCATAAAAAGCAGGGCTTTTGCAAGGTCTAGCAGTCCATTTCAGTTGGTTCTGACCTGATACAGTATAATGAACTTGTACACATCTCTCCTCAGCGCATGTGGTGACAGGTTCTTTTTCCCAGTTGGAGTAGTGGGAATCTTCCTCCCCAGATACCCACCTAAACCCCCTGAGAGTCTTGTCAGCAAACACACAGTCCCCTTTGTGCAGTTTTAATCCAATCCAAAATTTAAACACCCTGTCCTGACGTTGTCTTTGGATCTGTGAGAGAAGCGAGCGCAGCACATCCTCTTCTTCTTCGTCTCTGACTGTCATCAGATAACCTCCATTGTGGTCACAGTTCTGACGGGCATCCTTAAAGCTCATTCTGTCCATATTCAGGGTGAAACAGGCGTTTGAGGTACATAACGTCTCATGTTCAGCTCCAGATAAACCCTCAAAGCTGTTGATGAGCTGCAGCAGAAAAATCCACAACATAACTGCCATAGAGATCAACAAATTAACTGATATCCAGAAGGTCCTTGGGAGCTTTGGGGGTGAAATGTGACCAATATGTGGTTGTCCATTCGTAGCCAAAAACAAGTGGTGTGGGTCTGAGACTAACATTCATGCTCATGCATCCTGTTTGGGACACAAACTAAAGACGGAAACCATGTTTAGCCGCAGTTATGGGTTCTTTTTTACTCCCCCGCCGACCAGTTCCGTTTTGAGATTTAAAAAAAACAATGGCAGGCTCCACAGTGTTTTGACTGCTTCTCCAGATGTCTCCGGCCCCACTGAGCTTCAGGCATTTAAGCTGACTCCCTTGATTGTGGTGCCCTACAATACATGAACATGCAACGGTCAGCGCCTCAGAGACACTTTGACAAATGGACGCTGGGGATGGACGCACAATAGCTGCTGGATGCAAGGAACCTGTGACCTTTGCCACCCTGCTGCCCCTGCGAGAACAGTTCACATACACTTTATTTTTATATGGTGTCATAAATAGTTTATTTCCTGCATGTAGAATGCATGTAGTGTAAGATTTAATTATTGATTGAATTTATTGTACCTCTAAATGTGTGATAATAAAGATAAAACTTTTTATGAAATACTTCTGTGGTTGTAGTGCCAAAATTCAGACTCTATCACAGTAGGAGATAAGGTATACATTTATTTCATAAAGAGTGGTACAGAGCCTGCCTTGCAGGAGTTACGGGCGCTAGTGTGTATATATATATATATATATATATATATATATATATATATATATATATATATACATATATATATATGACTACACAAAGAAAAAAAAGAAGAAATGTATGAACTTTATTCAAAATTACAATTTAGTCATCCAATTAAGGCACGCTGTTATTAGGCTAGATGAACTACTCACATTTAAAACTAAAATTGACAGCACTGCAAACTGAATCAAAACAGTTAAACAGTCAAATTTAAATATTGTGGAGTTAGGTATACTTGTGTATCATCTGTGTGTGTTTAGGTTGGCCGAATTTGGATGGCCAGTGCCAAGGACATTTATGTTAATCCAGACATTTCCTGTATTTGTTTAAACACAGGAAGTGCCACAACTACAATCACAGGAAATAGAGTGACATGCACTTCTCCACCCACTGAGCTCAAACAGGCAGTTACTTCAAAGAAATCCCTGTAGACAGATTCGTCCATTTCTATCTAATATAATGCTATCAGATTAAAACCATATTATTATGTTCCTATTCTGTCATTTAGGTATGCCAGAATAGGGCACTAAAAATCCACAAAAATTCCAATGACCCCAATGGACTTCCTCCTTCTGGAGAAATGGAGTTTGGCACTACAGCTCCACTTCTTGAGAAGTGTGAAATAAAAAGTAATAAACAGCAATAAATTATGGCTTGACCACGCCATTAAACAACAAATTCTTTTGTTGTCTATTGTTTGCTGAATAAACTTAGGGAGCTTTATGTGTTCCCTATTTGCACATTAAACAAGCAAGGAAGACTTTTGTCTGTGAAATGGAGAGAGAAAAGACGTTCTAGTAAGCAACAGTGAAATTAAGAAGAAAAAACATGTTGAGAAGCATAAAATGTTGAACTGAGGAGTCAAAGAAAAATGATATAATCATTTTTGATATGTGAATTATTTTCTCTAACTTCTCTTATGTCTCTCACTATTGTGTGGCAATTTAATCATGGTATGAAATATAGGGATGCACCGAATCCAGATTTTTGGGGTTCGGCCGAATACCGAATCCACTGGTTAAGATTCTGCCGAAACAGAAACCGAATACCGAATCCTACTCCCATCCTCAGTCCATTAACACAGTAAACACATTGATGAAGTAAACAACATCCACAGCCTCTAAAATAGTTAACATCTTAATGTTGAATTCACACGCTCTTTTCACATCGTAGGAAAGCACATCGCTATCGACAGATGAGTGAAAATTTTGTTTGCCAAATTTTCGCTAACCAGTGCATGATGAAGGCATGTTGGGTGGGTGAAATTAGAAAGCTAACGTTAGCTAATGAGCAGCAGCCCGCTGTTTGGTCGCTCCGCTCCCACTGTAGGGAGACTCATTTGCCGAGAGAACGGCTGACAGTCCGGGAGAGGCGCTGTCTGGTTAACACAAGTTTTTAGCTGTGACTGTCCTTCCTTTGCCGTACCTGAAGTTGCTGCATTTTGGCTTCTGTCTGTAGATTCCTTCATGCACAGCTAATATTTTTTCGGATGTTTCATACCAAATGTTTTAACAGTGGCGATGTTGTGTATTGTTTAGGGTCCTTGCCACCACGAGACAAATCAGCATTGCAAATTGAACATGCAGGTTAGACTTAGACTTAGAACACTTTAATGTCCCCGAGAGCCAATTTGTTGTACAGTACTTGACTTGAATGGCCTTCTTTTCACTAAAAACTAAAAACACTTTTTCTGCTCACGAATTCCATTTTCACTTTCTCACAGCCTACTGCATTGAACGCTCCACCTACGTAAACACCTTCCCGTAATCAACGGCGTCATCATTACTTAAACCAGTGTAGCGCGTGTCGTGCAAGCGTAGGGTTCGGTTCGGTGGAAAAAAATTCTAAGGTTCGGCAGAAACTGAACCGCGTCAAAAAGCCCAATATTCAGCCGAATCCGAAGGCCTAATGAAACATCTCTGACAGTTAGTGGACTGAAGTTTACACACACACACACACACACACACACACACACACACACACACACACACACAAACCTATCATCAGTTATTTCCTCAGTTCTTTCCATTAAAATCAATTATTTCTAATTCAAAGAGGACAGCTATTGGCTGCATCTCAACTTATTGGCTGATTTTAATTTCAAATCATTACTGTAATGGCAACACAGCTACTCAATCACAGGGTATCTGTCATCTGTATAAGTCTATGTGAAGATAAAGGGACCTGATCTCAAACCTTTTGTAAACACTGGCAGTCAACAGCCAGATGCCAGTACTTTCGTTTTGAAGCAGCCAGTACTGTTATTGTGACAGCTTTTTGTCTTAACTAATAATTGACAACCACTAAAGATCAGCTCTGAAGATAAAGGTGCATATAATAAACCCATAAACAAATCAGTTCAAGATGATTTCAGGCTATAAATATGAACTCTCTCTCTGCCTCTCTTTGTTCTACTGTAGCTTACAGCCGTACAAGATTACGCTGCAGGTGACCACAGGTGGTGTTTGTTCAAAGACAATGGCAAGTTGTTAAGAAACACAACTTCCTTGCCAGCCAAGGTAGCCTCAGACATTTACAGACTACCCACACTTTCTCTCTCGAGCTGTTGAGGTAAGATCTTCAAAAGTCAATATTTTAAACTGGTTGATTCAGATTTCACATTTTAGCAGATTGCTGCATATTGATTGAAGAATAAATGCTGTATGTTTGCACGTTGCACTGTAAAGTGATATGTTATGAAGATATTGTTTCAAATATACCTTTACTATTTATTTTATTAATACCATTAATGGTAATATGTTTTATAAATTACAGGAAGAATAGTTTTTCTTTTGGACTGCAGTGAATTTTGTATAGTTCTAAGTCACTTGTCTCTTGAAAGTTGTTGTTATGTATCTGATACAGACAGGTGACAAATTAAATGCAGATGTGTCTACAGGGCATAAAGGTCACTGAATAGCATTAAATTAATATGAATATGACATGTGAAAGATAACAGCAAAAAAAAACTCACTTTTACTCCTACTCACGACCGATTTATTACATGTCTTATTACTTAAAAATAATCTCAGGCCGGCTACACGCTGGATGTGTCGTGTGAGCGTGTCAGCTGCGTGGCGTGTCCGTTTTTATTTTGGCTCTTATGTTAAAAGGTTAGAGCTTACACACTGTCTGCATGTGTGTTTGTCATGTTTATATGTCATTTTGACATGAATCCATTTAATAAATGACATGATGTTTGAAAGTCTCTAGGTTTTGACATAAATGCAGATTTAAATGTAATTTAACCCTTTTTTATTAATTTTCAATTTTCAAATATTGCACCTGTCATACAGAACGAAATATTCTGTAGCCTATTTTGCCGTCAATACTGTTGACTTTGTCTTTTCTGTAATCAAATCAGTATATATTTATGTTTAACATGGTATTTCATTTGATCAATGGGAAACATACATGTGTACAGACAAGGCTAGCAGCAGCAGCGCTGCGTCAGACACGTTTGAAACACAACTGAAACGCCATGCTCACGGCATGCAGCCAGTGTGTAGCCGGCTTTAGACTTAATTTGATTAAGAAAATATCCTAGATGGCTGGAGTACAAAAACAGAGGTGAGCCATACTATCATAATAATACTATGATGAATAATATTCTCGCTCATAATATATAACTTTTAAATACTGATTTGAAAACAATAGTATTTTAAAATTCAGCTAGCCTATTATTTACATTTAATTTGTAGATTTGATACGTACAATGTGACACCATTTGTCGTCTATTTTATATTTTTTTAGGAGCGCAAGCAACATTAATTTAAGTGGCTAAGTGGTTAGACTACAAAATCTGATTGATATTTTTTGACAAACTGTAAATAAAATATAACTAAGACAACCCTTTGCTATGAACACTAAAATGCTTATCAAAGTTAAAGTATCATTTGGTAAAAGTGAAACATTGTTTAGGCAGAATATCAGAGCAATTTAGATTCTATTTTCAGTAGTTTGTAAGCAAAACCCCTTTGACAGAACAAAGAAAGCAACTGATTTCCTTTGAATTCTCGGCCATCTCTCAAATTTGTATGCAAAATAATTGTAAATGTCAAAATGGTTCTGGATCTTATTTTACTTAACAGAGCCCAAACACTGCAGCAATGCCTCCTCCTGGTGTGTGTCTGAACATTATGGAGGCTCGTCAAAAGCAAGACGGTTATGGTAGCTTCACCAACCCTGACATGTTCTTCAACCAAGACTACCAGCAGCTGAAACAGTACTGTGTCACCCAAGGAGTAAAGTACATCGATGAAACGTTCCCCCCTGACAGGAGCTCCATCGGCCAAGGGGTACTTAAACCCTCTGACCTGGCCCGTGTTGTGTGGCTGAGACCAAAGGTGAGTGCTTTGCACGGGTTAAACAGAAGCAGAATAGAGCCCATATCACAGTAAATGTTTATGTTTAATCACGTATGTTATTCGTCTTAGTCTGTCACCGCAGCAGGCCACTAAACACACAGTGTCTGTCTGGATTTGTATGTAACAGCACATGTGCAGTAAAGTTTGTTTTTTTTTTTTACATTTTTTGAATGACTGCTATACTAGCTGCTGATTGAGGCTACACAAAAACCAGAAGTTCAAACATCAAACTTGACAATTCTCAACACACCATTGTAATAGTGTATGTTTAGGGACTGTACACAAAGTTTTGATGTCGAGATGGGGGACTAAACCTTGTACTTTTTAAAATGTCATGGCCCCTATTATTATTACAGTTCCTTCGGTCCTTCCTCTGACTTAGAAAAAACCGCAACACCCTCCCTTAAATATCCTAAAATGATAACAGTACACAAATAATAATATCCAATCATTAATAACTAAAAAACTAAGTGTCTTGGTTGCAGATTAGCTAGCTCTGGAAGAACAAACGATAAAGTATGTGTGGTCAGATCTCCAGTGAAATAAATATTATGTGATCATATTAGTAATAGCTAGCAATATTAGCAATATTCTTTTTATGACTATCCTAATAAAATACTCACATGCACATTTCTGCATATAAAGAATCATTAGTAATTGTATTGTATTAGGATATAAAATGTGAACCTTTCCTCTTTCTTCAAAGTCGTTTTTGATTTGTTAACACTCCCTCCGTTTCAGAATATTGCTCCTCATCCAGCCTTCGTACTTGATGGGGTCTCCAGGTTTGACTTTGCTCAAGGACTACTTGGTAGCAAAATGTCTTTATTCATCACTTTTCTACTGTTATGCCTTCTTGTCTCTCTAACAACTATTTTTTTTCACTCAGGAAACTGCTGGTTTCTTGCATCTATCGGAGCTCTAACATTCCAGAACGACATCCTTGGACAAGTTGTCCCTCTTGAGCAAATATTTGATGAGAAATACTGTGGGCTGTTCCACTTCAGGGTAAATACTAACATATACTAGCATAACTGGTTATTATTTTAAGTGCTATATTTTCATTGAACATTGATTGAAATCAGACTTACTGTGCTGAGTATGTGATGCCACTTTCTACATTCTTATGGACTGCATTTAATATTTTTGGCAATTTAATATGCTGACATTCATTTTTACTGTGAATAACAATGTGGAAAATAAATATTTTTGCACACCTAAAAATAATGACTGAGCACACATTGACATATAACTTCAGTCATGACACATACATTGCCATGCATTACTTGTAAATTGATCTTATTTTAAAAGCAACCTTTATATTCTCATCTTTTTTAACAAATTCAGTTCTGGAGATTTGGAAGGTGGATGGATGTTGTCATTGATGACACGCTACCGACAATCAATGGGAAACTAATCTTTGTTCACTCTAAAGACCAAAACGAGTTCTGGCCTGCTTTGCTGGAGAAAGCCTATGCCAAGTATGAAAACAAAAGTACATTGTTTCTCAGACATATTTGTTTTGTTAGCATGAGTTTTGTCCTATATCTGGAGTATCTGTAACAATAATATCACATCCACTTGTGTCAGAGTGACTTTTGTCATCTCACTTTACCAAATCATTTGTTTGCAAATGCTCTTGTATAGTTTCTATTTTTTATTCTACTGGAACAAAAGCACCAACACATCACTGACATCCAAAACACAAGATTCCCTTTCAGTGGTTTGTGTGATGACAAATACAATATATGGAAAAAATACTTTCAAATAACTAATGTTTAAAAATAAAAATAAAACAGCTAAAATACACAGAGCTACCTATAGCTGTGACATCTTGGACAAAGCAACCAAATGAGTATGTACTTCCAACACATTCTCACTCTCCCATCACATAAAATACGGACGCTTGGTCATGTGCCTTTGGCGTTTGTTATTCACGCTAAAAGTCTCCTTTAGCGTCAGGACTCTTGGCGTCTTTGGTGTTTGTTATTCTCACTAAAAGTGCATCCTTTGGCGTTTGTTATTCGGGCTAAAAGTCTCCTTTATAATCGAGACTCTCAACGTCACTTTTGACACTCTGGGTCGGGACGTACGTTTAACTGACATACGGCACAAGAATGGGACAGTTAGGTTTAGGAAAAGATCATGGTGGGGTTATAAAATGTACGTTTCAGTGACACACGGCACAAGAATGGGACACGAACCCCCGTCTCCTGGGTGAAAGTCCTGTGTTGTTTGACCCATCCATTTTTTAAAGCAACAAAAAGGCAAAATTCAAAAGTCAAATTCCGTCTTTGTTGTCACATTTAAATACAGACACGAGAGTGTACTATCTAACTCTAAAGCAAAAAGTGGATTTCCCAAAATGTCGAAATATTGTTTAAACTGACCACAAGTTGTTCGTAATTTAGCCATTAGCTAACATCCATTTTACTTTATTGTAACGGAGACATGCAAATGACTGTTGTTTCTACAACACATATACTGCATTGTTTTTTTGTCAGTCAACTTTTATTAATGACAAATGTTTTTGGCTTGTAGGAGATTGCCAACAAGCAATTGCCAAATGGGTTGGTCCAAGGCCATGCCTACACTGTCACGGGTGTGAAACAGGTGAAGAATTATACTTAAGATTGCACTTGGAATTGGAAGTAACAACACAACAAACACTTATCTAAACGTTATAATGGAGATTGTATGATCAACAGCTAGCAATCAGGATTTTATACTTCTACAGAAGCATACCTTTGAAAATGATTAATGGACTACATGCTGTTTATGATTGCTGGTCAGGTGATAAGCCGAGGGAAACCAGTTAACCTGGTGCGTTTGTGGAACCCTTGGGGCAAAGGAGAGTGGACTGAAGACTGGAGTGATCGGTGAGAACGATTGCCTCTCAGTGACTCTCTCACAGAGACATGGCTCTGATTTGCAGAAATATTGAGATTATTTTCTAATGACAACATAAGTGAAGATGTATTTATTGTCACATCATGTCTTTATTCTTATCACGTGCGCAACAATTGCAGAGGAGCAGTTGTTGGCAATGAAAATCTTAGGCCTCAGACACAAACCAGCAATGCTCATTACTCATCTACTTTTAGCTGAAAGCCAACAGGTTGGTAACAGCCAGGGGTCTTCTGCTTTTCTTTTACAGTACACATAAAAGACTTAAACAGGTCATTTGGAAGAGGTGCGTGAGAAGCCTGTGAAACTGAAAATCTCCCTCCAGTTAAACTAAACTGGTTTTGCCAGTAATCTGCTGTAATCTCCTGCTTTAAAGGCAACTTAAAACAAGTTAATTTTCATTCTTCACTGTATTTGCATACTGTGTGTGTTGAGAAGAAAATTGAGAGGCAGCATTTTCTAAGCCTCAGGACGTACTGCATGTTAGAACTTTCCTCTGAATGCCTCGAAACAACTCATAATGAAATATTATCTCCCTTCTTACTTCATAAACTGTCTTCAAGGTCATCTCTGTGGCAAACCGTGAGTGCTAAAGATCGTGAAATGTGCCATTCAGTGGATGATGATGGAGAGTTTTGGTAAGCAAATTCAACCCAATGTTGGAAACTTTTCTAAACATCTGGATCTTTTCTGTCCCACTCATACCCACCATACAAAGTAACTACTACAAAACCATGTTATGTATTTAAAAAGTAAGATATTCCCAAACAATGCTTTACAACAGCAACAAATACAGCTATTATATAAAATATAACATATTTCAACATTCGAGGAATTGAGTCAACTTATATTTTAAATAGAGTTTTCTGTGGTGGTTAAGATATATTTCTGACAAATTTATCTAGCATATGCTAGGTAAAACGCAGCATGCATACTGTGTAGAGAAGAATGACAGACACAAAGCAGCTTGAAGAACTTGCTTGTCACATTGTTTGTTGTAAAAGATCCCATCTACACCTCTTAAAAAATTGAAATTTCCCAAGAGGGATTAATAATAAAAGTACTTCTAACCCATACTGAAACAGAAGGAATATGTTTATCTTTATGAATCTTATACTGTATTTCTCAAGGTCAGGGCTTCTTAGTTTCAGCATTACATCCAGAGGAAAAAAATCACATTATCCAAAATCAATATATGATGCCAACAGGATGACCCTGGAAGACTTCTGTAAGTTCTACACAAATCTTGACATCTGCTCCCTATATCCCGACTTCCTTGATGGAAACTCCTCTCGGCACTGGAAGACCTCCATGTATGAGGGCAGATGGGTAGCAGGAACAACTGCTGGGGGTTGCATGAATAATAAAGGTACTTTAAACTCAAATTTAATAAGACATAATATAATTTGTCATACCATGTGTTTGATAACACTATAAAATACTAGTAAGTGGCACCTGCCATATCAACATTAACCACAATTTGAAAATCTGTCACTGTAACAGACATGAATATCCTTTTAACCCTCGTAGCTTTTTATTTGCCTTTTGTCTAGGAAGTTACTTATTCAAAAGTAAAAGCAAAGGGGAGCGTTCTGCACAGAGAAAGCTGGACTAAATGAGCGTGGAGCAACAACCAGATCATCCTTCATATTCCCAACTCCCTTCGAGCCTTCAAAAAAATAAATGAATAAACACTAGAATAAACCATAATTAAAAATGATAGAACACATTGTTAATAATACAAATAATAATAGTATGTCTGTACTGAACCAATAGATTATCACTGAAATTCTGCACCAAGGTGTTTTGGGCAAGGGCCATTATCCACACTTAATATTTATGAAAACCACAGTTCTCTTCTGTATGGATTTATGAGACCTCCATGTTGAAAAAACATGGCGTTTGTTTACACCAGCAGCTAACTTTACAAGAAGTTGTCCAAATTTAAAGATTCTTGAAGATTTTGAAAACAATTCAAACTTAATGAGATTGCTCAGTAAGACTTGCTTTGCTTTCAGTTCATTAGTAATAACCAAAAAACATTCAATTTTAAACTTGATAGTCAAATCACTTACCCTACTCTACTCTACCCTACTCCTCTCTATGATACAATGCAAAAATATGTTACTCCTCTCTTTGTCTTCCAGACAGTTTCTGGACTAATCCACAGTTTCGGATCAAGATTGACGGTGAATATTCGGAGATAGATGGAGAGAAAAACGTGCTCGTATCTCTCATGCAAAAGTCTGACAAGAGGAACAGACACATGGTCCAAAATCTCCACATTGGTCTCGCTGTATTTGAGGTAAATATCAGCCTTTGTAATATTATATAAAATATACCCATTGTATCTGACACAGTATGAGGACAGATTTATATATATATATATATATATATATATATATATATATATATATATATATATATATATATAGATAGATAGATAGATAGATAGATAGATAGATAGATAGATAGATAGATAGATAGATAGATAGATAGATAGATATAAAAGGTAGCTGAAGTTGTCAGTTTAAGTAAAAAACAACATAGAATGTTGGTGTAGACCACAGGGCATTTCATGCCATATTGAATTTGTGGGAATACGTACTACTGCTGCAGCAGAAAGAAATTCTAAAAAATAAAATAGAATCATTATACCCCCTGTAACCTGGAATACTGGAGAAAAACGTCCTATTTAGTTTAGATTAGATTAGATTAGAAAAAGTTTGTGGTTTTGGTTTAAAATAACTCCTTCTTGGACACAAAGACCGGTCCCCCAGGTGAAAGTCCTGTGATTTGGGACACATCCACCACCCTGACGTCCACCCTACACAGTTTGGTGCTCTAACTGTATACAAAGTGACATGATTTCCTTTTTTTCTCCTGTCATAATAACTACGGATGAGGGATGACCACGATATGTGCCTGTCACAAAATGCCAGCTTCACTTGTGTGTGGTTGTAAGTCAATAAGAATAATTGTGGGTTGTAAGAATTTCAGAAGAATAGAAATAATAATAGAATGAATAAGTGACTTAATTAGAGTTAGAAGGCTTAGGATTCTAAGGAGTCAAATCAAATGTAAACACATTAAATGGACGACCTAAGTCAAAGTTCATGCAACCTGTTTGTAGTTAGACAATATTTAGTCTGGCTTTGCCAGACCCTCCTCCACAGGTCTGGCTAGCATTCCAGGATGGGAGAAAAACATGCTCTGGTTAATTGACATTTCTTTAAACCAATCACAATCATCTTGGGCGGTGCTAAGCTCTGCCAAAAGCCGCTGCAAAATAGCCTCGGGAAGGAACTTTTGGTGGAACATGTGTATTATATGTTCAAAAGTTGTTTTAGTCGTGCAAGAGAAAACTCAGATTGGACAGATAGTCTAGCTAGCTGTCTGGATTTACCCTGCAGAGATCTGAGGAGCAGTTAACCAGAGTCCTCAGAAATCCACCGGAGTTTAAAATTACAACACAAAGAAAGCGGAAGGCAACGGACATCGGCGAAAAGACATGCATCCAGCGGAATTTACTGGAGCACCCGAGCAATCGTGGAAGTGAAACGTCAAGGATATAGACTAGACAACAGTTGGCTAGCAATGCTAAAGGCTAATTCAGAGTCTGCTTTTTATTTGTAGGAACTGTATGCATGCATATAATAATAATAATAATACAATAATTTTAACTGAAAATTTGACACTCATTTATTGAATTCATGTTTTTTTGTCCCTAACATGAACTCATCTTCCACTGATTTTCCTCAAGGTGAAGGAAAACGTAAGAAACAATTTTTTTTTAATCTTAATCCCTATCCCATAGTAAACCTTCTCCATCCACATTGTACAGCTCAGGTACATGATATAAACTGCAGAGAACTGAAAACAATATACTTTTTACTGCAGTACAAGGCGCAGAAGGGAAAATTCCCAGCCTCTTTCTTCAGCAGCCACGCACCTGTTGCCCAAGCTAAAACCTACATGAATGCACGTGATGTGATGGAGTTCCTTTTGCTAAAGCCTGGCGAATACCTGATTGTGCCGTCCACCTTCAGTCCCAATGAGATATCCTCCTTCATCCTGACCATCCTCTCCAAGGCAGAGACCCACGGCCAGTATGCTCACTCTCTTCACCACCCACTGCTTGTCTCACTGTTTGTATTAAAAATTACAGACATGACACCATGATGCAAAATCATCCCAACATAATCTGCATGGCATATATTGCATATTACTGGTGTTTTATATTTGGAAAGATTAAAAAACACTAATCCAAGTTGGAATGTCTTTGGTCTTTCCTGACAGTGAGAATTCTGCTGACTATAAGCATGAGCCAGTCAGGAAGGTGCGCAACATTTAACATCATATGTTGATGATGTTCATATTATACTGATACATTGTTACATTTTCTTATACTTTATGTGAAATATGCTTTGACAAATTTTATTTGGGGTAAAATCACTTTCTCTCTTCTTTTATTTCCCAGATCAAAAAAGTCATAAATGTTCAGGAAGACGAAAATAAGAAAAAGATTTTCAGCCAATACTCCGACAAGGTAATATTTGAATACTTGCTAACTAGCACATTTGTATTGAGTTTGATTACTACTTGGGACCTCTTATTAATAATTTATTAAAAATCTACCCATTTTTTAACTGCAGTAATCAATATTTGTATATGAACAATGGGTCAAATAATGATGTTTTAATGTAATATATATATATATATATATATATATATATATATATATATATATATATATATATTACATACATATAAATAATATGTGTGTGTGTGTGTCTACTGACTAACTAATGAAAGCTTAAAAGAAAGTTTACCACAGTTTATTATATCTTGTTTTTATTCATTTCTAGTTGGATGAAGTGGATGCTGAGCAGCTTTAAAGGCTTCTAAATGAAAACATCCTGAAAGGTTTGAACTGTTTAATAACAGCCCAAATAATATGAATAGCCTTGGCAAACAGCATAAGAGCTCAACAAATAAATAAATGAATGAATAAATGATATGTGCATTGCTATATAGTATATATTGCCAAAGTATGTCTCATGCACATGTGTCTTCTTTTCTTTTAGGAGACTTGAAATCTGGAGGATTCAGCATTGATGCCTGCCGCAGCATGGTTGCTCTGATGGATGTATCCTGTTGTGATGCATGTCACATTGATTAGGATTTGGTATAGCTTACGCTGTAAATAATACATTTATACTTCTTTAATTTTCCTCTATTCAAGCTGCTTAAATGTTAAAAGAAAATACCTCACAGTGATTGTAGATCACTAGTTAAAGTCCCAGTGTTTAATGTTTTTAGTTGTTCATTATCATAATCTGTGTTGCCTGTTCACAAACTTGTCCTTTTTCATGTATATTTACCACCACCATCAATTCCAAGTATTTATATTGGCTTGACATTTTACATTTGCATGAACTGGTGTAGACGCTCCATATTCATGCGCCATCTTGTGTGTTTTTTTTATAATTGTGGCAAGTTATTACAGAGTTACCCATCTTCTTATGTAATGCACATGGAAAACAGTGCCAAAACCTGCCTGCCCTTTTGTGTATTTTACACACACAAATAGATTTAAAGGTCAGGCTAAGACATGAAACAACATATACTGCGCTTATACCTTAATGTTGGGTTAGACATCAATCACCGGCAAACTGAACAGTGAGGAATTTGTTCGTTTGTGGAGAAAGGTCGTCACATACAAGGTAAAATAAACCAAGTCCAGGTTAAACACTTCAAACTATTTTTGTAATATCTACATACATTACTGTATAGCAGCCACTTCATTCTACCATTAATACACTGATATGGAAGACTGGCCTGATCATTGTTGGTGTTTTCTCTTATTTACCAGGACATTTTCTTCCGCACTGATGTTTCACGAACTGGAACACTGTCACTGAGTGAGCTGAGGAATGCTTTCTTAGCTTCAGGTAGACCATTTTAGGATTCATTCATTCTCTTGAATATAAATATATTGAATGGCTTACAACAACAGAAGTACGTGTGCCATTTACAAGTCAGTGCCAAACAACACTGGGAAACATAACAAAGATGTAATCATTATTGTTGCATCCCAAAATGACCAGATTTGCAGCAGCCTACCTACAATTTGCAGCTGGGAAATCCAGATTGTTGAAAACAAATTACTGACGCTTGTAGTCACAGACCTGACTCTGCAGTTTCCTTAAATATGGAGCCTAATAGCATCTTTCAGCTTATTGTTTTGGCTTAACAGCTTGCAACGTTAACGTTTGGGTTCAGTCTCACTACTCTCATACAAATCGTATTGTATACAACATCATCACAGGAGCAGCTGTTTTTAGGAAAAAATCTCTAATAAACCCAATTTACACCACAAGCTCAGCATTAAACAGCAGACAGACAAAGTTAGCGACTAGCTGGTTAACATAGTGGAGCATTTAGCAGCTAAAGAGCCACATATTTTCCCCAGAAATTGGTGGAGACCCAAAACAGAGCTAAAACAGGTTCAATATTGGACTTACATGTGCCAGGCGGCCAGAAACACAATTCCAAATAACTGCTTCATATCCACTCGATGTGTCGGCAACAGTTTGCTAACAAGGTGAGAATAATTTGCCAGTAATGTGTTCACAGCTTGTTTCTGCTGCCCGCAAGTGGCCTTTACTTTAATGCTTCCCACCATACCATGTAGCACTATCAAGAAAAATACCTAATAGTTAGATTTAGGAATTAGATTTGAATTGGTTTGATAACTTTAATAATGGATAATCGGAGTGATACATATGACAGGTACTAGAGAAACAAACTCCTTTCCACTATTGTTACAATGATGAACAATATTTATTTTCAGAGATTGAAGCCTGATTTGTATTTGACTTGGCTTGTAAGTGTTTCTTAAGCTGATAATGCAAAAAAATTGTATAATCAGAAAGCATTTATTCCAGTTTGATAGTTGTTTGCAGAAAATTGTTTAAAATTTTGCAAGACCTTGTACATATTGCTGGGATTTGCAGAGTGCCAGACCATGGACAGCATAAGACTGATGTATTTCCAAACAAGGTTGAATGTGTTTGTGTTTGATGCTGACATGCATTTGTGGCTAATTGTGTAAGATGGAACTCGGCTTGTACAAACATGTGATTTTACCCTAAAATGCTAGAAGAATAAACTTAATTCCAAAACTTCTCCTAAGCTCTTGCTGTGTGTATGTTTAACAGGAATCTGTATCAGCGATGACATGCTCAATTTGATGGCTCTGCGCTACGGGGCCTCCTCTGGACACATGACGCTGGAGAGCTTCATCAGTCTCATCCTTCGCTTGGACTGCATGTACAGTAAGTGAAGTCAAGTGGGACAAATGAGCTAGATGGTGTTTTAAGCCCCCAACGTCGACTTCAAGGCACCTAACCCTAACCATTGCCTAATCCTAGTGCCTTCCAGGAAGCGCTGCCAGGACGACGTTGGGGGCTCAAAACACCAAACACCGACAAATAATGACAATAAATGACATTATATACTGTAAGAAGTAACTGTCCACCACTCTTGCTGTGTAAATAAGTTAAAATAAAATACATATCTTTATATTGAAGATAT
This sequence comes from Gymnocephalus cernua, assembly GCA_023631565.1. Lineage (NCBI taxonomy): Eukaryota > Metazoa > Chordata > Actinopteri > Perciformes > Percidae > Gymnocephalus > Gymnocephalus cernua. Next base: position 5,749,814 of record CM042444.1, on the reverse strand, counting down.
AGGTCTAGTCTATATATACAATTTATAAAGCTTCTTGTGTTGCTCAACAGAAATCTTTAAACAACTGTCTAATGGAAAAGCCATGAATCTTCAAGAGTCAGAGGTAATATAACTTATACTTCTTGTCAGAAATTCATGTTTGAACTTTACACACACAGCTGTTGATCTAGAAGACAGAGAAAATAAATACTTACTACTTATAATTACACAATTACATAATGTAACTTAATTATATGTCCTGTGATAAAAGGTCTATTATTGCTTATATGTTCTACTTCATTAATAACCTCTCTTCTTTATTTTCAGTGGATCTGGATTTCAATGTACACTTAACCCAACAAGAGAGATGGATGGTACAAAATCATCAGGAAATACAGGAGTACATATTTCAAGAGTGTTTTCTTTGCCATATTGCATATTACAAAACAATGTATTCCTCTGTGAATGAGCCATCACACACTATCTAACTAAAGAGCATTTTCTTTTGACTACTTTGTTAATGCATTGCATTGTGAAAACTGTGTTGCACTGTGTTACAATGTAAAATTAAACTACATGGAAAAATGGTGGAAGGTGGAAGTCTAAGGAGGACGTCAGCCTGGTTAGGATAAAAAAGGTGTATAATTCAAGTTTTCATAAAGACTTTGCCACTTAGATGTGCTGCATTCCTGCTCTCTTGTGGCTGAAAACAGCACAGGGTACAATCTGAATAGTTTTACAATTAAAATTAGGGGCACCCGGATAGCTCAATTGGTAGAGCGGCGCCCATATGTAGAGGTTTACTCATCGACGCAGCGGGCCCGGGTTTAACATCTGACCTGTGGCCCTTTGCTGCATGTCATTCCCTCTCTCTCTCTCCCCTTTGATGTCTTCTGCTGTCCTATCAAAATAAAGGCTGAAAATGCCCCAAAAAAATTATCTTAAAAAAAATAAAATTAAAATCAGCTTTTTTGGACAAGTGTGTGAACTGAACACATACAAGGCATTTGACTCTGGCTTGTTGTTGCTCTCAGTGTACACACACAACATACACAGAAATGTACAGTTCAAGCAATGACAACAAAGCTGAACAAGGTAAACATAACATTTGTCTACTATGTACGGATATAAATATGAATAAAAAAATAAACGAGATGAAGTGCCCTATAGGGTCTCTTTCTAGTGGAGAAAAAATGATAAAGCGTCCTTACGGTGCCCTACCATTCTGTAGCACTGACACAGAACTGTGGAGATAGGTCTGGCAATGTGAGATACAACCTATTCCAACTTCTCCAACTCAAATATTTACAGATAGAACATTTACAAATCTCAGTACACTTGTATATCTGAATACACATTTGCCAATCTGATTAGGCACATAAGGATTTCTAATACACATTTACTGATTACTGTACACAGTAAAAAAAAGACATTGCTGCTGGCCTCATGACGTAGTGATGCACTGCACTACAAGGCAACCAACAGCCACGAGAGATGAGTTTTCCCTCTTTACATACATAGAAAATGGTGGCAGATTTATATTGCAAGCAGCCAGTGTTGTTCATGTGACAGTTTTAAGTCTCAACTAACTGCTGTAAAGATACAGGTTCCAAACATGTGACCAAGCCAGGAGCAGAATAACTTGATGAATTAAATGAAAGCTAATTAGAGTGTTGTACACACTGCTCTTATATAATATATATATATATATATAGATATATATACTATATAATCTCTCACTCTCCCTCTCTGTCAATCACGAAGACTCTCTATTTGTCTAACCATCATCTGCCTGCATACTTTACGCAGCTCTAGCAGGTAGAATCTCATGTTACCTCAGGTGGAGTTCCATAAAAGAAAATCCTGTGCTGACAGTAGTAGCCGCAGGCATTGGCAGGTAGTATATAAGAACAGGAGCTTCTTCACTAATACTTGCTTTGGCACCCAGACTCAACACGTTTCCTTTCCGGCTGGTAAGGTAAGATTAAGATCTTCAAATGCCAGTAACATTTAAAAAATGGTTGATTTACACCTTCACATACAGTCTAGCAACTTGTCCTCATAGTTGTAGGCCCAGTCCCTCCTGTATTATGTGATCAATGTTACATTTGAGACACTGTAAGTGCAACTGTATGCCATGACTGACTACAGTGGGGCTATCAGAAGTGTAAGGTGCCTGCACTCTTTTACGTCTTATCTTATTAATAATGGATTATTTGATATTTGTGGTCCACAAAAAAACAAGATAAACCAAAAGTCAAATTTGGAAAGTAACAGCCTCAGTGTCGTATGTATTTCACTGTATGTTACCTACAGAGTCAGTGGATGAATCTCACCTCCGCTTGGTCTTGAGCGCATGCTATGGCTGTGAAATGCAGTCTTTCATGTGCAGCTATGTAATAGTAAAGGATTGGAATGTACAGTAGCTAGGGTGAAATGACAATTTTTTAAGGTTGGCTTGAGAATAATCGGTTTGATGTTTACACATTAGGTCAGTTACCACATATGCCACCACCTACCAAGAGCCTGGGTCTGTCTGAGGTTTCTTCCTAAAAAGTAGTTTTTCCTCACCACTGTTACTGAGTGCTTGCTCTTGGGGGATTTGTTTTTTTTTTGTGTAAATTATAGAGTGTGGTCTAGACACGCGCTCGGTTGCCTGGCTCTGACTCATGAAAACAACACGAGTAAAATAAAAGACACTGCATAAACTCTGCTACTGTGTGTTTATTTAAATATAGGTACACCATGTAGGCCTAAGAGATTGCAACATATTACTATTAGGACTATAGCATACATGTGTCATGGATATATAAACTTCAGCTCGAGTCCGATTTACTATACGGCAACTGTTGACCGCATCTCTTTTCATTCTGCATTCTTTCTCCAGCCTTTAATACCAGTTTCCAGGCTGCCAAATAGTAGGCCTACACACGTTAGTGCAAATGAACCTGAGATATCAGGGTGTCAATCTCCACCTCTGAAAAGTGCCGCTTCTTAGCCAGATTATGTCTCGCCATGTCGTAAATTCTAGGGGCGGGGCCTCAAAACCGAGAATATTGGGGCGTGATATTAAATTCTGATCGTTTCCAGCCGCTGCATTTATCAATGTCCGACCATTCTTACGATCTGATTGGTGTGATACGAACGTTTCATGAATCACATGTGAAGCCTGTCGTAAAATGATATCTGCGCTGGTTTCTATGATAGGTTGATAAATGAGGGCCATTGTGATCACTAACTGTGGGCAATAAGGACACTGACACCCAGCTGACACTTTTGGCTTTTTTGGTGTTTGTTATGCGGTGTAGTTCTGGTCGGGTCTTGTTCTGGGCCATGCATAAAAGCACCACTACAACCTTAAAAATGTAATTGGCAATTTCAAATGACAGAATTGAACTGACTAGAGAATATAAGCAATCAGGTATGTCAGAAAGAAAAAAAAACGTAACATAAAAAAACAGGTTATTGAGGTTATAAAGAAACAGCACGCACACAGACTTATTTAAATATCTTATTTTACTTCTTTGACACCCAAAGGGCAGGAATGTGCAGAGAAGGAAAGTAAACAGGTATGTTGAGTGCAGTCAACATACCTGTGTCCATGCATATGTTTCCATATCTTCTGTTGGTTGTTAACTTTGTGGTTGACAGTGTTGGGCAAGTTACTTTCAAAATGTAATACATTATTGATTACTAGTTACCATCATTTGAAAGTAATTAGTTATATTACAATATTACTGTCTCTGAATTGTAATGCTTTACACTACTTTTGCATTACTTTTGAGTTACTTTAACCAAAATAGCAGCGGAAGTTTGACTTGGCAGGTAGCTAAACATTAATTCCCGACATGTTTATATCTGTCAGCAGCTCGGACACACTCTGTACTGTCACCTGTTGGGACACAGATGTTGTCCGTACCGTCTCTGGTTCTGGCTCTGACCACGGGAACAGTGACGGGACACCTCGCTTCAACGCAGCGTAATAACTCCTGAAAATAATGTTCATCTCGCAAATCTATCTGTCTCTGCAGTCATCTCAACCACCGAATACAGCAACAGGAAATAATACTCACAGCTTCTTTTTCCTGTGAAGAAATGTTTTGTGGTGTTGGGGAATTCTTAAATAAACAAAACACCACTAAATGTTGCGTTAAAATGCGTTGTAACTCGTGCTACTGAGATTGTAATGGGTATAATATTACCAAAATGTAATTAGTAATGCGTTATATTACTGTGTTACAGCAAAAAGGAGTACATTACTGTAATTGCGTTACTTTTGCAACGCGTTACTCCCAACACTGGTGGTTGAACCTGGCTGTTTGGAAGTGTCACCATATAGCCCATAGTAATAATGGAAAAGGGAACTGATGGTGGTTGATGTGTTAACTCATCTTAAAAGCAAACTTTTTGATGTAAACATTTTAATCTTCTTTTTCTGAACAGAGTTCAAACACTGCAACAATGTCTCCACCGGGTGTTTGTATGAACATCATCAATGCCCGTCAAAAAAAGGATGGCTATGGGACCCTTACCAATCCTGAAAAGTTTCTCAACCAAGACTTTGAGCAGCTGAAACAGTACTGCATTATCAACCGGGTAAAGTACATCGATGACAGGTTTCCCCCTGACAAAAGGTCCGTCGGCGAAGGGATACTGAGCCCTTCTGACCTGGCCCGTGTGGAGTGGCTGAGACCAACGGTGAGTGTTTGATCCCATATCACACTAAACGTTGATGGTTAATCAAGCATGTAAGTTTTCGTAGTCTTCAACAAGCCAGACTGATCTCATGAAGTGGCATACGCCAATTCGTATGACATTTTGGCGTGTTATCAAGATGCATAATCGCTGTTTAGTGTGTTTATCAACACCATTTGGCCTCCATTGACTTACATTACCTTGCGATTGTGTGTCAATTTACGCCGTAGCGAGTAGTATGAAAGGCCAAAAATCAGTGTAGTGAGGTTGGTCGTGGTTGTGGATGGGTAAAACACAGGACTTTCACCCAGGAGACCGGGATCATGTCACGCGTGTCACGTTTCCTAAACCCAACCGTTGCTTTCTTCTTTTCATAAACCCAACCGTTGCTTTCTTCTTTTCCTGAACCCAACCCCGTTCTTCTTTTCCTAAACCCAACCATGCCGTTGTTGTCCTAAATGTCCTAAAGTTTATAGCAAATTTGAAAACGTCAACAAGTGTTGTCAACAATTTTGAACCTCTGTTTCAGGTACTGGTTCCCAATCCACATTTTCAAGTTGATGGGTTCTCCAGGTTTGACTTTGGTCAAGGCTTTGTCGGTAGGGAAATTGCTTCATTCATAATAATCCACACATTGTTTTTTTTTCAGCAATGCAATTTTGAGATGCATTTGAGAAGTGCAGACAACAGACTAAAATATGGCAGAGAAGATATTGTATGTGTTTTCTGCTCTCTCGGCTGTGTCAGTATTCTAAATAGTTTGTCATCTGGAAACTTCTGTACACATTTTATTGTCATGCCTTTGACTGCGTAGTACACCTTCCTAACAACTCAATGACCATTTTTCACTCAGGGAACTGCTGGTTTCTTGCCTCTATTGGATCTCTAACATTCGAGAAACACATCCTAGAGCAAGTTGTTCCTCCTCAGCAAACATTTGATGACAACTACTGCGGGCTTTTCCACTTCAGGGTAAACCAACAATCATTGCAAGGAGTTTTTTTCTGAAAGTAGGTTTTGCTAAATGGTACATATCTTATTTTGCTATAAATCTCTCCTTTTTCAATTACTCAGTTCTGGAGATTTGGAAAATGGGTGGATGTTGTCATTGATGACAAGCTACCAACAATTGATGGGAGACTAATCTTCGTTCACTCCAAAGATCCAACTGAGTTCTGGCCTGCTTTGCTGGAGAAAGCTTATGCCAAGTATGAAATAACAATGTTTTGTTTCTCAGTCATAAAATGCATTCTCTCAAATGTTGGGAATATATCTTTGTGAGTAATTTTACACCTACTTGTGTCAGAGTGTGTGGTTCCTACGCGGACATGAGGTCTGGAATTCCTGCTGAGGCTTTGGTGGACTTCACTGGTGGTGTTCATATGTGTATCAATCTGCCAGAACCTCCCCCAAACTTGTGGGAACTGATGTACAGGGCTGGTCAATCCAAGTCACTAATGGGCTGTGGTACACCACAGGGGGTAAGCACAAAAATACCACACAAAACCAACATGGCTGTTTGTTTTTTATTTAACTTTTTTATGCTGAGACCCTTCGGGGTGTCCAAAAGACAAGTGACACGTTTCATAAAAGCATCTTAAGGCTAAGATGATCTTAGCCAAAGTACATGGTTACTTAACCATAAAGATAATTTTAGTTTTTGGAGATGTTTTTTTTCCCAGTATAGCAGCCGTAATCTTTGGAATGTGATAGATAGATGTTTGATGTGATGATGTTTCGGGCTGCCAATGTTTTCACTTGTTATAGCAGGAAAACTAAGAAACATTATGGTTGACTTACACAGAAGCATGTAATAAATCAAGAAGAATATAGGAACAAGCGCTACAGGTTAACCACATTGTAGCAAGTGACATGCTACACATTGAAATTATGTGATGGAAGATAGGGTGTGGTCAGGGTTTTGAGTGGGTGCATTCTAGACTAGTTAATGCAGCTGTCATACAGTAATCCAGTAATCCATCAATGATTTCATAGCATTGATGAGCCTCTACCTATCTCCTTTTATACTTGCCTTTTTTGTTGCGCTTGTCTAATATCGCTTGGCAAGAAGAAGTATTTTTTTCAGACATGTTGATGCTTAAAGCTTTAGTGCCTAACTTTTTGATATTATTGAACATCAGTTACATTCAAGCCATTGCCAAATAAGACTATCAGCTCCACACAACGCTCTCTGTATTTCTCAGTATGGCTATGTTCAGAAGATTGTGTCATCCGGTGACTTTCCCGCGCATAAGCTTGAGTGAAGATAATTACCTCTTCTGAAGAGGGGCGCGTGATCACAGGTCATGGCCGTGACGGAAACTACGCACATTAGCTTTAACTCTTTTATATATTTTATAATTTTAACTAAATTTATAATGTTCTATATCGAGATACTGCTGTCAATTCAGTGATCAAAGAGTTAAACAAAATCAAATGTTCTTCTCCTACTACCAACATTTATTATGGTTAAAGAAAAGTATGTTGCACAAGACTATCTGCCATGATAACATATCCAGTATTCACAATGAATATCTTGTACTGTAGGATACATCTGCCAACACGGTTTTACCAAATGGATTGGTCCAAGGCCATGCCTACGCTGTCACTGGTGTGAAACAGGTGAAGAATTAAATTCATTTTTATGGCATTATATACGGGTATATCACCAATAGCTATCTGTCAGGTTTTTAAATTGCTTTTCTCTGTAAATTAATTTTGCCTATTTTAAGTTGTAGGCCTTAAGTTGACCTCTAGCCATATTCTTTAAGTAAGTAAGTACAGAGAAAAATGTTGTTATTTTTATGGCATATAACAATTGTAATTTCTCTGGTAATTGCTGGTCAGATGATGAGCCGAGGAAAACTGGTAAACCTGGTGCGTTTGTGGAACCCCTGGGGCGAAGGAGAGTGGAAGGGAGACTGGAGTGATCGGTAAGGACAGAGACATTTGCTGCCTCAGGCAAACCAATGAAATGATTTGCCAATTACCATATTACATTGCCGATATATTCATTGCTGCACACAGGCAAATTTCTTAGGAATGCTTTTTCAACAATTTGCGTCAGCTTCTTGATGATAATCTCTAGAGCAGTATAATAAAAACTGTCATGTATAAAAGGTTTGAGGACATTTTAAACAGAGCCGTGAGAAGCATTTCTATAGATATTTTATTACAATAACATTATTATAAACTGTATTCTCGTCATTAACAACAGCAAAGTATGACCAAGGAAGCCAAGTTTTGACATGTCTTCTACATTCATATCTTGGAGGCTTTATCATTTCCCCAACGATTGCAGCAAACAAGTTCAAATTATTTATCCAGTTCATGCTGGTGTCATCTAAATGATGCTAGACAATTGCTGTGCACTTTTTAGAGTATAATCTCCTCACTTGTGTAGGGTTAAACTGTGCCTTACAGTGCTAAGCATGCTAACAATGTTTAGAACAGAGGTGTGAGAATTTTCGAGCTGTCTTATTGTCTTTCCGGTTTTCACAAAACTAGTTTTGACAGTTTTTAGTAGAGTTTTTCAATTTAATGCCATGGAAACTATAGTTTGTTATCAATTACACAAATGAATCTGCCCACAGTGTGATCTGTTGGTCACTCACTCAACAGCTCTATTGGAGGAGTTGGGAGATCAGTGTCTAGTCTAGTAATTTAGTGTTGCACTTCCATAAAGTTTGGTCTAAATAAACATACAAGAGGCTGAGATATCCAGATGATTAGTACATTGTATGTGTTAAGCTCCAAAAACACTCAATCCTACATTTTCAGTTTCCGACCCTCCCTGCCTTATCAAACTCCGTGCCACAAGAGCCACAAGAGTTATAAGTCAGGTTTTACACTACTAAAAATGGCTAGCCTTCAAGCTCTAGCTGTTTTTTTTTACTTAAAAACTACTAAAAAACTACTTTACTTTTATTGAAAACAGGTTGTCTCATTGAGGTCGGAATTTATTTTTCAAAAGAGATATGTGTCCAACATAAACATACAATTTAGGCATAGACAGACACACTCATACATTTTCACAGTTAAAGCTATAGTGCATAGTTTCTGCCGCCCCCATGAGTTCTAAGTAATGACGCCCCGCAAATTATAGAGTGTGGTCTAGACCTACTCTATCTGTAAAGTGTCTTGAACTAACTCTTGCTATGATTTGATACTATAAATAAAATTGAATTGACTCTTAATGTTTAGAATAATAATCATAACAATATTGCATTTTCCCCTTTCTTCACTGACAAATTGCATCTAAAGGTCACCTTTGTGGCAATCTGTGAGTCCTCAAGATCGTAAGATGTGCCTTTCAGTGGGTGATGATGGGGAGTTTTGGTAAGCATATCAAAATGCAGTGAATTCTAAAAATTCCAAAGGCAAAATGTTTGATTTTCATTGAAATAAGGCATAACTTGTAATTTAAAATTGGATTTCAGTAACATATCTATAACAATTATGCAGATTGGATTTGCATGTCTTAACTCAACTAATCAATACCGATCCCTATTTTCTCTTTGACAGATCAAGTAAATCTCAGACTAAAACAACAATGTGTTATCTAAATTAATCTTTGATGTCACCAGGATGACCCTGGAAGATTTCTGTAAGTTCTACATAGAGCTTGACATCTGCTGCCTGTGTCCCGACTTCCTTGATGGAAACTCTCTTTGCCACTGGAAAACCTCCTTCTATGAGGGCAGATGGGTTGCAGGAATAACAGCTGGAGGATGCATAAATAACCTCGGTACTTCCACGATCCTATCTGGACTGAAAAACTGTCCCCTTAAAAGAAGCATATGGAGACTGGAGTGTGCCAATTTGAAAATGTAGAGAATTCTTTCGAGAGAGTGTAATTAATTAGTTAATTATATAATATGGAATTATATAAAAATTATAAATGTATCAATTTAATTATACATGTAAACATACAGAAATACAACCAATAGCTTGTTGACACACACACACACACACACACACACACACACACACACACACACACACACACACACACACACACACACACACAGCCAACACTGGACTATCGGGCTACACCAACTAAGTCTGAAAGTCGTTTCTCTTGACAAAGTTGTAAAATGCTAATTTGTTTCCCTCTCTGCCTTCCAGGAAGTTTCTGGACTAATCCACAGTATCGGGTCAAGATCGAGGGATTACTGAGTGAATGTTCTGCAAAACAGGGTGAGAAAAACATCCTGGTGTCTCTCATGCAAAAGCCTGACAAGAGAAACAGGTGCCTGGTCAAAAACCTCCACATTGGATTCTCTGTATTTGAGGTAATTATTAGCCTTTGTGTCTGTTGCAGTGTAATAACTATGATGTATGGGTCATGTGTAGACATGGGAAGTAGCTGTTGAAGTTAGCATTCATAGTTATGTGGCTCATGTTAGCAAACAAAACAACATAAAACACTCACTTATTCACTCACTTTAGGAGTTTAGAATTTTTGGTTTTAAATTCCCTGATTTCTATTTTGCATTATTTATTTTTCATATATTCATGATTTGACTTCATTTGTTTTGTCCCTAACATGAACTCATTTTCCTCTGATTTCTCCAAAGGTGACTGAAGAAGTAAGTACCATTTCTAGCCCAATCTTCATACATGCCCACCTACATTGTGCAGCTATGTTATACTGTAAAGTGCATAGAACTGAAATATACATTTATTTCTGCTATTACAGTACAAGGCACAGAAGGGGAAGTTCCCAGCCTCTTTCTTCCACAGAAAAGAACCTGTGGCCCAAACTAAAACCTACATGGATGGACGCGAGGTGATGGAGTTCTTTTTGCTAAAGCCTGGCGAATACCTGATTGTGCCATCCACCTTCAGTCCCAATGAGATATCCTCCTTCATCTTGACCATCGTCTCCAAGGCGGAGACCCACGTCCAGTAAGTCACTCACAACTCACTAATTTGTGTTTAAACACATGTACCATTAATCTATATGCCACAGTCCAGATAGTATAAGCCTTACACTGCAGTGCAACAGGCAATGTTGAGTAAGTTACTTGAAAATTGTAATCAATTTATCACATTCCTCATTTTATTAATTATTTAGCAGCACTAGTGTCAAATGGGGTGTTAAACAACTCCAAAGCACAGATAACAAAGTTATATTAACCTTCCATCTAACTCCTTTAAAGACAGCGAACCAGCCAATCCCCAAAATGTACTGTAATGGAGTGTTACTGGGATTTAGTAACTGTAAAGACATTACTGAATTTCAAATAGTAATCACTACTTGTTACTTTAATGCATTACAAAATAATGTGTTACTGCTCAACACTGTCCACAAGTAATGTATTTACGTTACCTTTCCTCTTAGTGAGAATTCTGATGGCGATAATCACGAACATACGAAAGCAGAAGAGGTGTGCAAGATTTTAAAATATATGGTCAATGTTCATATTATTTTGGTATTGCTGTTGTGTTACATGTTTACCATGTTGATTACATTGATAGCATACATAGTATATAACTACATACATATCAAACATGCATTCATTCATCTGGAGCTGAAAGCACTCAATCTTTTGCAGCCCATGCAAACCAAAAACGTGGAGGATGACGACAAAAAGAGAACCTTTTTCAGTCAATACTCTGACAAGGTAATTTGTGTCTTAAGGAATTAGTTCAACATTTTGGAAAATATGCTTATTTGTTTTGCTACAGTTTACATTCTCCACCAGCATAGACTCCAAGAAGCAACCTGATTTCACAGAAAAAAATTGAAATAACCATGACCTCTGAACATTGCATTATGTGGTGTGGTGGTACTATAACACATGTAATGTGTTAAAATTACATGCTGGAACCATGCAAGCAATTTAGGTCCAGGTAACAAAACTACTTGGTTAGGTTCAGGAAAAAATCATAGTTTGGATTAAAATAAGTATATTACATTCATAATTTAAGTATGTTATGGCTACATGACATAAGTATATTATGTATTTTAACTTACTTTTGGTTTCACATGGGACACGAACAGCAGCCTCCTGGGTAAAAGTACTGTTTGTTTGACCCATCCATCCCTATGCAGACTGTGGCTGTGTTCAACCGTGGCGCGATGCACCTTCATCTTCACTTTACGCGTGTCCACCACGACAAAGGATCTTAATTGACTTTCCATTGGCATTCTTTTTGTGGTACTGCCACATATTTTTAACATATTCCACCACCAGGTAGTGCGGTGTTGCGAGGTTGTGGTCATTTCACGTAGTTCTGTTAGATCAAGCTGCCGAGAACTTACTGGTCCCAGCCAAGAAATAGTCAGGCACAGAGAACTGTCTTTACACTTTTTGTACTGCATTGTGCTAAGCTAACTGCCTGCAGCTTTTATGTCTGCACTGTATTTTCTATTTGAGCTATATCATTATTCCTTTTGGGTTTTGTCTTTTCTACTGGAATTAAAACATTTTATGTAATTTCTTTTAAGCCCATAAGGTGGTGCTATTATTTTCCCTAAATATAAATGTAACAAAGATCATGACAGCTAACATATGAGACAAATATAAGTCTTTCCTTCTTTTCATTTCCAGTATCAAGAAGTGGACGCTGAGCAGATCCATAGGCTTCTAAATGAAAACATTCTGAAAGGTTTGAACTGTAAAACCTCAAGTGGCTAGACAGCATATGAGCTAAAAGTATATATTCAAATAATATAATAATAATCTTGTGTAGCACTGCTATGTTGTATGTAGTTACATTTAGTCTCCTGCTATTTCTATTTTTATTTAGGAGACTTGAAATCTGGAGGATTCAGCATTGATGCCTGTCGCAGCATGGTCGCTCTGATGGATGTATCCTCTTATGTGATATTCATTGTGAATCGGTGTACTTGAAAAATATCTTGTCCTTTTTTCTCCACCTCAGCTCCCAGTTTGCTAAAGGGGCAATCTCTCACAGTAAATATAGTTACATTAAACACATAAGTAGTGTACATGCCAAAACCTGCCTGCCCTTTTGGTGGTTTCACAAACATGAACTGATTTAAAGGTCAGGTGAAGACATGAAGCAACATGTACGCCGAGTCAAACTTTTGCTTCCAGTTGATTCCTATTTTGCTTGTGTTTATATGATTGTGGCATGTTATTACAGAGTTACCGTCTTCTCTACTAACTAATGTTATGCACATGAAATCAGTGCCGAAACCTGCCTTCACTTTTGTATATTTAAAAGGTATAGTAAGTGATTTTAATTCAATACACTTTTTTGTCAAATTCAGCAAATATATCCTCATGGTCACCTAGCTCTAGATTTTCTGTGCGCGCTGAAAAAATTATTATCTCTCCGGAAATCTGGGGGGAAGAGCTTACGAAGGGGGGGTTGTATTTGTTTGGCAGTTGAGTTCAAATATCAACATAATAAGTCGTTGTTCAGCATAGCTTACTGCACCTTTAACACACAACTAGATTTAAAGGTCAGGCTAAGGCCGGCCACAGACTGGATATGTTGCATGAACGTGTCAGCTGCGTGGCGTGTTCGTTTTTATTTCGGCTCCCATGTTAACAGGTTAGAGCTTGCAAACTGCCTGCATGACATGCACGTCTCACGCGCGGCTCGAGCCACACCGAAAACGCGTGCCTGCTAGAAATGGAACCAACGGCTATTTTTCACACGACACGCAAGCGTGTTGGAAGCGTTTCCAGGCAAAATAGAATAGGAAAAGATGCTTATATGTCATTTTGACACAAATACATATTAATAAATGACATTTTGATGTTTGAAAGTCTCGAGGTTTTGACATAAATGCAGATATAAATGTAAAATTAAAAAAATATTATCGATTTTTGAATGTCAATACTGGAGCCTATTTTGCCGTCAACACTGACGACGTTGTCTTTACTGTAATCAAATCACTAGATATTTATGTTTAACATGAAGTATACTACTGCTTCAGTGCAGTAAATCAATGGGAAACATACATGTGTACAGACAAGGCTAGCAGCAGCAGCGCCGCGTCAGACACGTTTCTGGTGTGTGAGACAGAAAAATCCACGCAGCTGAAACGGAACAGAAACACCACACTCACGCCACTCATCCAGTCTGTCTCCGGCCTAAGACATGAAATAACATGTATAGCACTTATACCTTAATGTTGGGTTAGACATCAATCACCGGCAAACTGAACAGTGAGGAATTTGTTCGTCTGTGGAAGAAGGTCATCACATACAAGGTAACAGGAACCAAGTGAAAGTTGAACACTAAATATATATATAACATAATAAAACAAAGATGCCTGGTGGCTTCCATATAATTACAGACATGACTGTATGAATCTGCTCATTCGCCCATCAATGCAGGGTTATGGTCCTGATTCTGTGTATAGGCTCTGTGTGTTCTCGCTGTGTCGAGCTCAATGATTTACAATACTAAAAGTCTTTTCTTTTACCAGGACATTTTCTTCCGGACAGATGTTTCACAAACAGGGACACTGTCACTGAGTGATCTGAGGAATGCAATCATGGCCTCAGGTAGATTACCATCATTTAAATCTTATAAATTGTGCACAACAACAGAAATATTTCCAACTCTAACTAATTGTTTACACTTAAAACTGATTTTGATGCAAAAAAAACCAATGCTGTGAAGCCAGATGCCAGATATATACAATAATGTGAACACACAAGTGAATACACACAGTAACCAAGAATACACACATTGCACACAAACTGGTGTTTATAAAGACTGGTATCATGATTGTCCATGTACTTCCATGCATGTTAGTACTCGCTGTGATAATATCTCAAGTAGGGGTTGACAAAATATGACTCTAGTTACAGCTGTGCCTGGTAGCCAGCAGTAACAAAAACAGAATAGCAGGCTGTGATGAACCCATCTAGAATGTATTCATTCATTTCAGTAATGCTATTATTCCACAAAACCCTACACAGTACTATAATTGGGACATGAATGCATGTGAAGCATTAGTAGGGCTTCTATATTTATACAAGGGTGTTGTGTGACAGTAATGAGAATACACAGGGGTTTTAGTCTTAGGCCTACAATGAATGAAATGCATTTGGCCCTACTGGCACTATGTGTGCAGATTTTGCTGCGCTAGGCAAGAATAAGCATGTAATGTAATATAATGTTAATCACCTGCTTTTGCATTTAACTGACATTGATGATGAACATTTATTTACATCAAACAGGTTCCAGCCACTTGTAAATCATTCAAATGCAAACACAGGCGTTACTAATCACACTAATTATGGTTCTATTTACGTGTCCCAGTAGTAGCCATGACAGTGTCAGTGTCATGTCTTAACAAATTAAAAAATAATCTGCAAATTAGTTGCAGCCCTAATATAAATCATACTTAAACTTTTGTCCCATATATGTTGTTCAGGAAGGAGGATCAGAGATGACATGCTGAATTTGATGGCTCTGCGCTACAGTGCCTCTGGACAAATAACGCTGGAGAGCTTCATCAGTCTAATGCTTCGCTTTGACTGCATGAACCGTGAGTAAATTAGGGCAGCTGATGACAGTAGAGAATAGTAAAATATATATAAATAAACAAACAAATACTTTTCCTGAAATTTTATTGACTTTGAGTCCCTTTTGTGTGTGATCAGCAAACTATTTTTGCTTATTTAAAATGTGTAAATGAATTTGTTTTATTAGCAAATGCTTCCATGAAGTAGCCTGGTCTCCACCAGACCCTTCTCAGTTGTAACTGAGAGTGTGTCTGGACAAGCTTCATTCACAGCCCATTTCTAAACAGTCGCTCAAATGCCTCTCAGCGTAATTGGATAGTCCTTAGATAGGTTTTACCATATGGCATAGCACCTCGTGAATTTGTGTTGTTTGTTTTAAATAAGATTGATAGAACACAACCGGTTACGCATATTGCAGAGCAGCTTAATCAGGCACGACTCGGCTGCTGCTCATCTAGAGATTTGGCATGTCGCCTATTTGTTCCGCTTAGTGTGGTCATGCCGTTGTTGGTGCCATTATTAACTTCTGTGATGGCATAATGATAGACATGTCTAACTCCCACTCCTTGCCTTCATAGTTTCTGAAGTAATAAGATTTTGTGTCTTTCTCAATAGAAATCTTCAGCCAGTTGTCTGATGGGACGAACATGACTCTTCGTGAATCAGAGGTAATAAAAGTTCTTTAAAGGTGTACACTAGGACACATTTCTTAAAACGTGTTGGTAATTTAAGTTTTTAACCAATCACAGCTGTTGATCTGAAACAGAGAGAGGAAAATGTCTTATTGTTAGGCTAATGGTACTGATGCATTCTTAAAGTCTTTGTTTCAAATACAATCCCTTAGTGTATTGAGGGTGATGTTCTAGAAATTATGGCATTCTTGTACTACATTATTAGTTTTCTGTGATAAAATAATCCTGCTTTTAACCAGTGCTACAGATACATTGAAGCACAAGAATAATCTATCCCTTTTTAATTGACAGTGGATGCACCTTTCGATGTACACCTAAGAGAAGATGGACTGCGGGATTCATTTGGAATTACAGCAGTAGATGATGTAAAGAAAAAAAAATACAAAATGTGTTGTTCCGCAAATGAGTTATTACATGGTATGAAACAGGGCATTCATTTCTAAATTTGTTAATATTAGGGGTGTAACAAACATTGTGTCCTCCCCTCTGACTTGTTGCCTTTCCTGTGTCTCTCTGTTCTACTGCAAAGTAGAGTGGGAGACTGGAAGGAACATGTACAATGTGGCTACTGTGGTGTATTTTCATATAAAAACTATTATTATCCTCATAATGTTTATCACATTTATGTATTTCATTTAAAGCCGGTGAACACTCAGATATTGTGAAGTGACTTTCCTTCAGTCAGAGAAACAAGACACCAGGGCCCTTTGGAAGGAATGGTTTCCAGATGTTTAGTGATGGTGCCTCTTATAGGAATGCCTATGTTCCAAGCTCTGCAGAGCTTTGTATTAAGATGCTATATAATAAATCTTATTAATAATCCAATGGCATCTGCGACCATTGTCTTCATTCACACATCTTCATCATTATCATCATTCGCAACGCTACATCTTGACACCACACTACTTTGCTTCCCTGTTATAGACAGTACCTGTTAGAAAAATTATGATACTCTTCTTCTCTCTGTTAATATTAAACTGTTTGCATAACAACTAGCCAAAATACTGATGACATTCTCACGAGAAAAATCTTGGGAGCTACTTCCTGACCTTGTGGGAGACAACATCAATTCATATTATGACTTCATTCTTCACTCATAGAAAGCTGCTGTAGAAGGTCATTTTTCTGTACTTGTGCTGTGAAGTGCTGTAAAATTTGACTCTACTTGCAAGTAAACGAACGTTGAGACAATTTTAGTGATACTGTCCATCTCTTATATAAATCATTATCATAACAGTACCCAAAATGTGCATAGCTTTGAATACTACAAAATACAATGTTCTGACTGTAGGCTATCTCATGAGTGCGCCGTTATTCTAACTAAGGTTCAAAATGTTACATTTGTTACAAATGCTGTTTAGAAGTGAAAATATATTCTGTTACTTGAAGTGAATACAAATGTAGGGCACTATAGCACAGCTTTGTCAAAAACACAAGTGGGTCATAAACACAAAAGGTGAATGAACTCAATATTTGTTTTTATTGTTACATCCCTAGTAAATGTAATGTGAAATACAAAATACGTGAAAATATGACCTATTTTAAGTCTAAATTTAAGTCTCTCTAATGCAGGCTACTTTTTTGTCACTCTGTACTATACAACATAAAGACATTATCCAAACAATTGTAGTATATCCGTATTTCTTTCAAACCTTATAAATGCCTTACAGATGTCTTATCAAAAAATGGGCTTACTAAATATGGAATACGCACATATCATGGCTTTGGAGAGGTGTAGTTTGTTTTCAACATAAAGGTCAAGTTTAAATGAATAATGATGTGTTGCCTTTTGATCAGACTTAAACAAAATTGTCACACAAGTCCAAACTTGAAAATGAAAATGTTTTTCAATGCACACTGCAACTTTGGAGACTATTCAAAGTAGTGTTGGATTTGATTGTTGTAGGTCAAATCCATAAAAATCAGGACAGTTATTTTTTTACAATCGGCTCCAAGAGACTGAAACACAAACGTCCAATATTTTATATATATATTTTTATATTTATTTATCTGTATGCATTTATTTATTTGAGCAATAGCAGTGCAGTTTAAAGTATAATAATATATAATGCAGTCAATTTAAGAAATTGATTTTTTCATTCATTTTAACTTGACATATTGATTGAAAGTAAATGTTAGAATTAGCAGTGCTTAATTTAAAATTGCCAGTATGAATAGTATAATTTAGATCACCACTGTTCTGAGTGAGATACGGTTTCTGAATGTGTCCTGCCTTCAGTCTCCGGGTGAGCTGGTCAAAATCTGCAGGACGTTTTATGTCACTAGCCGAAACGACAGGCTAATCGTAGCATGATAGCTCGTTCTCAATGGCAAAACAGTGCTACAACACACACTAGTTCACCATAATCTACAAAATAACTATTTACATGTCCCTGTCCTGCAGGTATTCCACGCTAAGTTGGACGTGCGCCCTCGTTTAGAAGAAGTCTCCCTGCTAATCCTGCCTTGTAACTGACTGAAGTTAGAGAAACTAACAGCTAGCTGGTGTGAGCCTTACCTAGCTACTGAGCATGTATGACTCACTACATAGATGGTAAAGAAGTACGATGTCTCACTGTTGCTAAAACAGACACCTGAACACAGGCGGAAAATAGGGTGAAAAGACGAGCTGCAGCAATGTGCAGTACAACAAAAATATGGTGTTTTTTGAAAATGAAACCATGTAAACCTATTCTGGTACAACCTTAAAATACAATTATGAACCTGAAAATGAGCATAATATGGGTGATTTAAGCAGTTGCAATCAAGCAATTTTCTCTAGGTAAACAAAAAAAATGTATACTGTGATTACATTACATAGGAGAATTGTATTCTCATCGGTTGAAAATATGTAAAGCAAGGATTAAGCAAATGAAAATTTCAGTTGAAGCAATGCCACATCATTTATTTAGAGTGGTTGAACTTAAATTTGAAGCCAGTTGTTGTTGCTCACCTTGTGTTGTTGTCCCTGTAGTGGTCAGGGTGGGCATTGAGCTGCCTGTGGTTCCTGTGGATGAGATTCAATCTAATTAGACGGTGCATTGTCAAATCAGTCAGCTCACAGCAGTGATACTTCATCTGCTGTAAATCCACTTTGTTGCATATCCTTAACTAGATGTGAATTCACATGGTGCCATAAACAATAAACACCAAATCTTGTGGGAAATTGGCCTGTTATGGGAGCCATTCTAAATATGTACAAGGTGAAAAATCTTGACACTGTCACTGACATTCTTGTTGTCACTAAAATGTTCACAAACACGGACTGTTGCACACTGGTGTCCTCATGTGGCTGAAAACAGAACAGGGAGAGGACTCTAACACTTCCCAAGCAATGACACTATCACTGCACAAACTGATATACTTACTGTTTAAAGTGTTGCTTGTGGGTCCTTAGTTTGTAATTACATTTGTCTAGTCCAGTTGACTTGGTCATAGAGTGTATACATTTGTTCTTGTTAACTTTCATACACTACCGATATACAATTGAAAGAAATATTTTTACCAAAGTACAAAGATGTGTCACCAAGCTTGCCCTCATTTCTACAACGAATTTGGAAATGTAATATGTCCTCCCAAAATGAAACGTGAATCTTTTTATTTCCAGAAAAACATCACCTTCATCAGAAATCCAGGTGTACGAGACGCCATCTTGAACCTGACCTTGACAGGCCTTGCTCCTGAATTTGAAGAATTTCAGCCTGAAGACTTTGAGCTGTGGTTCCTGGTCAATTTGGCTCCTGTGATGGCAAGCTTCCATCCTGGCAGCTTGGTGGTGATCCCCAGTAACATCAGCTTTGCATCCTACGCAGCTATGTAAGAGTTGATCTTTCCACAGTTAGATATTTTGAGTTTGCATGATGGTGTCAAACTTTGGATCCAGACAAGTCACAAAAGGATTTCTGTTTTCTTCCTTCAGACTCACTGGTCTTGGGCAAAGTTTGGAATCCCTGCCACTGCAGCTTTCACAGGGTGTGAGATCAAGCATAGAGTCGTTTAAGGAGACATTCACATGTAAGTGGCAATGCTCTGCTAACAAACCTTTTCAGAAAAGCCATTACTGTGACAATAGCTGTATTGATGCTATTCCTTAATTTCAATTTTCCCTCACACAGGTTGCTCAGTTCCAGATTCCTTCATGGTGAGTTCATTTCCATGGGTGTATGACATGGATAATACAATATTGGATAACAATTTACAAGACACAAGGTTGGCACATTAACTTTGTCTTTGTTAAGACATTAAGGTATTTTAACTTTAAGTAGCTTTTGCCACTTTACTAACAATTATGCTTTGCTTGTCTCCAGTGCAAGGAGATCCCGGTGGATGTCTGTAAATGACCAGACATTTAAACTTTGACAACAAGATTGCATTCTGAAGGTACAATATCTGATACATGAATATTATCTTTTCACAGAGGACCTCATTTGTGCTGCAGTCGATGGGTAAGTGAATTACTGAGTTTGTGAAGGTAAAGTTCTAACTGAGTTGACAATGTTTATTGTGTCCTTAGATCACAACTCAAACAAACCCTGTCTGTTGCCAATTCCTCTGAAGCCCTGGGCAATTTTACCAGCTGAGCGCCAGACAGAGCCACGGTGCCTCTGCAAAATAGCCTCGGGAAGGAACTTGTTTTGGTGGAACATGTGTACGTTCAAAAGTTGTTTTAGTTGTGCAACAGAAAACTCAGATTGGACAGATAGTCTAACTAGCTGTCTGGATTTACCCTGCAGAGATCTGAGGAGCAGTTAACCATAGTCCTCAGAATTCCACTAGTTTAAAATTCCAACACAAAGAAAGCGGAAGGTAATGGACATCCTGGCGAAAAGCATGATCCGGCGGAATTTCCGGCAGCAGCGGAGCATCCCGGAAGTGCTGCCAGAAATTCCTTGCTCCTTGCACATATCTTTCCAATGTGGTTTAATGTGCACATGGCTAATAAAGTGAATCTGAAGTGGAACGTCGTGAATATAAACTATGTGCGGTCTAATAATACTAATTATGCTCAGACTTAGCTTATTCTTTTTGACACCAGAGACACACATTCGCTTAGAAGCATTAAAGTGCAGCATGACCGGCACCTTCATTCACTGTAATTTGATATCTCTACATACGTACTGATGGTGTGATGATGACACAGGATAACAATCGCCACAATCAAGCAACAAGAGAAACAATACTTAAAAAATAGATAACTTACAGTTATATCATGTTCGGCTCTCAGGTTACACTGCAAGGCAGACCAGGACACCAATCATTTGCAATCATGTCAAGTAACAGGTATGACTAATTTGGGCAGATTTCAAAACAGAATCACATTCCTGTTTTATTATAGGTGGTTTATCAGATCATGTTACTACTTTATTAGCAATAACTTTTCTGAAGAACATATTGCACTATGAGCTAGCATATGAGAACGATCACAGTGTCATAGTGATTTATTAAATGTGCTGCTGTGTTGTTTTCGGAAGCTAATATCCACATCTTATAAAAACAATGCTATGTCATGTTAAGAACGGTAAAAGCTGCACTGAAAAAGTAATTTCAAATAAAGCCTTGTAAAAATTGTGCAATGTACTGTAAGAAAAGAATGACGAAAAGGGCTTGGATTTAAAGTTAGGTGTATATATTTTTATTGAGCAAAATTCAACTTACTGCAATTAAAGTTAAAGTCTACCAAATATAGAACAGGTTAAAGAATATTAGCAGTTATTATTAAAAAACATCTTAGTTAAAATAAGGTTTGATTTAAACCCATTCACTATTGGGTGTTGCTGGGAAAGCCCTCAGATCCAAGTGAACTTTATGCCAGCTGTTGATAAAAGCAACAGGGAGCCTTCATGGTGTTTGTTGTAAAATTATCTACGGGAAGAGACTGGTAGAGCAATCTCAAGTAGATCGAAAGCAGCTTTGTTTGAGTGCCTGAACAATTTGAGTGACTTCAGATGCCCAAGCAATTCTGACGTATTAAAGATCTGCCTGTTTCTCAGTGCCATCAATGACGATCAATCATCAATAACAATGCCTGACTAAGGAGCTAGTACAAGCTCAGCTTATCAAATCAAGTTTTATGATCATTATTTGTGTGTGTGTTTTTTTTCTGTTGTCATCATTATCTCATTGAAAAATATCAATTAACATTTATCTCATAGTTTTCTAGAATTGTTTGGTGAACGCAGTGTGATTGCCTAGGTTTTTATATTGATTGATGGATGTGATTTGTCCACATTCCCACAAAGACCTGAAAACACTATTGAGAAAAAGTTTTTAAATCAGTCCCTGCTCTGAACTGCATTACCACTCATTGATCAACCTTTACTAAACTTGAAAAGACATTCTGTTTACTGTGATAAATTGGCTGCTTGAAAAGGTGGTTAAACTGATTCACAATCTCTTGTCTGACATGAAAAATGGGTGGCATTCAAATGCTGCAGGTGTGATTTGAAAATGCGGTTTAATAATTGCAGAGACTTTGACTCATCGGCAGATGGTTCAAAACTATGGTTCAAAATTATAAAGCAGCCCAATATTTTTCCTATTGGAACATTTACATTTCTCCATCAGTACCAGCAGATGGCAGTAGAGCTCCAGTCAGACAAGAGCACTAAAGTACTGCATGTCCAATGATAAATATGTGCTGGGTTATGACTGTGGTTTATAACCAAATCCTTTCAAGGCTGATCTGTATATGTTTCAATATGCAGCAGTTCATACAATCAGGATAAGATAGCTGACAGTGGAATTTCCCTTTTTAGGTTCAACTACTTCACATGGACAGCATGACAGTCATTACAAACGGTATCAAACAAGTCCATGGCAAAAATAGTTCATGTACCTTTACATTGTGGGGGTGGATCACTCCACTGATATCCCTCACAAACTATTGCAGCGGCACCCTTTAACTTGAAACCATGGTAACAGGAGTACAGAGCGACCAGTTTGCCATATGCAGAGGACAAAATAAAATCCCCATTCTTTATCTTTCTTGGAGTACCGCACTGTTCCAAGTCTGGAATTGAGAGATAAAAGTGTTTTTATGTTAATGTGTGGAAGAATAATGCAATTCAAAGAAATGTGTATGAATATTGGGACGGGGACTAGCCCGAAAGTTTCTTAAGCCCACCTTGACTCTTCTCCTCTCTCCAAGCTTCCAAATGAATCGATGGCATTTCATCACAAGATATGTAATCATAGGGGTAATTCCCAAACCTGAAAGAATCAGGAGGAACTTCCCTTATGTCGCTGTTGTCACAGATGATGCGAGACAAAGAACCTTTAATAAGCTCAGCCTTCTGTTGCTGGCTGAATATTCCTTCAGCCTCCCACCAAAACCTGAAAAATACAAACGGTTTATTTCAAATCAAACATTTCAATAAATCTGCAAAGGTACACCAAGAAATTTACTTTAAAATATGCCATTGTGGTACAAATTGAGGTACATAATAATGAAATCAAGCAAATATTATACCTATCGCCATCACGAAGTGCTTTCATCTGCTTTCCAATCAGGCAAGCAAAGAGAGGACCAGTTCTTGAGCCTGGCAACATGTTCTCAACAAGCCCTCCAAGCCATACATCGACATTGTCAAGATGTTTGTATATTTGTGCTATCTTCTCAGCAACCCTGTTGTCTCTTACAACCTCTTTGAAACCGTCCAGTGTCTTGATGCGCTTCAGTCCGCAGAATGATCTCCAATCATTGTATCCTGAAAAGTAATTTTAGCACAATACAATTTAAAAGTAAGCACACTAATTTGCCAATTTTGTAATTTGCATTTACTAAATTGTGGTTGACAGAGGGTTATGTGCTGGACTAAATCTTGGCTAGCACAGTAACTCATGATGGACAGTTTGGTAACACTTACAATAAGGTACACAAAAAAATAGGTAGTTAATGATTAGGTACTGTTTTTGAAAGGGTAGTTACCCTTTTTCAGAAGGGTAACTAATTATTAGTTACTCTTTTGAAAAAGCTTAACTACCCTTTTCAAAAAGTGTGACTAATGATTAGTTACCCTTCTGAAAAGGCTTAACTACCCTTTTGAAAAAGCTTAACTACCCTTTTAAAAACAGTACCTAATCATTAACTACCTATTTCTTTGTGTACCTTATTGTAAAGTGTTACCGACAGGTTTAAAATTAAAATCAATGTTGATGCCGCAGAATCAGATATGTCATATTTTTTAGTCCATGCTTTCTTCTTCCTTGTCAAAACCTGGCACCTACATTACCCAAAATGTAACTCAATAGCCACAAATTTGATCGGGTGTGTCATGCTAATAGCAGCAAATGAAGCCTTGAGTCGTTAGCCTCAAGCAGAGATAAGGAGCAGGCTACAGGGGTTTGGTAAACTCACTTCTTTTTAACTCCACACCCCCAGATTTTTTATTAATTTTCAAACGTGTAGTCTTCAGCCCTAACCTGCTGACTCAAGTGATATCACTAGAGACTTCACACAGCTCCCACTGGAGATAAAACGGATTTATCTTTTACATATAATGAAGTAACGTCACTCCCCAGGACCTGTAAACAGACTTTGATGTGTGAAATTGGTCATTATTGCGAATAGAACACTGACAGGGTGATGCAGGACCCCGACCCGAAGCGGAGGGGTCTTGAATCAGCCCGGAAGTTTTAAATTTGCAATAACAAAAGGCTCGCTCTAGAATATCCCGCTTATAACACACTGCTTATAACACACTGCTCGTATATATATATATATATATATATATATATATATATATATATATATATATATATATATATATATATATATATATATATATATATATATTTGTATATTTAAAAATAGTCTGCCAGAGTCTATGATCACAAGTCAGTCCATGGCAACAGTCTGTTATACTTAGCAATGGTCTATTATACAGAAATAGCAAACCACAGACCAATCACAATCAAGGATTTAAAAAAGCTGTGTAATAAGATAATAATTTATAGTTTGAGAACAGACGACAGTAAGTCTTAAGTTAATATGTGCATTTCCCAAAATGTGAAACAGTACTTTTCAAAATCAATGTGAATAGCTTTTCAGTCAGTCAGAAAAATGGATTCTAGGAGTTCTGTAAGTAGGCCTACACCTGTTTGTATGATGTGACCATCAGCTCATAGTCAATTCTGTTGCGATAATAGTTGAACTGTTTTTGTGGAATGTATGCCCTCCAATGGGAAAAAAGTCATTTCAAGCGGTTTGTAACCCAGTTTAGTTTGGTGTCTTGTGACCTTTGAGCTATACACATGTTGGCCTACAGGAGTTGGTATAGCATTGTTTAGTTGTTCAGTTCCCATTGTCACGTTGTCTACTCAAGTATATGAATATTTCCTCTAAACATCACCTTGTTTGTGAATAGTTCGACAGACAAATAGTTTGTCATTAAAAACATATTTAAGCATGTTAACACAGGAAAGGACAAGGAAACAGTTTTTTTATTCTTAGGATTAAACAGTGCGTGGTTGTTGATTGTCACTCTGATTTGACAGGCGTGACTGGATAGCACTGACTCAGCTCAGCCCTTACCTGGGAGAGCGTGATCACGTCCTCTCTGCAGGTTCAATGAAGCCAGGTCCATGTGCTGTGACACATTCAAGAGTAACAGCCTCTCTGTTAACTCCTCTGTCATCAGCATGTTTGCGCTGACAGCTGATGCTGCAGTTCCAATTGAACCTCTCAGAGTTGGTTCAATTCCACCTAGACACAAAAACAGCATTGCTTATTTTTTTTATATTCAGTAGAAAATACATTGCTTTACTCTATAATCCAAGTGCACATAACAAGATAACAAGTTTCCTGTTAACATTTCATTTTTGAAAAATTTGGACATCAAAACTAAGAGATCAAGTGAGTTGGTGTCACAAAACTGCAAACAGCATGCTCACTTTTATTTATTTGTAATCCCTTATCCTCAACAGACAAGAAAACCATAATATATAATATATGTATATATATATATATATATATATATATATATATATATATATATATATATATATATATATATTGTTGGTGAGTGCAGTTTTTTGCTGTTCAGAAAACAGGCTTGTATATCACTCCTTAGTTTGGATTTTCTGCTTCCCCTGGGCTCACTGGTGTCCAAACAATTCCATTTGAGCAAACAGGATGAATGGGCTGTTGTGGATAAATACACTGTTTACCATAACACATAGTTTCATAAAAGGAATAGGCCTGTGCTCGGTGGTAAGAATCCTGAAAACATCCCTTGGTATCATTGCAGCAAGGTAAACTGAAGCCACTGAAGGTCAGCAGAAAATCCCTATGGTGTTAGGTTACTATGTAAGGTGGAGTAATCCATTTAAATGTAAATTTAAAGTTAAGAATGAACAACATTTGATTCACAGAGATAATAAATCATGAAATAGACAGCAATAGAAGAATCATGTACAGTATGTGCTGGCACTTTTAACCTATCCCATTCATAATCTCAAGGACAGCTACATTGTGATATGTGTTATGGAAATAGCACAATTGCATTGCATACACAAACCATTTTCTTTAACTTCCCAGGCAGTTTACCAGTGAAGAAAAGAAGTGTGAAGGAGAGATACAAATGCAACATGTAGTCCAGATTAAACCAAGACACCAGCAAGCTAATTTCTGTGTTTACTTTGGGTCGGACTCAGAGACAAACATTTAAAATTATTTTTTAAGACATATACCATATTTTCAATGATACTTTGAAAAATTGAAAAGTGTACCTTGTACACATTTTCAAAATTCCATCTACTCCTCCCTCCTGGATAAATATGCAAATATTTTTCATTTCAAAAGTTTAAATGCTGAACACAAGCTGATTCAGCATATATATATATATATATATATATATATATATATATATATATATATATATATAGATATATATATAAATGTTAAAGTGAGTTTCAGCAGATTAATGTGAAAATAGCCTACAGCCAACAGTGTCAAACTCTGTAAATATATAAAGATAAAGTACTGTCTTATACATAAGTATGAAATAAGTAATGTATATGTATTGGAAAAGGTCCCAGGTGTGTTAGATGGATTATTGCAACTTGTGCAATAATTGTGTGCTCCTATAGATTGTACTAGGCAAGACACACAGTATTAGTGCATGTTTTCATACTCTAGATAAAAGGATGTCTATTCAGTGGTCTAACTTACACGAGTCACTAGAATTGCATGCAAGTAATTATTACACTAAGACAGACATTAATGCTGAACAAAGTCATACAAAAGCTGACCTAGAGTATTGTTTAGTGTTAAGTGTTTGTAGAATACATTTTAATCCCAATAGACAGCTCCATAAGAGTGTACTGACCTTCTTTGACTATTCTCCATGGACTGAAAAAAGTGTCGTCCAATCTCAAGTGGGGGAAGTGCTCATGCTTCTGGAAGCTCTCGTTCAGTCTGCTGAGGATCGGAGAGATGGTAGCGTGGCCGAACCTGAATGCAGCGGTGGCAAACACATTGGCGGCTGATGGGTCTGTAGTTGGATCATATCCCCCATAGGGTCCAATGTAATGTTCAAAAGCCTCCTGGCCAATGATTTTTGGAACATAATCTCGCATGGTTATAATCTGGGAGTCAGAAAAGAGAGGGGAGATCACAAAGAAGCAAAAAGAATGTCTCAGATAGTCATGAAAGAAATGTTTAAATCTAAGGATTATGTTTGTAACAAACATGCTATGAAGTCAAAAGAGATTTAATAATAACATGGTTCAACAACTTACTAAAACATATGCCACTTGTAAATTATTAACAATATCTTGTGGATGTGTAGGTCTACAGCTAAAAGAATTTCCCATATGTTTTCCATTAAGATGAGTATTTCTGCAATATCCCAAGCTTGGACAAATGATTGCACATTTGTTCCCTCATAGTTCACTGCAGAGAATTTCATCCATCCTCATCACTATTTATGAAGACCTCAGTTCACCACACACACACACACACACACACACACACACACACACACACACACACACACACACACACACACACACACACACACACACACACACACACGAGTGGGATCACATATGGTGATACTAATATTGCAACATCTGCCTTGTAAAGACAGTCTGTTTAAGATTTACTTGTAAATAAGGCAAGAATCATGGCATACACTGGGTAATTTAACTGAATCTGTTGGCACTGACTCACTGAATAGCAAGAGTCTCAGACTGCAGTGTGACTGAAAAAGATTTGAGGTCAGACTTTCAGATTGATACAATTAAATGCAATCCTAACTGGAAACTTGCAAAGAGAAATTAAAATATAGCATTCTAAGATGAGTTTATTATGTATTTAGTGACATGCAAGCAGCATTCTGCACAAACTGAAGCCGAGCCACAACATGTCAACTGTGACAAGAAAACACAGCTTAGACTGACTCAGTCCAAAGCCACAGTTGTGGAGATAATCCTGCTCCCATTTGAGGAGCAGTCAGACTGAAATGTCAGTCTTTCTGAGATGAGCAGTCTTTTTATTCCACGATTTAAAGTAAGGTGAACAGTCATGGATGCAGTGGTGGAAAGTAACTCAGTACATTTACTCAAATACTGTATTTAAGTACAATTAAGTACATGTACTTTACTTGAGTATATTTATTTTATGCTGCTTAAGTTGGGAATATTGTAGTTTTTCTCCAATACATTTACCTGACAACTAGTTACTTCAGATCAATGTTTTACATTACAACATTAAACATGTGATACACTTATAATACTTAAGATTAAACCAGTGTTTTTTGGCTTTGACCCCTTAAATTCAAAAAAAGTGTCTACTCGGGGCCCTTTGTTACATCTCAGATGCGTTGTACGCCTTCAACTTTGCATCCCCCGTATATGGCAGATACAGTCTTATAAATAAGTATAGATATAGAGAAGTATGAAATAAGTAATGTATTTAATGGAATATACACTGTTAGGTAATTGACGGAAACACTCCAAACGCTTAAAACGGTTTGGCGCTTAAAACTACTACTTCAAAACCTTTTTTATAATCATCCTTCTTCTATGTCCTGACCACTTACACTACAAACTGGATAAGAGACAGCCTTGACTACTGTGGACCAAGATTGAGATGCAGGTCAGCATTAAACCAGATACTGTTAGTTGATCATTTTTGTTTCCAGTTTCCTGTAAATAATAGGCTTTTACTCTGTATTGAAATGGCTTCTGACCTTTCCATTTGTTTCCGCAAGCCATGTAGATTCCCCCGCTGTTTTCAAGAGGTTTCACCTGCCTGCCTGCCTTCCTCCCTCTCTCTCCAACTGACTCGAGGATTAGGTTAATTTGTATACATGGCAAATAGATAATGCTTCAAATAATAACAGAAAGCTTCTTGCTGACACTAAAGTGTACCCATGATGCTATTTAGGTGGTCATTTATGCATAAAGAACAAAACAAGCATTCATGGATTAAAATGTTCCCTTAGTGACCTATTTAAGTGTTAAGTGCATCAAAACATAGCTACTGTGTCTTTTTTAATTACGCAATAGCTAATCATAAAAGCAACAATTGTGCCACAGGATGGTGTAACACGTTGGGTTTGGGTTTTCAGATGTTACTGTTTGAATTTTTGACCAAACAAAAATATCTGTATTATTATGTGGATGAAAGAGATTAGACTGTATTTTTTAAAAATGTGTTTTACATTACAAGCAAAAGAGAAGGAAAGATCCAATAGTACTCAGTGTATTGTATTATATTCAACTAATAGATTCTTCAGAGAACAGAAGTTTGGTGTCTGACGTACAGTAAACATTTGAAGTTGTGTCTGACGTACACAGTAGAAAATTCCTTATACAGGTACACATCCACTGGCATCCACTATATAGCACCAGCATGAAAACCCTTTAACAGTGTAACTTTTTTAATTACCTGCCTAATCACACATTACCCTTGGCCGGGGAGTGGGTTTTTCTGTGAGTAATTACTGCCATAGCACATATTTTAATGCATTAAAGCATTGCTTTTACAGTGACTTGTCAAACAGCATTCAACACTACATTCGCCCTGTGTGAGCTTGTTTGCTGGGAACAGCTGCCTGAGGATTTAAACAGGGGGTGGGGATGGGGGGCTTGGTGAGAGCTGTTAGGATTCAACCATATGGGCCGACAAACCACAACAATTAGCTGGAAGCTGCTCAGAGCTGTGAAGGGCTGCAGAGTTGGATGTTGTGGAATTGGATAACTAGCAAACTTTTCTCATTACAGGCAGACATTTCAAAATGAATTATAAATATACAGAAACCCAACTAAGCTATGTCATGCATTAATTTATTTCTAAATCATCTTATATTTTGTTATGTTTATGAATTAACAGTAGTCGGGGTTTGTTATTGGTGTAACATGAGATGGCTTTCTGATTGGAACCCAACATTGTTGGTAGAGTCATGTTATTATCATGAATGGTGGTTTAGCTTAGTGGGTGACCAATGCCAAGTTAAGGCAGGTAATTGCATTGTTTAATTAGTTGAGCTGCCGAAGAGATCCTGTTCTACTAATAATTGAACAGTAATAGTAATTGAAAGATGTGACTATAAAAAAACAGGGAGCTTTAGTGCTTCTTTAAGTCTTCATCTCAACTTTGACTTTTTCTATGAAAAAAATCGATAACGTTACAGTCTGCAGGTTTGCAGGCTGGTCAGACCAGATAGTGCCTCACATTTTACTCCACTTCCAATACAGGGATTTTCCAAGCTGGTCATGGTTATAGCTACAGTATGTAAATCCTCTACCTGCCTTTAACACTTCATCCTCACAAATTATTTAAAGAACCCCTCCACCTTAGACCCAGCTCTTTTTAATTCTGTAAATCTCTTTCATTTGGCATTGTCCCTGAGTCACCTGGAAAAAGCAGTTGTTAATCCACTGCTGTGGTCAAATGTCAACCCCCAAAGTCTGACAGATTGCAGACTTATTTTCCCTCTGCTCAGAAATGCTGTAGAAACTTTGGAGCCGTGTACCAGCGTCCCCTTGTCCCCTCCACTAAGCAATGAATCATTTCATAAAACTTTCCATTAAATAATTTTTTATGTCGACTTTACAGTACCCAACATTTATTTCACTTTTAATAATGCCCCCCCCCCCCCTCCCCCCAGCCTACAGCTAATAGAACTTCTATCAACAGTCAGTCCAATCAGTCATCGCTGCACAACCTGCCTCCCATGCATCACTACTAAGAGGCTGACAACTACAAAAAAGGTAACAACAGCAACAAAATCTACCTTTCTACATCAAGAAATTAACACAAAGAGACAATAGCAAGTTGACAGAGGAATCCTTTGTGTTAACTGGTATGACAATTGAGTGTTTTCTTTGCACAGACTGTTTAGGACTTGTCTCCACTTGGCTCTGATGGCTGCCGAGCTATGAAGAGCCTCATGTTATCCAAACAAAAATGCATCTGGGTTCGCACTGAGCAAAACAGAGCCACATTAGCTGCACTCTGGTTCAAATGGATATATAACGAAGAAGAGACCGTTCAAAGACACAAATTAGAAACCACTGAGGAAGTTGTTTCTGATTTACAAAAGAAAACAAAGAAAAATATACAGAGAAAGGGGAAAAAACTAACACAATGTCTACACAGGAATAAAAGAAGTGACTCATTTTAAGCCAATCCCTGATGTTTTACTATCCCTACCCAAGTATTTTTGTTGCCTACACTTAACTAGTTCTGTTCCACCATGTTTACTATGTGTATAAACTGTGCGTGTTACATTAAATAGAAAGGTCACATGATTACAGTCACATGATTTAACCGCCACTATGTGGTTGTAAATAGAACGGTCGTATGTGTTTGGAAATGGACCTATGTTGTTTAGGTATGAGGATGCTTTGGTTCACCAGCTAATTGCTAACTGTGTTTCTCTGCTGTTTAGTGTTGAGCAGATAGTGTACAGTGGGGTTTTGGGCCTTTTTCTGTGAAAACAGCTGCCAGCCGATGCCAAAAACAATGTTATGATAGCAGTGAGAGTGAACTAAAACAACCAAAACAGTGAGTTGAAACCCTCAGTAGAGCTGAGGGGAACTGCAGTTGAAGTTGGGTGATACTTTTACTTGGGTTTGTCACTACGAGCGACCCCTTTCACTGTCATTGTTAATACACAAATATTGGTTAAAGCTCATCTAAACAATAATGGGCTCATAGAGGAATATTTGGAAGCCAACTTAGCCTCCAAGTTTGGAAACTACAGCATCATCACCTTCTGAGAGTTTGTAATGACAGCAAAGCAGTGGGTTCCACGGCTGGCTGATTCTTACAGTCATCACACTTAAAACTGCAGCTGACAGGTTTTATCCCCATATACAGTGAAAGTAGTTTTTCCTAATCATGTCTTGATCAACTTACATGTGAGTTGTCATTCTTATACATACATACATGTTACTACAACTTGTCATTCATCACACACTACAGCCAGCATATGTGTAATCGGTGTCTGTTCATTACACTGAACAGGCTGTTCTCATGAACCATTCGTACATATAGCCATGAAAAGTAAAGCACTGTTATTCGTATGTATTCCACGCATTTATTGTTTGTACAACATTGACCAGTGGTGTATAAGACCGCTCTGGACCGTGTAGGTAGGAGGTTGGGGTGGATGGGTGGCTCATAAAATACAGGGTTTTCAAGGGGGGGAGCGGAGTTTGTGTCCCGGGGAAAACACAAGACTTTCACCCAGGAAACGCTTGTTCATGCTCCGGGAGTACTACTTAAGGGGACCGGTGTTTTAATCCAAAGCACAATATTTTTTCTAATCTTAACTAGTCATTTTGGTGCCTAAACTTAACTGTCATTGCCGCATGTCGGTCACCTTTTGTCAGTTAAAATCAACTGCAACAGCCTCTGAAACAACCG
This sequence comes from Gymnocephalus cernua, assembly GCA_023631565.1. Taxonomy (NCBI): domain Eukaryota; kingdom Metazoa; phylum Chordata; class Actinopteri; order Perciformes; family Percidae; genus Gymnocephalus; species Gymnocephalus cernua. Next base: position 5,717,106 of record CM042444.1, on the reverse strand, counting down.
GCACCTCATGGTGACCGGTACCTGGCTCACATGTGAACATTCGTCAAGTGACCAGCCAGCGGTCGCCTATTTCATAGGATATCATACAAATTGTTGTGCATAACTTCTCATATGTTAATATATCTGAGGTTCAAAGTTATTGTCCTTGGAGTCTATTCAGGAGCTGCTCTAGAGCTTTTGATCATATCATCTGATCTTCCTCAAAAGATGTCCAGTTTTCATTGAGTAGTAGATGGTTACATTTACATTTCTCCAGAACATTTGAAGTACTTTTCGTCCATATTAGCTCACAAGCTGTGGTTCAAATTGACCATTCCAAAGAAACTGGACAGAAAGTAACTGAAATAAAGATGCTGTTCTGAGGCTAAAGCTAGTGAGAATGTTCATACGCTTTTCTTTTGAATTTCTGTACAATTCTTTTAATGAACATGTACAAAAGAGGTAATTAAAATACGTGGTCCCTCAAGTGATATAATGTTCTGCGGATATAATGTGTGAAGTACCTGACCCTGATTCTAAACTAGGTGAATAGCCGGCTTTGAATGAATTTAACACGTCGGCGCATTGATTTAGTAAAGCTTTACTGTACTTCACTGCTGTGCAATTTACAATCAATAATAAATGCAAGAGTTCTTTTTGCAAAAGCTCCAATCAAGGCTCATTTTTCTCTGCACTGAGAACAACTTAGTGACTGTCCACTGGCCCACTGTTTACTGCTTACTGGCTATATTAGCCCATATGCACATCCCTCCCTGCTTCCCCCAACCTGGACTGCGGTCTGACTTAATACTTGAACAATGGCTGAAACCCTATTACTTCAAACCTCTAATATTAACTGTTGATTTGTGTATATCCTTCTGTCTACTTCATTCCCTTATAATGGCCGTATATAATTTACTCTCTTTAAAAAATAAATCCTTGCACTGCTACATAGTTTTTATATTACCATGTCTACATTCCTTGCACTATTGGACTTATTTGCACTACCACCATGACACACACTCTCATAGAGCACCTCACCATGCAGACTGAATCACAGGGTCAGGCCCTGCCCCGTCACTGCAAGCGTCTCATTCTTATACATCCCTTTGTACATTCATGTGGATTTATTATTTAGTATTTTCTCTTTTATTGTGCATATTATTCATGTGGATTTGTTGGTTTTTTTGTTATTTGATCATCCTGTTTATGATGTATGTGTATGTTGTGTGTGATATTAGTAAGCTACTGGGACCTTGAATTTCCCCTTGGGTATCAATAAAGTATCTCTCTCTCTATCTCTCTATCTCTCTATCTATCTATCTATCTATCTATCTATCTATCTATCTATCTATCTATCTATCTATCTATCTATCTATCTATCTATCTATCTATCTATCTATCTATCTATCTATCTCTCTATCTATCTATCTATCTATCTATCTATCTATCTATCTATCTATCTATCTATCACTGTAATGACCCTAAGTCAGTAGTCACCTCATAAGAGAAAGAACCTCTTGTTTTGCTTGTAATCAACAATCCTCACTACATCTTACATCTTATCAGTCTGCCCTTCGTTAATAACATGCAATTGCCGCAAGTGCGCACTCCTGACATCTTCTCATTATAGAATCACCACGCTCATAAATGCTAGATTAGTATGTTTCCCCTCAGGCATCATTTGTGTTTCTCAAAAGAAACATTGGCCTTTATTTTCATCATGCGTCTCCTGCCTTTTCCAACAGTATCTACTGTACAGGGAGAGCAACAGCAATGGCCCAGCAGTAAGGAATGTCCAGACTGTAAGGTACAACGTGTCCATAATCTGCATTATAGACTTTATATATTTAGTAGTAAATAACAGGCTTGTACAGTTGTGTAAAACCAGTCCATGTTTAACTTCACTGCAGCACAATGACTACAGACTTTAGAAGAAACAGAGTGATGACTGAGATGTCACTAAAGGGACGTTTTTCCACCAACCACTGCCGTCAGTGATGTCAGTGGTTGCAGCAGGAAACTACTGTAGGCTGCCACAGCTGGTTGCCGCAAGATTGTAGCCTAAGAATGTGACTACATGGGAAGAAGGATGAAAAACGAACACATTTTTCTTCTTCTGTGACAATCTCAGGTAACAAGTTCACTGTTTCAAAGCACTGAAATAGGGTACATCGGTTGTTTTATGAAAACTGAAGGCTGAGCAAAAGGCACTTTTTTGAAAGTAATTTTTTCACTTAAAGGTGTTGTAAACGAATTAATGTTGCGGCCCTCTGCGTCAGATACCGCCGCATAAGGCACATGCATGCACACGCGGGAGGAGGACCACCTATCAAAACAAAGAAGCTCAGATAACAACACACACAGAGGGTGTCCACTATATCTTTACATAGCAAATAGTTATTTACTTCTATATTAATGACCTGCATTTTGAGTGCAGTCCCTTTAATGTATAAAATAATGTCTAGTTTTCTTTTAAATGTGTCAAACTTGTGTCACATTTTTGACATTTTATAAACAAAATCAAGCAGATGAATAGATAATGAAAATAATGTATACTGGTAGTTGTTGCCCTAATTGTGTCAGCATGTCAGCCCAGTGTAGTTTCAGTTCAATTAGCTTAAAGAGGTTTTACTTTGGCATACTGAAACAATTTGAGTTACTAGTCACATACCTGATGCAGAGCTCCAATAATTTTGCGAGTTTCTTGGTAAATAGTCTCTGTGTTCCAGTGACCATTAATGTGTTTCAGTGCCTCTGCAATCCGATTGTGTTCCCTAAGCCACACTGTATGCAGAACGATCAAGGGAAGATCCTCATTACAGCGAGTGTCTCCAGCATTGAAACAATCCACTCTCTCCCCGTGCGGGTTCTGATTGCAGGCTGATGGCAGAGAGGCTACGAATGGAAGGTATGGTCTTCCTTTGGGATCTCTGAATTGATCGTTGACAGCAAGTTTCCCATTGAGGCCAGAGAGGTCACGGAGGAAGCCAGCCTGCCTTGGAGTGTTGCCATACACGAGTGAAGCATCGATGAAGGATGTGATGGCATTTATCTGTTGTTGCTGCAGAGCTTGACGAATACTTGATCCAAAATTCACTATGCAGGCTGGTCTGGAGCGATAAAAAGGCATACAGCCTAGTGCACCAGTGATAGCATCGCCTGTCTGTGGAGAACACAACATTATTTATCACAAATCATTTTTAACTTCTGATCTATCAAATGTATTGTTTTGGTGATTTTAAAATAACAGTTTAACACTTTGGGAAATATGCTTATTTGCTTTTATGTTTGTCCCCTTAATATGAGACTAGAGCTAGCAGCCAGTTAGCTTAGCATAACGATTTGAAACAGGGGGAAACAGCTAGCCTGGCTCTGTCCAAAGGTGACAATATTCACCTATCAACACCTTTAAAGCTTAAAGCTATTTTTTTATTTATTTTTTCTCATGTTTTCCCCTTGTTCCCCCTTGGTGTTTCTATTGAATGTTAATATGGGGGAAAACAAATGTAGTACGGTAAAGAATGTAATGCTTTTTGCACTTGACACTAAGAAAAGTACTACAATAAAGTAATTAAAAAAACACCTTTAAAGCTCAATAATTAACACTTTATATCGTGTTTGTTTAATCTGTACAAAAAATGATTGTGTAAAATTGGTTTTATGTGGTTTACCGGGGTAATGTGCCACGTTGTTCCGCCTAGTCCAACCTACTGTGCTGTGATATTCTATAGCAGTTTATATTCAACAGACACATTTGAGAGTGGTATTGAACTTCTCATCTAACTCTTGACAAAAAAGCAAATAAGTCTACTTCCCAAAATGTGGAACTAATTCTTTAAATATTGGATTGTTACCGGAGAGCAAGCAATATACAGTACATGTACTGTACCTCCATACAATGTTAAGCTTTTAGTTTACCTCAATGGGAAAGCATGGATGCACATTTTGACATGTGTTAAAACAGTTCACCCCAGCACTGCCTTTGCTTTGCAGGGTAAAGGTTATGTCATGGTCGATGTACTGGCCCCAATCCACCAGCATGTGAGAATAGACATCATCTGGCCGTTTAACGGAGCTCCTCAATATTTTCTTGCTGACTTCCCACGGCTGTTAACACAGTAGGAATTTTTATTTGGGATGACAGTGAGAACTACTTTTTACAGTGTGCAATTGCATTTCCCCCCAGCCATCTCTGAAGTGACTTGCCATTTATCAGTCAGTGTTTTTCTTATCTCATCATTAACAGAAATGAACATATTTTCTGGGGAAGGCCTATTTTGTCCCAGTCAGGGGTTATGATGGATGATAGCTTTCTTGTTTGTGTGACCTAGTTCATTCTTTAATTCATTAGGTTATGTTATAAATAGAAAAATGACCTAAACTCTGACATATTGTGGAAAGCCTATTTTCTCCAACATTAAGGACTTTGGCAACTGATTAAAAATGAGTTATATGCAATACATAAAGTATCCAATATATTATTTAGTTGACCTGTTTTTATAAGAAATGGATAGTTAGGATCAAACATTATTAATGATCTAAAACACTTAGTAATCATATCTCCTATACAGTACGTGGAGGTACAGTAAACTGCATGCTGGATACAACTGATGCATATTTGATGAGTTCCTCTATTACAAGAAGTAATGAGTGCATGAATAAACATTGAAATCCAGTGCAAATATCAGTTCACAAAATAATGTTTATCCACCAACTTCTTTCAGGCTATAACAAGCACAGGGCACAACAATCTGTATCATCTCACACACACTTTTGCTGTTCCCAAATTGCTGTGGACTTTATCTGCTGTAAAACAGGTTAGAAAAATAAATGGAAAGCTACATTAACTTGGGTTTGCAGGGTGAGCTCGCTTCATTTCTAATTTCTTGAGCAAGACTTTTGTGTCCATCGGACCAGCATTTTGTAGATTACCGAGGGAAGTTGGAATCCATTATAGAGCCGTCCTCGGTTCCAACCCTTGGGTTCTCTCCCTCCGTCTTCGTATTCAGCTGGAAGCCACCTGACCAAGGGAGTGTTGGCTGCTCCCCAGAGAGGATTTTGCCTGACAAAAAGAATCATGAAGCGTGTCCAAAAATACTGCAATACAAAACAGAGTGTGCCTTCACTGAAAGCAACATCATCTGTTTTCCTCCAAAAGGTCATCAAGAATTTAGAATACTACATTTTTACCAATATGCAATAGTGATTCAGGGTGTAGTCGGTTCATGAATGTGTTTATTGGCTGTAAGAACAGGTTTCATGTTCTGTTTCCTATGTGTTGTGTTATGTTTCAGCAGCAAAAGCATGTTGGTTGATTTTTAAAGATTAGGGAAATAATGAGGTTTGGGTTCAATTTTAATAAGCATGCCTTATTTTGTGCTTCAAGTCACTGTGGAGTTTTCTGTACTGAACTACAAAAAAATAACTTTCCCCAACCTTAACCTGGGATTATATTGGAAAACAAATTAGATACATTGTCAGTGAAAACTGTACTAAGTTCAAAATAACATTTTACAACTTGCCAGATACATTTATTAACATTTTCTAATTATGTTGATTATAATCCAGACTAAATTGTAACGTAATTTCAAGGAGACAGGATTGGGTAGAAGCAGAATATACAGTAGTTCATAACTGTCAATTTTAACAGTCATTAACATTTTTTTATTAACCATTTGTATGCAAATTATGTATGACACAATCTCAATTTAATTTAAAAGAATGGGTTTACATTAATTGTGATGTTGTTTTGATGTGTTGAAGTGAAAATGCTCAAATCAATATTAAAAAGAAAACTCCACTGACATTTGTTCTATGTACCTTATGTACCACCTAAGTATTTCCTTGCTTCAATAACAATTAAAGTGAATGTGAATTGGACTTTGTATTTTCAATTTGGCATGAAATGTTCCACATAGCTTTAAGGTGGTGTGGGTGTGGGTTGGGGTTACCAAAAAGGTGAGAAATGTTTTTTACCTCCTCTCACTTTTCAGAACTTCCTTCATTAGTGGTTACTAGATGCTTATTTATTCACTTTACATTGGTTACCAAAAAAATGTATTAAAGTAACAATATAGTCATTATTTGACTTTAAGTAAGAATGTACCTGTTGTTGCAGAGGCCAGATATAGAGCGGTACTTGTTGAGATGACTTTGCAGACAGATGGCTGGATGTGTTGGAGGAGGACATTGAGAAAGCTCTGCAATCAGCTCCACGTCCTCCCAGGAAAGCAACTCTAGCATTGTGACATAAAGTTAACACAAGGAAAATGTGATGGAATTTAATCTTGATAATCTTTTGAACATATCAAACCTGAAAGGAGACACAAATGTAAATGAAAATGACCCTCTTTTGACTTTTTAAATTTCATTTATTAGGACTTTGGTGATCGATTAGTTTAAACCTCGTATTGCCTTCCTGTCAACCATGCACCTGTTTTTCTCTTCTGTTGTGCCTGTTTACAAAGCATAAAATATACATTATTATGCGTTACACCTTCTGAGCCACCTTTATTCTTGCCTATTACCACAGTGTTACACTTCTTTTTGGAAATCATGGTAAATAAACCTTATTTACAGAGATGGGGACTCGAGTTTGAGACTCGGACTCGAGTGCGACTTAAGCACACACAGTGACTTGAGACTCGACTTGAGACTCGTCCTCGAAAGACTTCAGACTCGACTCGGACTCGAGCTGCGGGACTCGTGAACAATGTTTATTTTAGGAAACGTCTGAAAACGACGGCCCAAACAAAAGAAGCACTCAATGCAAAATATGCGGTCTCAAGATAAAAGATTCTGGCTCAACCACATCTGATTTTATCAGGCATCTAAAAACGCATCGAGACAGGTCAGTAAACATGTTTAACGTTAGCTCAGCATTGACCGTCTAATGTTACCGTTGCATCTTGGTCTAGCTAAGAGCTAACGTTACAGGAGGTTAACTCCGACTGTCTTCCTTATGAAATATAAATGAGCGTTTGTTTAACCCTTGTATGGTGTTTTCAAAAAGTGGGGAAAAAAAGTTTTTAAAAGTGTGGAAATTTTACTCTGTCCTCATCCTGTCAGGGCCTGCTGTTATTGTGTGTGTGTGTGTGTGTGTGTGTGTGTGTGTGTGTGTGTGTGTGTGTGTGTGTGTGTGTGTGTGTGTGTGTGTGTGTGTGTGTGTGTGTGTGTGTGTGTGTGTGTGTGTGTGCGCGCGTACGTGATGCAACACGTATTATTTATTTACTTATTATTACTTATTAAGAGACTTGAGACTTGACTTGGACTCTAGCTCAGAGACTTGAGACTTGACTTAGACTCTAGCTCAGAGACTTGTGAGCATCTCTGCTTATTTATATGAAATCATACAACATATTTGAAATTATGAAGTATTTTGAGTTTTGACTAATAGTTAACATCAGAGGACGGTTTGTTGATGGATAATCAAAATGTAGTCAGGATACTTTTTTTAAACCATTTCATTCTTTTTAATGGCAGCACATAATCACACCTGTCCGCGCCTTGGTTTGCCTCTTTGTAAAGCGTACTTATAAAGTATCAACCAATTCTGTGTTAAACTTAAGCTTCTATCCAACTTCTAGCCAAATCAACCCAAATTTCTGATACAGACATTTTGAAAACGGGTCAAATTTGACCCGAGGACAACAGGAGGGTTAAAGTATCCAGTGTTTTGGTGGACTATTAAAACGGTAAGAGGAAGTGGACCAATTAGAGTGTTATGTGGACCAATTAGAATTGATGGTTATGTTAAAGTTGTTTTGACTCTATTGGACACCATAGTGAAAGAGATTTCTTTCAAGGTGAGATCCTGATATTTGAGAAAAAGAAAGCAACTGTACCTGTTGCCGTGATATCCCTTTTATATCTCTGTCTCGCTCTGTTCTTCAGGACTTGCAGAGTTGTTTGAAAAACCTCTGCAGCGCGGGAAATCTCCAGGCTCTCAGGGTCGGGTTGTCGAAGGAAAGTGAACACACGTGTGGAAGACGAGGCTGAGCTTTGTCTGGGCACAGACGTTGACAGATAAAAGGAACAACCTTAAAAGTGATTCTGTCCTTTCCTAGACAGGTTTTGTTTCAGTTAAAACAGAGATAGACAATTTGATAACACATTTGATAGTTTATTACCGTTTTCTAGTGTGGAGTGAGGCTGCGTCTTGATATGAGGAGATAAGCAGTTCTCTGACAGAGTGGGCTGGAAGATATACAGTATCAACAGAACAGCATCAAAATCTGACTAGAGTATACCAGAGTATCATCTATATAAAGTGGTGGAAAGTAAATATTTATACACACACACATACACACGTACAGTACATGTACTTTACTTGAGAATTTAATAGGAATTCACAACTGCTTCTATTCTACATTTGGAGAAACATATTGTATTTTTTTACTATCAGATTATGATTTTACATTAAAAAAAAAACCTGGATAAGTCTATAAAATATAATGCATTGTTATATATTAAACCAGTCGCTGAAACCTTTTTGCATGCTGTTTTCCTGGTTTCTACTGGCAATATGTAAACAAACTGGCATTTAAAAAATTAAAATTCTGAAAATGAATGAATATTTCGTAGTGACGATCAGGACTGATGTGGGTTAAATATATAATAAAACCTTTATTTTACTCAGTAAAAGTGGAAAATAGTATAGATTTATAGTACGTATTTTTATGGCAGTTTTAGGAAGGGGACATTTCTGTCCTCTAAGGTAACAAGTGGGAGGTTTTTTCTTACACAAAAATGTACACAAAAAAAAGCATAAAAATTGGTGTTGTTGCTAATCATTGACATATCCCAGACTAGGAAAAATATAAATATAAATATAAATACTAAAGATCTCCCTGGCACTTAGTATACAGAAAATAATAAAATTGTGTGTGATACAGGTGAGTAACAAACTTTTTTTTAATTACAATAATTTATTCCAATCCTTAAATTTCCACTATTATCATAGATGATCAAACATTTCAGATGAAAATAAATTTAAGCAAAAAACATTAAAAGAATAAATATTTACTTACAGTTTATATGACTGGCTTCATCAGTTGAAAACCTTGGGAGAATACTGCAGAGCAACATAACAAGGGAAATTAAACTGAAATAACAAGCCATTTTTTTGGGCAGTTTACAATAGAAGAGTTGACTTTCACATGAGCTATAAAGACTTATCTAAGTGCTGTGTGCACCGTCAAACCTGGCCTTATATACAGATAAAGCAGGGAGCACATTGCAGAGGTTAGGTTAACCAGCCCACAGTAGAGTAACTCAGAGATTCAGTGTTTCTCTTGTCCTTGGTTCACTGGTTTGAAGAATAACATTTTTTTTTCTGTCCATTATCTCAGCCACTTGCATATTTGTGGCTGCAAATCCACCAAAAACGGCAATTCTGAGCAAACGAATAGATTTGGTCGCAAAATATAAAAAAATATTTAGCCCTTGAAAAGTATTTGGGCTTCTATTCTATGTACTATAATACACCTCAGTCTAAAAGCAAGGCTTTTGAGTGTAACTATTTATTGGATTTTTAGGACTTCTCACTACCCTTCTGTCAAACTTTACTTCAAGGACATAAAACAAAAGAGCAGCAGCAGCAGTCATTGCAGTCTTTTAATGGGTTTGTGGTCCAGCTTCCTTTGCTGTGCCTTCATCCTCCCAAGCCTATTTTCAAAGTTTTAGATGCAGACTGTAGGGATTACTAATAGTGAGAAAGGCCATGGCAGCGGTCCTGAAGTTGCCTTGGAAACTTCCTCTCATCAAAAATACTTCAGTTAGCATCCAGGGTCTGATGCCGCCAGCGGAGTCAACTGTGAGAGTCACGGCCCATTGATAGTTGAGCAGTCTACTTGAAATTCATGCTTGGCATGGTGCTGATGCAACTTGATGATGCTGTGTGTGTGTGTGTGTGTGTGTGTGTGTGTGTGTGTGTGTGTGTGTGTGTGTGTGTGTGTGTGTGTGTGTGTGTGTGTGTGTGTGTGTGTGTGTGTGTGTGGCGCCAGCAGCAGGCTGGAACTTCAGTTGTGGGTCTCTAGTTGTCAGGCTGCCTGGTTTAGCTTCAACGCAAAACTGTTTCAGACAAAACTTTCAACAAATGAATCTCAGTTTGTAGAGAATGAGGCGAATGACATTGGGAAAAAACTTATGTCATATGATATCTGAATATTTGGTGCACAATGTGGTATCAGGTAGACCATTTTGAAATACTAGTATGAGTATGTCTAATTATTTTTAAATGAAGGATATACAAAATAACCCCATGTACAGTATAATGCAATGTAATAGCCTACTATGCAGGTGCAATAAATGCTACCTTTCTGAAGTTTAGGTATGAAGTAGGTGTTGAATCCAGTTTCTGCTACTGTAGACTGTTGGGTTGTTATTGCTATTCAAATATCCCTTAAAATGTCCTGAAGTCAGTTTTGGTGACAGCCTCTTTCTGACTGCAGTTGCTTTTTGTAAAGTCTTATACAAAATTATGTAACTTGGAAAGTGAATGTTTAAGAATAATACACCAGCATTAAGCAGCAACTCTCTGGCCTCTTTTTTAACCTCTAAATTGCATAATGATGCTTTTAAAAAATCACAACTTGATGGTGACTGAAAGCTGAAACACACTACAAATTGGTATTCAGCTAGTCTCGCATTGCCAGACCCTCCTTTGCGCTGAGGAGGAAGGTCTGGCAGACCTTGCCAGACCTTCCTCCACAGCGCTGCAAAGGAGGGTCTGGCTAGTCCACACAGCATTGGAGAAAATGGTTTATTGGCATTTCTTTAAACCAATCACAATCGTCTTGCTAACTAGACTATCATCTTGCTAACTACACGTTCCACCAAAACAAGTTCCTTTCCGAGGCTATTTTGCAGCAGCACCGTGGCTCTGTCCGGCGCTTACCACCACCCAAGGATATTGTGATCGGTTTAAAGAAATGCCAATAAACCAGAACGTTTTTCTCCCATCCTGTAATGCTGTGTGGACTAGCCAGACCCTCATTCGCAGCGCTGTGGAGGAAGGTCTGGCAAAGCGAGACTAACATCAGTACAACAGCGTTCTGCGTATGAAGTCTTTTGCACATGCAGGCAAGATAACCAGATAACGGTGACAGACTGACACCTTTATAGTGGGTGCCTTTTAAACTGCTATATACAATGAATGTATTATGATAATGATGATTATTATTATTATAATTATTATTATCATCATCATCAACCATGTGTGAAGCTTTGCTATGGTGGTGGATAATGTTTATCCTGCTTCGTGGAACATGAGGCATCCAGTGCCACTATTTAAAATTAGAAACTGGTTGGACAGTTGAATGTTCAGCATCTTAAGATTTATATTGTATTCCAATATAGTCAAAGGGAGGATCATATCAAGTTCAGTTCAGTGATAAATTATCACAGATTACGAGCTTGTGGTCTATATAACCCTTTGTCCTCTATGACTCATTGATGTCCAAATTCACATTTAGCCGACACAATGGATAAATAATCAAGGAAGGTAGAGGTTCCCACAGCTTGCCAAGCCAAGAGGGCATGTACCTATAAATCAAATGAAAACTGACAACAATTGTCCTGTCGTGTCATATATAAAAGTACCCGGTGAAAGAATTTTCAGTATCAACATCTCTGTGGGAAAACAGAGGTGAATAATGAACCCATCAGACAGTTTTGAGCATAACTGATCCAGTGTTATGATCAATCCTTTGAGCTACGTCTGACATAATTCATGACTTCCAGGCTCATGTTTATGTGGGTGACAGAAAGAAATTAACAGCCACTAGCAATGACACCCAGTTGAATATTTCTCGCCTCTCTGTGAATTATTACTGATTTAATTAGAAAATAATGGAGTATTATATATAATTTTCTGTGAACACAGCAGTGTTGTGACCAAGTTGTCATTGCTCAAGTCCCAAGTACATCTCAAGTTATTTGGTCCAAGTGTCAAGCAAGTTATTTTTTTGGGGGCAGGTCAAGTCACAGGTTATGTGAAGTTAAGTAGAGTTGAGTCCGGATAGGGGGGGCAATGCCTGCCCAGATGAGATTTTGTGCCCCCCCCCCCCAAAAAAAAAAAAATTCATTATATTAAATTACATTAAATATGTTAAACACAAAGTAACAAATAATTAAAACATGTAAACAAATTCATAAGTAAAAAATTACATTTAATAAAATTATGGTGAGGCCAGAATCGGGTATGTCACCCTTTGCTAAATCAAATTCAAAGTTGGTGCTGCCTGACTGGCTATGCAGGAGGCTACGCTGCTAACATTAGCCACACTGCTAAGTCATTAGTTACGGGAGGGGGTGGTGGTACCGTACAACATCGTAAACTGGAATATATATGGATTATCAGTTTTTGGCAGAATGCCAGAATTAGAAATGAACTGAGGACTAATGTGAGAAAAGAGACTTTCTCTCATGCCTGAATTGAACTGAAAAATACACTGGACTTTTGCTGACATCATGGAATCATTACATAAGGTAAGACCACTTTATGGTTAATTTGAGCTTATAAAGTGGAGCCTATTAGTGTTTGGTGTATGTGGTACCAGCTTGCCTTGCTGTCAACTGGTTTTGGGGATGTTAATATTAAATTAAATGATGCATAAACGTTTCTCTAATTTGTGGTGTGAACTGTTGGCTTTGAGTATATGTGCTGTAAATCCTGTGTTGTTGAGATAAAGGTGAATTAATTTATTTTGCGGTGTTCAGGTAAATCCTATTGAGATATGCATGTCTTGCACCCAGAGGTGGAAAGTAACGAAATACATTTACTCACGTTACTGTATTGAGTAGTTTTGTTGTGTATTTTGTATTTTTCAAGTAGTTTTTAAAATTGGTAATTTAAAATGTACTTGATTACGTTTGAGTGAAGTATTGTATTTTGCTACATTACAAATCCCATTCGTTACTGAGTTTTTGACTAACAAAAACCGAAAGGAAGAAAACAAATCGCGCCCGGAACCACTACAGTGAGGAATGATCAGCATCTAGGCTGCCTACCAGGCGCCAAGTCTTTCTGTAGGAGATTGAGAACGAGATGCAGGTGGATCAGGTTCAGAGACTGTTTCAGTAGAAATGCTAGCTGAAACATTGAATTCTGCTGCCCAAAACAAAGAAAATCCTTGGCCGCATTTGAAAGTTTAAATTCAAGAGGGCCAATAGTATTATCATGCAATGCCAGATGCGCCTTCAATAACTCCAGATCTAATCTGCGGAAGCATGTTTTGGTGCATTGGTAATTCAAACAAAGTTTTCATGACTAATTGCAAATTGTATAGATTTTTCTTTAATTAAAAACAAAATAGTTTTGGATGTATGACCCCTTGTCCTATTTTCACTAAATGGGAGAGATCCCCCCCCCCCCCCCCACACACCCTGTTTTACTTTTTTTTTTTATGTAACTACGTAACTTTTACTTAAAGTACATTTTAAATGAACTACTTATTATTTCACTTCAGTAATTTTTCAGATAGGTAATTTCACTTATTCACAATATTTTAGTACTTTTTCCACCTCTGCTTGCACCTCTCCCTCTGTGCCGTTTGCTCGTTACATTGGCTGGGCGAAGTGTGAGTCTGGTTTTTGTTTTAGAGCTAGAGTTAAGTCAGACATATCTTTTGTAGTACTACAGCCGGTGCTTCTTGTCCCCAACGTGGCATCGTATACATACCCACATACACTGTGAGATCCCGCTTCTGTCTTAAAGATAACGCAGCTCATCGTGACAATAACTTATTAAAAAAAAATGTGCCCCCTTACTGACAATTGTCTGGCGCAGGTCAAGTCCACATCTCTGGAATACAGTGCAAAATATGACATTTTTAATGGCAGTGTTGTATACCAACCTCTTTAATTTGGCTTGTGGATTTTAAAAAGTCTTTGAAACAGAGTATTCTTTCTTGACATTTTAGCCAATGTTCTTCCTTTGTTATAAACGTTCTCTACATTGCTGGTGGCAGTGTCTGTCATTTCTGCCAAATATGCAAATCTATTTAGAAAATGATGCATGTAGGGTAAAAATCACAACAGAAAGCCAGGGTTCAATCTCCTGCATCAACGCCTTAAGCTTGGCCAGGTGCCCGTGCACTCACCAGTGGGAGATCATGTCCTTCATGGTGCGCTAGCAACACATTGCCTGTTGTGTCAGACTTGGGAGGGGGGGGGGGGGGGGGGGGTTTACACACTCAGTGACCAGAAGCAGCTGGTGACTTGTATCAAAGGAAAATCGTCCCAGACACCAACAGCAGCAGTTGGCAGCTCCAAGGACAGTAGGAAGGGGACTATTACAATCCAAAGAAAATAAATAAATACACCCGGGGGTTAATGTGTTAATTGTTGTTTCGGACGAATAGTTGCACACACCTAAACCACAACCCTTGCTGCCAGCCGGTAGCTCCTCACAGGATGCCGATTAGTTGGGATAAATGGTGGTTCGGACACCAACGCATTGTGCAACTGAAGCTTGACAAGATGGATTTTCACGTGATCATGTCAGAATCCAGCTGCCCTGCAAGTTAAACAAAATCTGCCTACCAGCCCCTTTTAAGCTCATGTCTAGTTTAATTCACACAAAAACCAAAGTGTAAAAACAACAGATTATGATTTTACGATGGGTTATGTTGTCTCTGGTTGCCTTGCAACAATATGGTGACAAGGCAGAAAGTCACTGTGCCCGTCCAATCAACATTCCAGCACATAGCCCCTGTAAAGCCTGTGTTATTGTCAAGCTATTCCTTTAAAATAATTTGTAAAACTAATATTAAATACAGAGTGGGATGATACAAATCACCTGGATGAAAGAAGTACTAAGTGTAATTTTATACCAAAAAAGTACAATCAGACGAACTCAAGCGAACAAAGAATGTCAACTTATATTCTGAGTTCAGCAGCCAACAGGCTAGTGAGGTAGCGCTAAGCAGAAGATGAGCAGTTTAGTGGCTGGGCTAAAGCTACAACCACCACCACCCCTTCATTTTCAAAGCAGCTGTATAAACGCACAGGAAGCTGTGACATGTCTCAGATGACAGGCAGTTGTGCTTTATGAGCAATTTATTGGAAACACAAAAAATACGTATTGTCAGACTAAAACCATTACAGAAAGCAAGTGAAGAAACAGTGTTCACTGTATTAGAATTGGAGTTGATAAAAGTGGGACTTTAAAGATATAGTGCGCAATTTCTGTTGCCCCCATGAGGAATTGTAAGTAATGAACAAAACTGTCAGCGCGTCCACATGATACAAGGCTTCTGTGATCGTGCACACCCCCCCCCCCTCCATCCATCCCTCCTCCACGCAGTTGCTAATAGCCAAGGAGGACACAGGATTAAAAAACATACTCTTTAGAAGAGGTAATCATCTTCACCCGAGTTTCTGCATACAAAACTTGCTGGATGCCACAATCTTCTAACACAGCCATACTGAGAAATCCAGAGAGTTGTGTGGAGCTGATAGTCTTACTTAACTTTGACAATGCTTTCAAGCTAAAATGTCACATTTCAGTGAAATGTCCTCATTGGTCAGAGAGATTGGAAACTCAGGAATGTAGCCTTTATTAGATACAAAAGATGGTCACAATAGCACAAACATCATACAATTAAATCTAAGCCAATAAAGTAGCCCAAATGCTGACTTATGTTTGATTTGAGTTGGGACCATATCAGAGAGGTGTTGATTCAATGCAATGGTTATTTGGAGGCTTATTAGACTGCATTATATTGTAAGGTGTTTGTGGTCACAGACATGACAAAAGACTGGGAACAGAGAAAGGTTAGCATTTCATTTATGTTCAACTGTAAATTTAAATCCCTGTCAAAGACCTGTGGCAAATGTGAGTCCCCCCCCCACCATGACAGTAAGCCAGCATCAGATTCATGTCTGTTAAAATGTACTTACTAGATTTAGGTACGGCATCATTATTCTTCATAGATACAGTATCAGCTAGAAACAGTGGCAGTTGATATGTTTAGCCATCCGTGTCCTGTTGTCAAATGTATGGCGGTTGTACACCATATGGTTGCACGGGTGATGCCTTTCAAAGTGACAAGTAGACAGATAACCTGCGATCAGAATCAGTGTCCATTATGTAATGGGAGAAAACATATTAAAGAAATGGAAGAACTGTGAATCCGTTTGGATTGTGTGTTTTTTTCTACATGTCAAAAATGAAATAACATCTTCCTTCCGCCATTATTTTCATACATCATCTACCTTTACAGTCTTTTACAAATAGTAGTTCATACAAAAATAGCAAGAACAAGATATACATTTCAGTTGGCTCTGTGCATAAAATACTTCTGATTTGCCACAGATGCACATGACGACAAGGACGAGTCAACTGTTCATGTAATTTCCAGGGAAGGAAAGGGAAGGGAAGAGAGGGTCCATGGAGGCCACTTTGGCAGCGATAAAAGAATGTATACAGTGAAGGACGGCTGTTAAATTGGCAAACTCTAGTTCCTGAGAAAAAAAGACAGAAAGACATCAATTAGTACAGGAGGTTCATACTTTAAATAACATCGTCAAATATAAGATCTCTTAAAAAATGTATTTACCACACTAGTCACTACACTAGACATTTGGGAGGAAAAGTCTCTCACAAGATCTTCAGTAAATGTGTGTGTTAGCTCATTGGTACCAGCGAGCAAAAACTGGTGTAAAATATAATAAGAATTCGACAGGTCATTAGCCTCTTTCCGACCAAGTAGTTACAGGAACGTAGTTATATAAACAGTCCACTTCTAAACAGTTCTACTAACTACTCTCCCCCACAACCGGTTTTGCCATTTGCATTCACACTGGCCAAGTGGCCATAGGAACTGGTAGGTGGGGTAAGGGAGTGACGCAAGCACGGCAACGGTCTTTATAACATCGTCACTTGACTTTAGCGCCACATACAACAACAAACCAGCATGGAGGAGGCCATCGGAATGTTCCTGTTGTGCCTTGCTGGGATCCTCATAACGGATTTCGAACGGCAGCGTTTAAAGACTAGGCTGGAGTACTTAACAGAGAAACACATAATATGATGGAAGAAGATCAAAGAGCACAGCGCAAAAGGCAAACAAAACAACGGGTTACTTTAACTAGCATTAACAATTAGCTGGTTGAATGTGTGATGTTTGTCTTGTGAGTTAGCATACGTAGGCGAATTGCAACATACAGTGAAGAACATGTACGGTTTGTGTTTCAGACGTTGCTAGGTCACTAAGGGTTCCTAAGCGGAAAGGGGAAAAGATCCTGCCCTGAAGTAGGAGCTGAAAGAGTTACAGGAACTGCGGCCAGAGGAACTTAATAATCCCCAAATTGGTTCAGTCGGAACACAAGAAAGAAAAGGGTTCTAGGAACGTTATGTTCTAGGAACTGGAAAAATCCCTCCGGTTGGAAAGTCACTATTATGTACCTGTGATGTTGATGTAAAAAAAAAAAAACATTTAATTACCTTCATCTCTATTTGGTTGCTTTCAGCATTCTTGAAAAGGAGTTTTACCCTGGTTTTCCCATCATCAGAGGAGCCTTTAAGTTGAGAGAACTTATATCGCCACAGTGCGGTCTACAAAGGAGGGAGGGGATTATAGAACGCAGCAGAACAGGGATTTCAATAATGAGGACAGCATTTAAATACCATGTCTAACAAAAGCAAATCAGTGCTGTAACATTGTTGCAGTGATTCAATGACCACCCATTTCAAATGTAGTGTACTCAGACAGTTGTATAGTACATTTTATTGCAGAAACCATTTGATATCTGTGACCTCGTTACACTGTTTTGTGCAGATGCTCTCTCTGTTGCCGTCATGTTAAATAAACAGATTAATACCCAAGGTCAGTCTGAGTAAACGGGTGGTTTGGAATATTGAAATTGGGATGAGACCATCCTGTTATTGATTAACTAAGGAACGGAGGAAGGAAGCGGGAGGGGAATGACATTATGTAACATGTACCTGTAACCAGTTTAATTAAGTTCTTTTTTTCTGCAGAGAAAAACTCAGGACTTTGTGTATACAATCTATATTTGTGTGCAATAAAGTATTTTTAATTGAAGGCCCCCCTTCTACCAGATGATTTAGCCCACCACTGTAGCAAGGATGCGAAAATAATCTCAATGTACCTTTTCTAACAATAGCATACCATTCTCTGAGATACAGTAATTCTCCACTTTATTCTGGAAAGTTCATCGTGCAAGATTATTGACTTTAGATTATTTGAGACACTCTCTTTATATTTCAGAGTTATTTAAAATATGTTTTCAAATATAATGGAAGCTTAAGTGACTAAGGACAGGCACAATATAACATATAATACAATATCAAGAAGCCAAACTGCAGTCTCAGGAGTAATTAAAGGAAGAACAGAACCAGGATGTCAACAACAATTGATCTCATTAATACTTCACCTTTGAAGTGCCTTCTGAGCAGATGAAGCCTAATCCAAAATCTATGGTGAAGCACAGCACATTCCCCTGGCTGCTGCACACGTAGCTTTTGGACTGTTGAGAGAGAATTGATATCCATTAACATATTGATTTCATATTTCTGTAATGACATACTGTGCAAATAGTACTCTCTGCATGAACATCCAAGACAACAACCATACAATAAGACCATAGAAGCACATCATATACATATTACTTGTAAGTATGGCTGTACTGTATGGAAAGCAGCTATACCTTAATTTTGTTCCCAATTTGTGGAAGTGAATGCAGCCCACTATTACCAGGGGATGAATATATTATTAACTTAGTATTCATCATACATCTCAGTCTGAGCCCTCATTTACTGTCTTCTTAAATAACACAAAATACCTTTTTTCCCATGCAACACTGTGACTTGTTATAGCAGAAAACACACAAGTATAACTATTATTTACAATGGTTATATTTTATTTAGGTGTGTGTGAGTAAGCCAAGCCAGCGAGGCAGCGTTCATAATTGCACTGGCACAACTGAGTGGAATGTTATTAGTTAACAACTCAAAAAGTCCAGAGTGGCAGAGGTCTATAAGGAAGTTATAATTAATTGAATAATTAGGCTGAAGAATGAATCGTAAAATGATCCTTTATTTAACTGAGGTACCAAGGCGTGGTCACAGCCGAATGTGAAACAGCAACAAAAACCAATTTTTGACAACTTAGCACCGTTGACTGCTGTCTTGGCTGAACTTGACAGCCCAAAATGGAGAAAGCTATCGATAGCTTACTAGCTGTGTTGCTACCGTTTAAAAAAAATGACATATACATTTGGGCCTACCTTAATTCAAATTAAATAATGCTGCTTGAGACTGCAGGGGTTGTGCAATAGCTTTATGGTCTTCTTATCACTGGTTGTGTAATATGGGCAATATGTGTAATTTGTGGTTGTGATTTGCAACAATATTGTTTATAAGTTGCTTGTTTTTTTATTACTACCACTATGGAGGCAGCTACTGTATGTGTGCAGCATTTGAGTGGCCCATTTGGGGACAATAAAGTATATGATATTGTATCATTCATCTTTATTTATCCTCCTCTGCTGGAGTATACACTTCTCAGATTCAGATGCAGATTGGTTTATTGTTGTTCGAGCATGCACACAATTCGTTACCCTGCTACAGCAGCGTATACAATAAATAATGTGCAGTGTTTTAGCTAAAGTAGACCCTCTAAATATAAAAAACCTAAAACCTATAATAAATAGAATACTTAAGTTAAAAAAACGAGCAGCATGTTATAAGAATAGTGCATCAACAGCCGCATGCAGTCGCCACAGGATAAAGTGCAGAGGATAGTTAAAGTCAGAGTTTCATATGCCTTGCAGCCTCTGGGAAGAAGCTGCCTTGTTGTTCTGGCTCTGAGTGTAAATACATTGAGAGCTACAGGAAACATGAGACAAATTCCTGGCATGCTTACACATGCTTGGCCAAAAAGTTATGTATGATCTCTTATCCTCCCATCCCTTTTTTGAACTAAACTCAGCAAAAAAAGAAACACCCCTTTTTCAGGACACTGTATTTTAAAGATACTTTTGTAAAAACCAAAATAACTTTAGAGATCTTAATTGTAAAGGGTTTAAGCAATGTTTTCCATGCTTGTTCAATGAACCATAAACAATTAATGAACATGCACCTGTTGATCAGTCGAAAAGACAATAATAGCTTAAGGGCAGTAGGCAATTAAGGTCACAGTTATAAGGAAGGAAAAGTAAAAAAAAAAATAAAAAATAAAAAATAAATAAATAGGAAAGTAAAGAGACACTTCTGACTGAAAAACACCAAAAGAAAGACGCCCAGGGTCCCTGCTAATCTGCGTGAACGTGCCTTAGGCATAGTGCAAGGAGGCATGAGGACAGCAGGTGTGGCCAGGGCAATACATTGCAATGTCCCTACTGCCTAAGACAGCGCTACTGGGTGACAGGAAGCACAGCTGATCGTCCTCGCAGTGGCAGACCACGTGTAACAACACCTGCATAGGATCGGTACAGGATGGCAACAACAACCGCAAGAACTGGCCAGTCTGGTGCAGTACATGAGGAGGAGATGCACTGCAGTACTTAATGCAGCTGGTGGCCACACCAGATACTGAGGGCTACTTTTGATTTTGACCCCACCCTTTGTTCAGGGACACGTTAGTCCATTTCTGTTAGTCACATGTCTGTGGAAATTGTTCAGTTTATGTCTTAGTTGTTAAATCTTTTAATGTTCATACAAATGTTTGCATATGTTAAGTTTGCTTAAAATATAAAGCAGTTCAAAGTGACAGGACGTTTCTTTTTTTGCTGAGTATATGTTAATGAAGCATCGCAAACTAGGTTGGCATCCATAAAGCAGCAAGTTCAAGGCAATACGTCTATGTTATATTCTATTCTAACTGCAAGTAAATAAAAAAAAAGAGCAGTAATATGTGAACCCATTTTGCAGAAAGCAACCACTGTAATCTAGTAAACATCCGTTGTCTCATCCAGCTCTCTGTGTTGGAACAAGTTGATGTAGGCTTGTGTCATAAATCCCCATACAGACAGTGTGCTTGTCCTTTTAATTGTATTTTCTGCTCATACAATTCTTTTTTAATACTCACAATATTATTTTGCCCATATATACATATAACATGTTCACATGAGAGTTGGGAAAAGCAGCATCCTAATTATGACAAGACACATGACAGAGGAAACCCATTATGGACGCCATAAATCGTTACCATTCGTTTTGCTGCTACGGCACAAACAACAATATGTCTCACAATTCTTTTCACAGGTCTTTTGAAAGCACTGATGTGTAAGCTTTCTAGTCTCGGTGGAGCAATATCCCTCTAAAGGCTTTTCTTGCCACATGACTTCATTTTTGTGTCAACCACTCAGTTGGAATACCAAGAAGTGTATGCCATTTTTCTGTTCCTGTTATATATGCCTTTTATTTCCACCTCTGTTTTTTCTTTCACTTGAGAACACAGCGGGGACATGGTGATTTCAATTATAGAGTGGAGTGTGCAGTGAAAATGGCATGGGACAGTACAGTCCTTTCGCTCAAAGTGTTTTCTGCTCACAGCCCTCAACCCTACTGTCTCTAGTGGTGTCGGGAATTCAGCTGTGACGGGGATAAGAAACAGCGGCAGGCCAGCCGCTAAGTTCTTCCTGTCATCATATACAAGACTGTGTTGTGACATGGTGAGCTGTGACTACACTTCACTAATTGGAATATTTACTGGGGGAATTAGCAACATGAAATTACATATTATGTTAAGAAAATCTCCTAAGTCTGACAGAAGTATAGGGCATGTGTAGGAAATAAAACAAAACGTGTAGTATTGCACTGCATCTGTCTTTTCATAACTTGGTCACAGAGTGAGATGAAATAAAAGGTAAGGGGACCCACACCCAACAATGTCCTGTGCACTAACCACAACTGAGGAATTTGCGTGTCATCCTTGCCCAGGGGCTCATGCACTCTGTGCACCTCACTGCAGCAATGTGAGAACTTCAGGCACTGGATGTCAGCCAAAGACATTCTGCTGCTGTTGAGTTGCTCTTAAAATGTGAAATGGGCTATTATTTTCATTTCTTTCTTTATTTCTTCTCTTTCTTTATTTCGGATCCTCATTGATACTGGCATTGTTTAAAAATAATTACGGTGTGAAAGTGAATGTTAAAATGCAACTCATCTGTCTGAACAACATTGACTGCTATATTTTACTGCTGGAAAGTCTTTACATTAAACTCGTCTGTCTATGCAGTTGAATAGTGCAACAATTCTTTTTTTTTTTTTTTTTTATTTATTTATTTATTTTTTTTAAATAGTGCTACATGGCCAGTGTAAAACAGAATAGGGGCTGTGGTATTCCCTTTCACTCAAATGGTAAAAAACCTACACCTACCATAATGCACTGCGCCGCACAGGACCAATAAACTCTCCCTTTGGTAGGTGTCATATTAGGCTCGTTCGAGATGAGCTGCGCCTCGCCTGTAAAGTGGACGAGAGCAGGCGGCAGCAACGGGGGCGGCGACAATAGTCTGCGGTCAAGTCGGACAGTTTCCAGCTGTTTCTAGCAGCCTTCAGGCTGAACAGGAAGTGACATAAACACTGTGGTTCGATTCCGATTTAATAAAATGTTATCAGACCCTTATATCAGCTTGTACACAGCTTATGACAGAGTTAAAATGCTCTACATGCGATCTGTTGCTGATTTTAATTAACACACTGTAGATGATCTGTAATCTGAACAAATTTAGTCTCTGACTTCTAAACGTCACTATCAGCCACACAGCATGTGTTCTGTACAGAATAAGCCTTTAAATCAGACAAATAGTTAAAATCGTGCCCTGGGTCCGCCTGGGTCTTGCAGTCGGTGAAAAGCAACTGCGCTGCCTGCGTCTCAAAACTGCGGCCGCCTTTCTCTCGTGAGGTTATCGTTGGCCACGTGTGCATGACGTCAGAGAAAGTTGGGATCAAGTCGGACACAAATCTAACCAGCATGCATTGGGTGGCGATCGCCGGTGATCGATTCTGCGCAGACCTGGCTCATCTCCAACGAGCCTAATGCAAGCATTTCACAGAATCAACATGGTGGCCAGCTGGTAACAAACAGTAAGCTGAAATGTGTTTCTGAAAACATTTTTTAGACACTTAGACGAGAAACAGGCAATGCAGTAACATTGTCTTGGTTTATATTTGATCGGTGTTGCCTAGTTGCTTTGTTCTGATACAAAGCTGTTTGAAAAATCTGCAAAGTATCCCTTTATGACTTGTAGATGAAGACAAGCCAACGTAATACCTTCTACCATTTTAAGAAGTGCCACCTGTTGACAATATTTTTTCTATTTGTAGCTTGTGTGAGTTGGCATTATATGCTATATCTTAAACCTGTAATAAGTAAGCTTTTTGCCACTTGAGGGCAGTGGGCACAAGCTGTGAAGACAACACTTGCCTGGTAGCAAACAGTTTATTTATATATCCAGCTCATACAGAGTTACATTCATTGGGTTCGGGCCACTTTATGTAAAGCTTTGGGCTCAGACTGGATTATCTTAAATTGTAACAGACAATTATCTCTGTCTTTCTCTCACTGACTGACATTCATTTGTGTCCCATCCAGAACCATGTTCTGAAGGTAAACCCCTAAACCTCCCCCACTCTACCTGAGCACTGATTACACCCAGGTGTGCAACAGGCAGAGAGAGAGAGAGAGAGAGAGAGAGAGAGAGAGAGAGAGAGAGAGAGAGAGAGAGAGAGAGAGAGAGAGAGAGAGAGAGAGAGAGAGAGAGAGAGAGAGAGAGAGAGAGAGAGAGAGAGAGAGAGAGAGAGAGAGAGAGAGAGAGAAGACTCCTAAGTGAAATCTCTGGCTGTTAAGCAGCTAAATGTTCACCACTTAGTCAATCATTTTGTCTGTGCTGTTTGTGTGCTGGGCAGGTAGCGTACGGTGAGTTTATCAGAGCTTTCTTGCTGAAAACAGCTGCCTGCAGCAGGCAAAAACAACATTATGAGAACAGTGGGACTGAACCAAAACAGAGTTGTGTGGGCCGTAAACCAGAACAATGAGCTGAAAAACATTGTAACGCTCTGTAGAGCTAATGGGAACTGCAGGGTAGAGTGACAATCCTCTGGTAGTTTGTCCACTCCAAGCAAACCCTTTCACAGTAGACAGTCATTTGATCCAATGTTATTATGAAATTATTAATAACAGCCACTAAACCTACATATTTTCTGTTGAATACTGTAAAAAGTACAAGTTAATAAAGCTCTGTGTCCATGTCAGTCTCCAGCAGGAGTGTTGTGCTGGTTATTTCAAAGACAAAATGAGAGGGACCTTAGCCAGAGACCCCAAAAGTGAAATATGAAACAACGTGACTGCTTGCTGTGAGCTAAAAGACCCCATTAATGCCATGTTGGGCTCCATCATCTCCACATAAACAAAAAGAACAAAAAGAAAATAAGTAGGGCAGATGGGAGAGAAAACGCAGGCTGGACAGTTTTGTCAGTTACACCCCCTACTTCTACCTCATCAGCAATGTTTATGTAATGCTCTTGTCCAGTCGATGTGAAGGTTATCCTAAGTTGGACTGTGCTGCGTGTTCCTTAGAAGCCACAGGAGGCTAGCCTAATTGGCTGGAGAACAGAATCACAAGCAAATTGAAATGCTTCATCACTTTCATTGGTTTCCCAAAGGATGGTGTCCCACATTTGCATCTTTAAAGACTGAAAAAATGCTACATTATTTTACTGGTACGAGGGAAAACTGCCCATGCAGATCTGTCTTAGGTAGAAGTGTAGTCACCTACAGAGAACAGAGTTATTAAACAGCGCTTCTATAAACGATGTGGGCCAATCATGAATGTTGACTGTATTCAGGATGCACAAATCATTCAAACACATTCAAATGAAGCTCAAGCTTCAAATCCTTCTTTGCCACCACCGGTGTCCGGATTCCATCGGGGGGGTTATATCTTGGTTCCCTAACCCTATATACATCTTTAAATGTATTCATTTTGCGATGGAGTCCAATTGCCAAAACAATGTACATTTTATTCTCGTACAATAAATCTTTGCATATCTGCAAACAAGTCTCTCCTGATTGAAATACACCCAGAAGTCAGATTTTGCCACGTTAAGACAATCTGGAATACAAATATTTGCAAATCAGATGTGTCAATCTGCTTGCTTAGACTGAATTTCAAACTGTCCTTAATGCCACTTGCAACTTGACACTGATGTCACACTCAAGATGGGTTCTGCCCATAGACTGTATAATATTAATGGACAATGCATCCGGTTCAGCGAAGTGCTGCAAATGCAGAAGTGTCTTAAACCTGCATTCTATCTGAATTCCAGCGGGGGGGCGACACGTGCGGTTACTAAAGGAGGTCGTTTTCTGTAGAAGTCTATGAGAAAGTGACCTACCTCTCACTTGATTTATTACCTCAGTAAACATTTTCATAATGAGTTTATGGTCTCAGTTGCTAGTTTTAAGTTTTCTGCTACACAGAATGATGTTAATTTCTTAAATTATGGTCTCGTTGATTTTAAAATTGGCGATAAAGCAGGGGTTGTTTTAGGGCGTGGCTATGATGTGATTGCCAGTGAAAGTGTGTAACGTAACGTAGAGTGTAAGGGCTCCTCCCTCACTCCTCCCTCTTGTCTAAAATTGTCACGGCCGTAACGGCAAACTCTACGACTCATAGCAGATCTCCACAAACCAATGGGTGACGTCATACATGCTCTGTCCGTTAATATACAGTCTATGGTTCTGCCCCAAAAGCTGGCTAAGAGCTAACTTTGTGACTGCAGCATCAAACACTTTTGCATAAAATCATTCCCCCTTTGAAGCTAATGTTGTGTTGTGCAGCAGAGGAGTTCTGCTGAGTTGTTTTTGCTGGAAAAACACACCACCAGCTTTTACTGTTGACAGCAAGCGACGCAAATAGATTAACATTACCTAAACACACACATCCAACCAGTTCACTTGGACTTTCTAACTGACTTTCTTCCTATCGCTCAGGAGGTGATCCTTCTTCCCAGACTCTTATCGTGGTGAGTGCTTTGCTCCTGTGCTTTTTTATCCTACTGTACTGGATCCATATATCATGTAGCACACAAGGTGCACAGAGGAGACAAACTCTGGACAATCTAATTAATGTTCAGTTACTTGGAGGTCCACTGCCAAGTTTACAATCTAATCTTAAGACAGCAATACTGAATATATTATATTTCACCATCAACATTCTAATTAATGATAAACTAGACTGCATTATTTTATGGAAACTTGGCTAGTGTCTGACAGTCAAGCTTCGTTAACCACCCAACTCTGCACAAGCAACTGAAAATTAAAGTATAAGATTTCAGCTTTCATAAAGGCCCCAACATGGATTACCATAAATCTTGTTCTTGGCATATATTATTGGAATTGTGTGTGTGTGTGTGTCTGTGTATGTATGTATGTATGTATATATATATATATATATATATATATAGATATATATATCTTTACGTGCATGGTTTGTGAGCAGTTCATTTTCTTCCATTCATAGTGCTGAGGGAAATTACAGCATGCTGTGCTTGGATAGTGCAGTGCCCACAGAGCATTGAGCATGAGGGAAATCCAATGTGTTTGTAGCTGCTAAATCAACACATCAATTAAATATTTTGTTCAGTGATTCACCTCGTTACGACAGTGTGCTACCACAGCATGTTGGTGGTCACAGGTAGTGTTTTGAGTCAACATTGTTTCCACTTCATTTCAAATCATGCACATGCAGGAGTCTAGAGAACACAGGCACACTTGTTAATTAAATATTGATTGAGTTGGAACAGTAATAATAATGAACTGGAAAAGGGATTTGTTCCTCATACATGTTTAAGACAAGAGGCCAATACATTTATTCCCTTTATTATCTTTATGACTCATTACGGTACAGTACATTTATAGGGTGTCTACAGTACTGTAGTACCTTCCTCCACAGCGCTGCGGAGGAAGGTCTGGCTAGTCCACACAGCATTCTTGGATGGAAGAAAAATGTGATCTGGTTTATTGGCATTTCTTTAAACCAATCACAATCGTCTTGGATGACAGTGACGCGAAAGGCGTCGGACATCCAGCCTAAAAAGGGGCATCCGGTGGAATTTCAGGCAGTTCCTGAACAATCCTGGAAGTGGAACATCGTCGATATAGACTAACAGTACTGTAATGGCCATTACACTGAGTCTTCAAGAGTAGGTTCTTAGATTGAATAGACATTTAACAACAGAACTACCCTCAGAAACTTGATAGCTAAGGTCAGTCAGGCAATTTGACAAAAAAAAACAAAAAAAACTACAAAATAGGCTAAAAAAAAAGCTTGCCACACAAACAAGACAGCAGAGGCAAATGTAGCATAAGAGATGTCAATAATTGTATCAGCATGAGGTTAGTTTCACTTGTACGCTAATACAAATGTCATGTTGCTGTATATAAAACATACAGGTCCCCTCTATATTTAAACATGTTTTTTAAGATGCAGGATTAGGATGTGCAGAAATAACTGGAGGATGTAATTGAGTCCAGTAGAATTATGACTCTAAACTCTCAGTGACCACATGAGCCCTCCGAACATAAAGGGATTATAAATGGCCCCAAAGACTTTGAGATTGACGGTTTTTGCTAAAGAGCCAGCGTCCCATGTCAGAGTCAACCATGCTGCTAGTATAATACTCACATATACTATTCCAAAGGACAACTGGCGAAGCCATTTAATTATATCTGGTTCCCATGTTGACCCAGAAAGGATTTTGGTCTGCTAGTGATTGGAATATCTTCTGACAGGTGCTCTGCTGCAATATTTATAAATCCATTTTTAAGGGGTCCTGAGCACCAAGGGCCTCAGGCTTCATAGCTTTTTTAGCCTTTTTTGGTTGGCCGCACTCAGAGGAGTGAAAGGGTGGGAATGGGGTTAAAATATAAAAGGCACCGCTGGCCATTTCATAAAGAGTCTGACCTGACATGTGATCATGGCAACGTGGAAGCTTAAAAAGCTAATTATCCAAAAATAATTCTAGTTGTGCTTTTAGCAAGGAACCCTACGCCTGTGCTTATGATTCAGCTACTTACAGTAGGTGACTCATTAAAAAATAAAAGTCTACCAATGTAGCTCTTGCCAGCTTTGTCACCCTTCCTTCCTCTCCTTCCTTCCATTTTTATTACATATATATTTTTTTCTATACATGTTTGCATTATTAATAGTATCATTTTTCTTGTTGTCTTAGTTTAGTTTATATGTTCCGCTATGTATATTTTAATTATGCAGTTGCAAGTTGTACTGTCTGGTGTTTTATCTGTCTTGTACTCTTTATTGGTCAAATAAAAAGTTGGTTACAAACATTTATATACATTTGTAGAGACTAAAATTGGCCTACAATTTGTTTATAATGATCTTATGTGTGTATTCTCAAACTTGTGACTCAAACGTGAATGTAATGAGTTAAGTCAACAAGTTCCAGCTCCATTATTTACAATGAATACAGAAAACCTCTAGGCAACTGTAAAGACTAATCAAGATGTTTAGCTTAGTTAATTATATAGTCAAAGGGTAATCTGCTTAACAAATCACAAAACACAGATATCATATAAACTATAAGGATATTTACACACATACAAATAAACTGGCATAATTATGTCAGAAAAGAACAGGAAAATCCATGTACTGTATTTGTTTTTGTGTAATTTGACTGCTGTGACGTAGGGAATGAAGCCGTGTAATCAACAAAAACAAATCACACTTATACTTGTTATTGGCAGGAGGTATTTCCCAGTTGTATTCACAGAGTAAGTGTGTAGTGAAAGTAGCATAACAGTTTTTGAGCAAACTGACTCACAGCAGTAAAAATAATAATTTGACCCTGCATGTAAGTGCTGGACTGTAAATGGAAGCATAGTGAAGTAAATAATTAAAAATTAAAGACAATCGAACATGAAGACAGTGGAACCTGGAAAAATAAGGCCTGGACTCATACATTTTCCACAGAGCGTTGGTGTTGGAGCCGATTGGACACGAGACAGCTGTAGCTGAGAATTGCTTAACAATGCACTCCACAACAGTTGATAGCCTTTACACTTTTAAACATATTGGCTTAAGAGGCAATTTAATGGCTCATTGATGTGAGGACTAATTCTTTAGGTGACTTAAGCTAAATACATTTAAAAGTAACAACATTTATGGAAAACAGTGCTGCCTAGCTGTCAATTTTAAATTCAATTAATTTCTTAATAAGAAAATTTAAAGCACATAACCTATGATGTGTCAACAGAAAAGACGTTTCATCACATGAAATCACTTCTCACTGATGAAGCAGTAAATTGGTAGGAAGGGACAATACTGATTAGAAATGTTCTGAAAAATATTTTACACTTACTGTGGTTAATTAGAGTGTATCATTCAGAAAAAAACTTAACTTCAACACTAACTAAAAAGTTTATATAATGGTTGGTTTGTTAGCTATATATTTGTTTCTTCAATATCTAATCTGTTTTTCCATATCAATGTAATCAATCAATCAACTTTGAATTATAAGTTGCAGTTGATAATTTAATGTTTTCTGATAGATTTAGTCAATTTGTGACATAATAGGGTACTGGCCAGCATAAGGCTAAAGGGCAACACACATCTGCGGCCTCACAGAGCTTGGAGTCAGCTGACGGTCACACAGAAGTAGTCAAGTTACAGCACAGGGGTGAGCCGGGAACAGTTTTACAAATAATTGTCACGGATAATATTTATTCTAAGTACAGCGCGTCAATATCTGTAATGTGACGACCCCAGCCTCCCTGCCATTACGTGTCCCTGTTTTCTGCGTTCTCTGCCATGTTGCAGGGGCTGATTGCCACTGACGAGCTGCACCTGGGTCGGGGTGATACTACTGGCTCCTGTCAGCAGTTCACTGTCTCTGAGACCTGGCCTGTGACATGACGGTGGCTGCATGTTTCCTTATTTAGTCCTATTGTTTAGGTTATTCTTTCTTATGTTGATTATTCATTTGGCTGTTTATAATAAATACATTTGTTTGGCAGCCTACCCTCGTGTTCTCCTCGTTTTTGTCGAGCCTAGGAGCCGGGCTAGGACAGTAATCAGAAGGAAAATACACAGCAGGTGTGATAAAACACTAGAAGAATAAAACACAAAAGGCACCTGGACCTGATGGCATCCCTGGCTGAGCTCTCACAGTGTGTGCAGATCAACTGGCTGATGTTTTCACAGACATTTTCAACCTCTCACTGCTCCAGTCGGTATTCTACACGTTTCAAGAAGACCACCATTGTCCCTGTCCCCAAAAAGACTAAAGCCCTCCGTCTGAATGACTACCGCCCAGAAGCACCCAACTGCTTTGAGCGGTTAGTCAAAACCTTCATTCACTACAGTTTGCATGCAGGCCTAATAGATCAAGTGACGACACCATCTCCCTCGCCGGCCACACTGCCCTCTTCCAACTGGACCAAATGACCATGTATGTGAGAATGTTGTTCATAGACTATAGTTCATAGCTCAGAGACCTGGAACTCAACACCGCCATCTGTGATTGGATCCTGAGTTTCCTGATGGGCGGGCAGTGAGGATTGGCTCCTCCACATCCTGCACCCTGACACTCAAACACCGGGGCTGCATCCTCAGAGCTCTTCTGTACTCCCTGTTCACGCATGACTGCATGGCCACACATGGCTCCAACACCATCATAAAGTTTGCTGACGACACATCCGTCATCGTCCTGATCACCTAGAGCGGCGAGACGGCCTACAGAGACAAGGTCAGAGCCCTGACATCCTTGGTGCCAAGACAACAACCTCCATCTCAACACCCTGGACACCATCACAAAGACTGCTAGACACGTACTTTGGTGTTTTTAACATTTTCATTGCCAATGACTATTTATGTTTTTGTTGTGGACATGATTAGTAAAGAACCTTAACCATAAAAACCTGATCAAGAAACCAACAGTCTGCATCTTTGTTTTAATATCAGAAAGATGTCTCTTTCTTTCTCCCTCTCTGTGCCACATACATGCTACATACAGTAAATGCTCGGGTAGACAGACCATGAGTCTAAAATTGCATTCAATGACACATAAACAGGATTCTGCTGCTGTATCAGCTGAATCATTGTCTTTAAGTATTCAGCCCTGATCCATGATAGAAGGGGTTTAGCATTGAGTGAATCCACTTTAATTGTGAAGTGCATCTTGCACCAGCCAATATCACACACTCACAAATAAAATGTCTACACATCTGTCCTCTAAAGAAAGAGCTGACCACAATCTGAACGATGAAACGGCAGTAGCTGGATAAAAACAGTTGACCCCATGGAGACAATGGGGAAATAAGACTGGAGACTTGTGTTGATTCGGTGCTGGGGTGTAGATCTAACTACAGAACAATGGCATACCTTTGCCCTAATGACAATTAAAAACTATTTGTGTCTGTATGCACTGGGAGATGAGTATGAAGATCTGGGCGCTTGCAAGATGGGGTGAAGTTTACCATAGTTCATTTACACACACTAACCACATTGTTATGATACAAAGCTGGTGAAAAAAATCGGCAAAGTATCTCTTTAAAGCACACAGAGTAGTGCCGTGGTCTTAATTTCAACCTTCGAGGCTAGGAAAACTTGTTGGTCAGAGGCTCTCCTCCTTTGAGAACTCATTTAATCCAGGTAGTATTCAGCAAGTTTTAAAAACCGACATCTAAAACAGGTTGTCTCTTAAGTTTAGCAACAGAAGAATTTGCCATGTTATACATGGAAATACTCACTCGTATTCGCTGCACCTCCAAGAAGACCGCTCTTTGGAAGGACTTCTCCCAGATAGCCAGGTCCGTGGCCAGCTCTACCCTGAAGGTGTGGCTCTGGCCGTGGCCGACCAGAATACTGAAGCACAGAGACTCATTGTCTTGCTGCTCAGGAGAATGTTCGAGCCCCAAGTAGAGCCTCGCCTGGAGCCAGCAGTCCTCTGCCATCCACAGCTGTAACACAATATTACATGGTGAGAAAAAGATTTAGCTGTCTCTTTACTTTTTTAATGCATAATTCGGGGAGGGGGGGGGGACCTTCACTGTGTACATTCCCTTGTTTGTGGATCAGGAATATCACATGAGGTCAAGCGAGGCTCCCTGAAACACTATTCTGATAAAAAGCAGCCATCTATACTGAGATAAAAAAAAACCTGAATCAATCAAATTTTGATCATCCCTGATGCACATCACAGCACCCTGCCATTAACATACCTTGTGGACCTTGAAAAGAACCTCATAGAGGTTATATGTTGTTTCAGCTTGTCCCCAGTCAGCGGCACTGATCTAAGAAACAAACATCAAGGAATGTGAGATGGAGAGGCAGCATATCAAAACAAGCTGGTTTGCACTTGTTAGTGGCACCTCCAAATACTAAATGCAAATGAAAGCTCTGCAGGTAGACTGGCTGTGTGAATAACTGGATGACTGCCAGTGTCGGGGAACATAATAGATGTATCCTGTTGCACTTTGTACAGGTATATACACATCATATATAATAACACATTTTATTTATATAGTGCTTTACATGTTACTCAAAGACATTTTACAGTAAAAACACACACACGGTTTTGTTTGAGATGTAAGAAAATCAAATTGTCAATTATTTGAAATCACATTGACATTTGTAATGTTTTTTTGTTTTTAGAATGCAGAAATTACAGCTAAAAAGTTGGAAGAATTACAATTTACTAGACATAATGGTTTTAAACTAAAATATTTAAACAGAGTGAATGTTGTTCAACTTTGCTGGTATCACCAAGGTTCAACTTCTATGTGCTGTAACAGATACTCATTGGACAGTTAACCCAGAAAACACATTTCACATTTTCAGAAAGACAGGTTAAACGAATGCTCAACGAGAGATATATAGCTTTCACAGTACTGAAGTTACCCTTTTAAAACCCAGGTCTTGAGCAGGGTCACAGACCAGACCAGATAACCATATATAGCTGTGGTGAAAAGAAATCATTAGTGTGGCGTTTCAAACATTAAAATGAAAATGAATGCTAAAAGTTTGCAGCATGCTACAATGAGCACTTTCTCTTTTACATAGCACGCACACTAAGACAAGAGGCTACTCAGACGATTTTGTTTTTTCCAGGGCGTGTTTCATTTAAGCACATGCACTTATGCTATCCTTTCATATATTCAAGTCCTCTCTACTTCAGGGATATTGGCTAATGCCATATTTCAACAAAAGCCGGTGGACAGTTCTGGCATTACACAACCCACCAGCTGCATAATGCTTTCAGTTCATGGAACCAAAATTTCAACGACTCGACAATGCATCCATTATGTTTAATGCAATCCATTAAAATTATGGCTAATGATTTCTCTCACTAACACCTCATCAACATGATTTGTTAGTCCCGTTTGATTTGTCTGTGTCAAGTAAAACAACTGCTCTGCATTCACATATTTTACTGCTGCTCTCACCAGCTCCGTCTTCAGTTATGTTCTTTTTTAGTTAAAGCTACCAAAAAAAAAAAAATACCAACTTCACGGACTTTAGTCTCTGCATCTGAAAAAAAAACATGCATTGCCTGTGGCATGTTCAGTTTAAAAGAGACATCATAAACATTTCCTGCAGCATTTAGACAACTTTTGTACCATATATATTCTCCTTTAAGAGCATTCCACTATGTTAACACAAGTCTTTGAAGAGATGTTGATGCTGGTTTAGAAAGAGCAATAAGCAGTTTACTTACAACTAAGTAGGTACATTAGTAAGATTTTTTTAACAAATGGACATTTAAATCCAACAAGAATTTGGAAACGTATGTACAGAACATTGATAACTGAGGTCCTTAGAGAATACACAGGCACCACCCACAATGCTGTTAAAATATCTCCAACATTGGTAGTTTTCTCTTTGCTGTGGCGATGCCCCATGCAGAACGAAAGGCAGCCTGCCTCCAAACTGGCCTGTTTGATGGTATCAATAAGCTCCGTTTGAGAGTCTGTCACTGAACCAAACAGTTGGAGTTACCATCTCTAATCTTACACACAGCAATAATATGTAGAAGAGAGGGAGTTGCCAACATGTGCCGTACGGACAGGCGTCCTACACAGGGAAGTTTTGGTGAGCCAGTGTTGCAGTCTAAGAATATAGAACTCAAGATGCAATGTGTTGGTTCACAGCAGGCACATAATCCATTTTCACTTACGTTATTAGTGGATACAAAAGTTGCATCAAGCATTCACGTTATCCTTGTGAGATAAAGCACTTCATTTCCTCCAAAGAGGCCAGTGTCATTGGCATGTAAAAGGTATGGATTGGCAGAATTCTCCAAAGGAAAATGGACTGCTGGCTGAGAAACAGCAACCCTCTTAGCTCTGTGTCACAGAACCCATGAGGGGTCCATCTTTAAGAAAGGTTTGACATTTTGAGAAATGCGCTTTCTTGCTGTGAGTGAATAAGATCAAAACCACAGTCATGTCTATATGGTTAATATGAAGCTACAGCCAGCAGCCAGTTAGCTTAGCACAAATACTGGAAATAGGTTTCATATTGTTAGTTTCATCCGTAAGAAAACTGAAGTGCAAAAAAACCCTCAACTTATGGTTTTATGGGAAATGATGTCCCACACAATATGTTTTGGCCGGGCACAGTAGCTTATTCGTTTTGTTGTCACCATGAGGTTGCCAGGCAACCAGTGGAGACAACAAAACGAAGAAGCAGGTAGTAACTTTGCCTAGTTTTGCTGAACTAAGCTATCCATCATAAGCAGGGTCTTTATATTAACAGTACAGAAATAAGAGTGCTATTATTCTTCTCTCAGCAAGAAAGCAAAAGAATATTTTACAAAATGTCTTACTATTCCCTTAAACTAGAAAGCATTTCAGATTAGTCTCTCCGAAAGACACATTAGATGGCTCCCATTAGATGGCCATGAAATTTGAGTTTTAATTTGTATAGACCAATCATCTTTATCATCCTTGTTGGCTTTCCTGATTTAAGAGGAGTGTGGAAGCAGCATCATATCCTTGAGACACTGAGGTAAGAGGTCCCTCTTGAGAGACAAGGTCCTGAAAACTACATTGATAGAACCTCACAAAGAGTGATAGGAAACACTTGGGCTGCAAACACTCTGTCTGCCCTTAATGTGCAGCTTAGAAGCTACAAGACAGGCAGACAAAAGCTGCTGGGGAACCTTCAAAACAGAGAAGGTGAGGCACAATAGCTTGTCAAACACTGTTAAAGTATGACAAAAGCCCTCCAACAGGTGGAAGGATAGACCAACAGAGACTAAACAACTAATGTGCACAGCCACCATGGCACAACAAATCACAGTGTCCAGAGAGTAAACATGATTAACCTGTGGAAACACTTGCCAAATGAAGTAAGAAGATGAAAGAAGCACATTTTGGACTACAGTGGTTTTTATACCAATGGGAGAACAGAGCTTATGTCATATCACAAACTAACACACCACAAAAGGCTACAGTCACTTTGTTCACTAGCTGATACTGAACCTGTATTAAGTATCATCTTATGGCCAGTTGGTTTTCCTCGCACACAATCTGAAAATAACAAAGTAGACAGTGAAAGACTGGCTATTTTGGTTTGATCTGGTAGGCTAAAATGATTTTGAAACCTTTTATCCGGTTATAATTTGATTTTTGGACATTGTGAACTACTCACTGCAGTGCTTAGAGCCTGTTAGGTCTTTACAGTGTTATAACTATTTTTATGCATCTTCTGACAACCTACTTGATTTGACTTTTATTTGTTTTGACGTTTTTGTAATTAATAAATTAATTAATTCATTAATTCATTCATTTTGCGCTGGAATTGTCCTTTAAACCTCTTGCTTAACTAGTAATTAAATGCATCCACTGTGATACATGTTGACCGATGTAATTACCATTATATTGTAAAAACTAAAACAATGAACCTTGTTTCACTGTCACATAACAGTCTGCCATGATCACAACAAATATAAATTCAGCCCCAGTTACTGCATGCCTGTCTTCTCTTATTCAATGATAACTGAAGCATACAGTATTTTACAGATGCTGCCAACTTGCTTCAACAACACAGACCATACAGCACTGTGGGGGACAATCACAGATCAGTGAGCAGCAGCATAAAATCATCACACTTGTTACATTCAAAAACAATTTCAAAAAGGCCCTGAACACATTCTTATGCTGAGCTGAATCCACAGTTTTAATCATTTGCACTTGTGTGTAAGTTATAAAATAAGCTTCTGATTTTGAACAAAACCTTTTCAAATGAGCTTAAAATCTGATCTGAATGAAAAAAATGTAAAGTTAATCAACTAGGAAAATTATAAATTTTTTAAACTTAGTTACCGGGGGGCTTCTGAAGATATAAAAATATGGTCCTCTCAGTGCCAGGAACTTGAATGCTGAGGTTCTACCAGCAGCGTTTCCCTCAGGGCTTTCACATGCCCAGCCCATGTGAACAATCTGCAGAGATGGAAGATGACATGGACACGTTTATTATTTGAGAGAACTGTGAAAGAAATATACACAATAGACATCTGTACTCGCTCAATCAACAGACCAGAATAGGAAAATGTGAACAATCGAAGGGGTTGCGTTAAAGAACTGCAGTGAGGCATCTTTGACAGGATACATCTAACAGATACCCCACTGTACGGTGGTGCTGCAGTCTCAGCTGAAATGCAACAGTTAACCTTGCATCTTCCTCAGATTGACTTGGGATGTTTCTATGCTTTCCTCTTAGCAGCATATCTGTGCTGTATGTCCTGTGCTGCTTCATCTGCTACACTCCATCTTGTGATGAATAATGCACATCAATTTCCACATGCTGGTCCTGACTCCTTCCTGACCATGTGACTGAATAAAAGCTAATTTAAGGTTCTGCCAAGGCTTCACGCAGAGCTTTCGCCGTAGCCTATGTAAGTGGCCCGAAGTTTATACTTGTGCGTTGGTGTGTGCGTTGATCCCTTTAAGAGAATAGCAGGGCCAGCATGTGTGTATGCGTGGGGAGTGTGTGGAGAAGGAGAACCCAGAAATGAGTAGGAGAAAATACGTGTAGTTACATTTTTGGAGAGGTGCACGTCAGGTTACGACGTAGGGTCGGTGTCTCCACGTACCCACAGTGTCGATTTAACGCAGAAGCATAAATCGGCCTTAAGTGTTCCAAAATTGGTTCCAAGCTGTTTATTGCCTATGGATACATTTGGAAGAAGCAGTTTGGAAGGACAGCTGCGGTTGTATGCAGATGATGCAATTGTGTACACCTGTATAACATTTCTGCAAAGAAGGCTGTGCAGGTTGCGAGTTGACAGCCTGAACAGAGATCTCCACAAAATCTCTCCATCTGGAGATATAAATTAAACATTTTCTTTGAGTCATTGAGCCAATAAGTCCATGATACTTTTAAGGAAAGATTCAATTATGACCTTTCAAACTCTTTCCTGTCTGTTTCTCTACCAGCAGTACCAAATAAAAGGTATACTTATAACTGCCAGCAGTGATATGTGACAGTTGTAATTATGTATCTGGTTTCAAAAAGATATGTTGGACTGGTATGTTGAGCTACTGTCAGCATACCTGATCATCTGAAGAGCAGTATTTGTTGACGAGTTTTATCTGTAAGAGAAAAAAACAAAACATTAGTGACATATGAAGTTTTACAAAAAACTATTAAATATGTAATTATATAAACGGTATCCTCCTGACCCCGTAAGTCACCTGGGAATGATATGGTTGACAGATAGTCATGAGTTAGTCATAACACACACACACACACACACACACACACACATCACCACAACCTAATTATACATTCTTGCTATAAATCTGCAGATCTAAAGAAGCTTGACAGGTAAAGATATAACAATTTTCAATTTTGTGTACATTATTCACACATTTATGTATATTCTGTCTATCCAGGGAGTTTAGGTTTGCTAACCACTTGAGTGCTAGCATAGCATCATTTCTAGATGTGAAATTTTGTGCCATAACAAAATTTTCATTTAATTAGTTTTTTTTTTTTTTTAAATATAATGGCTATTATTAATTCAATAAAATGCAATAATGTATTTAATCTCAAATAATAACATTTGATTGTATAACATTTTACTATTGAGATGAACAAACCTAAATGACAACAGTGCATGAACTGGCAGCAAAGAATTACCTGGGAAAGCATTTTCACTACTTCTATATACACACACAGTAGTAGCTGTGTAGATTTCTCACAAATTATCTAGACTTTACAATAAGGGATAAGTCAAATAATGACTAAACATATAGTATGTATATAAATGGTTATGAATATATGCTGTTTTTTCATTTAAAAAGGTTCAGTCAGCAGAAAGACTTAAAAGTTTGTGAGATGCTTTACAATATGTTTGATTCAATTTGTGGATGAAAAATGTAATGTGAAAACTACCTTGAGGCTCCAAAAAAGTATAAAGTTAGAGTCTTAGAAACATTGTTTACCTTTTGCAATGTGTATCTTGGAGGTTATGATGATGAAAAATGTTGCAAACTAGTGCAAAACATTTTCAGACTGAATGGACCCCTGCTGTGTCAGCATATCACGCTCAGCATGATCTCTGCTACAGTCTTCGCTCCAGTCTCGCCTCACCTCAGTTACAAAGGGAAGGTAAATTGTCACATGAAATCCTTATATAATTAGGCACTAACAAGCTGTCCAATTCGTTCTGCTTTAGTCCATCTAAAAGAACATCAAACAGCATAAAGTAGTCCTCCACCCTGCCAGATGACAGTCATCCACATAAAAAGCACATGACGGACCCCAAGGGTGTCACAAAGTCTATTTGAAGGTTGTAGGTCATTAAAACAAAAGTTCCGCTCTCTCCCAAAGCCGGCATACAATTACATCCTGATTGGCCATTTTGCAATCACACTCCACGTCCGTAATTAGGTGATGCAGGCATGAATTAATCACACTTTTTAAAAAAGGCAGCTGTGCAATCGACAAGCACGGGCTTACAGTACGTCTGCATCCTTACCAAAAATGCATCACATCATCAGTGTGATAATCAAAGTGAAATAGGAGGAAATGAGAGAGAGGCACATGCAGAATGACTACTTTGCAGTCATTAATTAGGAATGAGAGAGGCTCTTTTTTGTCAGCAGAGAGGGAGAGGTGCCACTGTGACTCAATGAGTGCTTGAAAGGAATGGTCTAGTAAAACCATGTTGCACTGTTGCTTTTGTGGCTGTGAAATATCACAAGGGAAAATACATGTAATAACTGTGGGCAAAACATTTATTGTATGCTTTGTAGGTTTTCTTTATTAAGATGGCGTTATCGACTTTAAAAAAAGCCACAAGTGGATAAAAGGATGACATTCACTATCTGAAATGTAATTCCATAAACTAATAATCTGCCCATTGTGATTATGATAGACAAATCAATGGATTGATAAATTGATAGATAAGATACCAGATTCTCAAAGAACGAAAACAAAAAAACTGAAAATGTACTACATTACCATTAACATTATTATGTTATGGCAGTGATTATTCTGAAATGATCCCATTAGTTAAGTTACTGAATGTCATAAGAGTTCAATTAAGGTCTCACATATTTAAAATGATCACAAGTAGGTGAAAAATCACCTTTTTTCAATAAAGACTCACAGGAAGATCCAAGCAAGCCTCTAGTGTTTAGAGATGGACTTACGTTCTCCTGTGTCAAGTCATTGATATTTGTAGATATTGCTTGGAGCCAGTCAGTGCTTTCTGCTGCAGTGCAAAATTGTAGAATATGGGTGCTGGCTCCATCCAAGGTGAAGACTTCAAAACAGTTGGACCTGGAGGAGGATCGAGGTCAAAATTAGAGAGGAGCGGTGCAGAAGATTTAAAGACATCTTGCACAAAGTCTAGCTCGAGCTGCTCGTTACTTCTGTCAAGTTACTTTAAGCGGTAAGACTTGTATTGCATTACATGCAGTGGAAGAGCTTTCATGAGCTCGATAGGCTTTTGACACCTAGTTATAAAATGTCTTCCCAACAGATGCTCTGGAGAGGCACTTCATGAGTCAATTATAAGGAAACATGGACAGATGCTGTCTGTTTTTAACAGTGTGGGAGTGCACATGAATATTCTGTAGCTGAATTCAAAGGCTTAAAGGAATAGCTCAGCATTTTATACGCTTTCTGGAAGAGAGTTAGATGGGAGATCAATATCACTCTTGTGTCTGTATGGTAAATGTACAGTAGCCAGTTAGCTTAGCACAAAGACTGGAAACGGGGGGAGACAGCTAGCCCAGATCTGCCCAAATGTAATAAATCCCAGTTACCACCACCAGCACCTCTAAAGCCCATGTATTAACATCTCATAGCTTGATTGTTTGATCCACACAAAAACCAAAGTGTAAAAAGGTAATTTAGCAGTTTTACAGGGAGTATCGCTTAGCTGAAAGCAGTAACTTCCTGGAGGTTCTACTGGTTGCCTTGCAAAATCCTGACACATCTACTAAAACAACTAAACAGAACTGAAGAAAGCCCCCTTTATTATTTCTGGACAATGCACATTGATGAACATGTACAGCAGTACACGTAAAAATGCCAGATTGTAGCCTGGGGGCTAATTTCCATCTGTAGTCCATTAGGCATATTGAAGTTACAATAAAAAATGACAAAAGACATACAATAGTAACATTTGCTATATAAAACAAGGAGAAAGGAGAACAGGACAATTCATTAGTAGGTGTTAAAATGGAGACACAATTCATTAGTATGCTCTACTGGGCTAATACAGTACAGCATACAGTTAGAGGTGGTTGCACGTTTGGTTAGCTCTAAGCCACACCTTTACTTGGCTCTTAAGGTGGCTAGAGTGGGACGTTCCCTTATAGTTGGGGGTAGTATGTTCCATAATGCACTACCTTTAATAGATGGTGCGTTATGGCTGAAGGAGGTTTTTCTAATAGGAACCTCACAGTCCCTGTACAACAGCTCTGGTGATCCGAGTCTGTATTTAATACACTCTAGCAGTTGAGGTGGCGCCAGGCCATGTAGTACTTTATAAATTAGGCACATTGAGGAAAATTTACAAAAATGATCAAAACTCAGTAACTTACTTTTTTTCCAAGATGTTGCAATGATAAGAGAAAGTTTTTTATAAGTGTTGAGTGTTTTTTTGGACAGAAGATCAACTGGTTTTAGGATAGTAGAACCCGTCAGCTGGTGATGCAGTAGTTCAGATGTGAAAGTATCATTGAGTGCAGAAACATCAGAACAGCTGCATCTGACAGAGATCCTCTGATTTGCTTAAAATGCAATTGAATTTAATTCTTTTAGATATAATTTTAGTCTATAATCACACCTAAGTATTTAAACTCATTAACAACTTGCAACTCTTCTGTGCCCAAGAACACCCTAGATTGA
Organism: Gymnocephalus cernua; assembly: GCA_023631565.1. NCBI lineage: Eukaryota > Metazoa > Chordata > Actinopteri > Perciformes > Percidae > Gymnocephalus > Gymnocephalus cernua. The sequence goes on along the minus strand of CM042444.1, from coordinate 5,675,760 downwards.
GAAAGCATAGTAGTAGAAGGTTGCTTCGACAAGTATAAACAAACAGTTTTTTTTAAATTGGCTAAGATATGTCAAAATTATACACCTTACAGTTCCATTTCAAGAAGAAATGAGGATTTTATTATTTTACAGCGCAAGTAATTGGCATCATTTGGGTAAATGTTTTGGATTCTGATATCATAGATAAATTGCACTCATCAGCAAAATATATTTTTTGACATTTCATTTCAGTGCATCGGCACGCTGCCAATACATTTAGACTCAGAGATATGTGTGCAGGGTCGTGAGGTGAAGGCTGATAAACACAGAAACAATAGGAGGCATCACATGCACAGCATGAAGAAGGAAATCCTCCAAGACAGCTCCCAAACCAAATAGTTCTTCCTTTACTCTCACACTCACACACACACACACACACACACACACACACACACACACACACACACACACACACACACACACACACACACACACACACACACACACACACACACACACACACACACCTCAAGGTTAGCTGTTACAAAGTCAGCATTCCTAACAAATCCTCTAGTGAGCGTGACTTTTTATACTGTATCTGCAATAGGCTTGTTAAAATCTTATATTCCGCTGCCTGTGTACTGACCCAGCGCCTCTCCAGGGGTGATTTTCACTGGACTTAAATTACTTTTTTTTTAAACAAGGGTGCAATTTATTTGTCAGGCAGTGTGCTTGACCCAAATTAACATTGTGCTGTAATTTGTATGACTATAAAGCATCTCTAATTGATGTTCGGAATTCTTAAAAAAAAAGCTGCTCTGTAAGCACAGAGCATCTCTTCTACTGTACTGCAGAGACAACGTGAGCAACTGATGAAATGACAGACAGAATATTAGTAAGATCCCATTCAATTAATACAAAAACTTTTGAGAGCATGCAGTAATGGGGGCAATGTAAGAAGGGATGAAAGTGCAATGAATGACGAGCTCCAAAGGCAGCAATTAATCAAAGTGACATGCAGCTGGTGGATCAATGTCAGGAGAACACAACCCTGTCAGACGTAGCTGCTAAAGTTCTTCCACCTTCAGTGAGCAGGACTGAAATCCTCACTGAGAGATGGGATCTAGTGAGATTCTTTCATACATCTACAGCGCTCCCAATGGCACAAACTATGCCTGCTGATTATGCAGTAATAAATCCATTGAGGCAGACCAGAGACTCATCACCTGGTCAACATGCAGGATGATACATGAATATATGGGGGTAAAAGTGATTTTGGAAGGAATACAACTGTTAGCTATAGTGTGCATGGCAATGAGAGAGAAAATGTGCCATGTCTACTGATTAGTGAGGCAGGGAATATGCATGCTTCAGGGCATTTTGTTTTCAGCATAATTAATGACAAGAAACCGGTTTAGTTTTGATTTTCTACAAAGGGAAAACAAGTTCAACTTCAAAAATCATGATACTGATCAAACTAGTAACACAGCTGAAATTAAGACATAGGACTGGATCATCAAAGTCTAACATCATATTGGAAAGACAAAAAAAGTCTAGGATGTTCAGGAAGTTCACACAGACTGAAGGTGCTCTTTGTGGTCGGGAATTCAATTGAGTGTAGAAAAAAAAGGGAAAACCAAGGCACAATATGTCTTTTAAATTTTCTATTATGAAATAGCCAGCAAAATAAAGGCTTTTTAAATCATTTTGAAGAAGATTGCCTTGGTTTTCCCTTTTTTTCTAACATCATATTCTTTTAATATATTTCAATTTAACCGATGGGTACTACTGTATGCAAAATACCACTTTTACATAAACTATTCATTTGCAAGTTTCCTTCCCCTTCAAATATATCCATTTTGACAGCCTAAACAAAAGGCTGAGAATACCTCACTGTCAGACTGTGGACCTGGTCTGACACCTCAGTGTTGCCAGGAGAATCTGTGCAAAGGAAAGAAACAAGATCTGTTCTCTGCCTTTTCACTATCAGCTACATGCGGCCTTCTTTTCAGACTCCTTTTAAAAAAATAAAACATGAACAAAAGAACAATTCCCCAGTTCCCCTCATGGAGTGGATTTCAATTTGAGTAATAAAAAGAAAGACTTTGAGAAAAAACTACAGAAACCTGAATTTGAAAATATGAATTAGTTTGGTAATATGTGTAATTTAGTTAATTGATGTGACAGCAACAATAACTTAATTCTACAACATGATAATACTGTTTTTCATGCATTAATCCAATAATTAAGCTAGGCAGACTAAAGCTCTGTCTGTCATGACAGTACTAAACTGAAGGCCTTTCCTTTACACTGGTGACTCTCTGGCCCTGTGACGGCAGCAGGTATCTCTTCCATCAGTCTCTTAACTGTACGATGTTGCACGCTGTCAAGCCACAATTACGCACAGCAGATCGGCTAGTTACATTTTGTGCAACCAGCATTTACTGCTGTAAAATAAACTCTTTCTGGTCCCACCTTGTGCCCAAGTGCGCCTGGAAACCTGGCAACGGAGCTGTCAAAAGTGCGGTTGGCACACCCTGACGCACTTGGCAGGGCGCAACTGACTGCGATCTGGCCGCGCCGTCATGAAAATAGAGCCTCCCATGTCCTCTTGTGCGCACAGAGCAGCAACTAACCATTGAGTTGCAGAGAAAGTACTGACAGCTGATGATCGTGAGGACAGACAGGGTGGACATCTGAAACATGATGCATCATTAATAACATGTTGAATAAAACACCACAGTAAGTGGTAATCTGCCCGCAACTGTCTGTATGTTAAAGATTGTTAATTGTTAATTATTAATGAACATGTGCCGTGAGAGCGTGAAAAGTGTCAATTGCGTGAGTCTCACGTTCAATGCGTGGGAGTTGCCAGCCCTAGTCACTGTTGAGACAGCTTGCTATTGGTCAACAGTAAGACTTTGCTCATCACCTAAGTTAAAATTAATGTGCAACATTTGCACAGCTCGATTTTGCATTACCTTCCACTGGAATTAATTTCGCCACAAAATGTCACATTTTTAAATCGTAGTGTGACCAGACATTTACGTGCAGACAAAAAAACAAATAAAAACATTGAAGAACACAATACAGGACCAACAAAAGATGCAAACCTGCCCTGCCTACTGTGAGACAACACAACATTGTTTCCATGCTTCACTCTTAGCCTAAACAAAACTACTTATGTGTGAACCATATTTACTTTACACCTGTGGCAATAGATGTATGTTTATACAGCAGAGGTCTGTTTCCACACTGTTATCAGTGAATGATGGTGACTTTGAAAATGTCCTAAATAATCCTTGATTTCTTAAAAAACCTGAGTTAAAGCCGTTAAAGTGACAACCATGCGTCTGTGGTCCTTTGTTGTGTGCCATTGTTCTGGTTTCAGATATAAAGCCACAACAACCCTCAGTTGTAGTTTGTAGCTGTGTTCTAAAGTCAGGGGCGCCGTATAGGGGGGACAAGTTAGGGCCCATGACTGACAGGGGCCCCACAAAATAGGTAAAAACTCATATAAAATTATTAAACATTATCATTCAATATGTGTATTTCAAATATAATAATAAAATTAATGATCTCTTTGTTTTTACTTGTTTTTGGCAGTTAAAGTTAAATATCCCCATTGATCAAAAAGTAAACATCCATATTGAACGACCACCCCCCTGTATCTGCATGAAATGGTTTGGTCCTGCCTTAGCACACTCAGTGACAACGGTGTTTAGTTGCAGTCAGTAGATGCGCCAGAACTACAGTGACCACAAAGTAACGTTAAATCAAAATGTGGTTTTCAAAAAAAGAGAGAGAAAAGAGAGAGAGGAAAGACAAAGGAAAAGGTGTCAAACTGTAACCCAGTTTTTCACCAAGAAAGGTGGGTAGTCTATAGTCTCTGAGTGGTATTAACCTGTTGGCTTCATGTCCATAGTGAAATAAGCTAGCTAGCTACAGACTAGTGTTAGCCTACATTTAATCACCATTTAATCAGTGCAGGGAAACGTTTAGCAAGATATTCATATTAAATCATTGTCCCTGCCCCTTAACAGATGAGTCAGCAGCACCCCAGTCTCCCCTAACTGTGCCCCTCCCTGTCCCAGTGAAGAAGGTGAGCAATGACATGCCAGTTAGCGTCACTGCAGGGAGTCTGTGGGGATTTCTGTCTTGCTCTTTTTACCATTATAAAAAAGAAAATGAAATATTTATTAATGACAGAAATTCAAACACATTAATAACAATTATTTTCTCACATAATGATCATTATGAAATAAAATTAAAAAAACAACAACCTACTGTCTGTACTGGATGCTGGACAGTTGGAGACAGTGAGTATCTTACCTGAGCCTGCATGTAAGATACAGACAATATTAAAATAATCCAGTTTGATACGTTCATTTAGATTGAATTATGGAATGACATCTATAGATACAGACTTTATTATTCCCATCATGAAGGGCAATTAATATATATTTATATATTTAAGTTTGTTTGTTTTTCTTTTTTTAAATCTTTCATTAATTATAATAATGATAATAATTTAGTTAAGAGAATTTTCCATTTTGTCAAATTTTACAATAAAAATACATTGTGACTGTAAAAGATGGCCTTCAGCACATTTTTTATGGTTGCTTTTAATCTTGCATCAAATAGTGAACTGCATACTAGACTTGCATGCGTGTACAAATCACCAGCAGTAAATACTGTGCTAGTACTAGTATTGAACTACAAGAAGCAAGACAGTTGCAAGCCTTTAATTATCCATCCATCCATCCATCCATCCATCGTCGTCCGCTTATCCGTGGTCGGGTCGCGGGGGGAGCAGCTCCAGTAGGGGACCCCAAACTTCCCTTTCCCGAGCCACATTAACCAGCTCTGACTGGGGGATCCCGAGGCGTTCCCAGACCAGGTTGGAGATGTAATCCCTCCACCTAGTCCTGGGTCTTCCCCGAGGTCTCCTCCCAGCTGGACGTGCCTGGAACACCTCCCTAGGGAGGTGCCCAGGGGGCATCCTTACCAGATGCCCAAACCACCTCAACTGGCTCCTTTCGACGTGAAGGAGCAGCGGCTCTACTCCGAGCTCCTCACGGATGACTGAGCTTCTCACCCTATTTCTAAGGGAGATGCCAGCCACCCTCCTGAGGAAACCCATTTGGGCCGTTTGTACCCTGGATCTCGTTCTTTCGGTCATGACCCAGCCTTCATGACCATAGGTGAGGGTAGGAACGAAAACTGACCAGTGGATCGAGAGCTTTGCCTTCTGGCTCAGCTCTCTTTTCGTCACAATGGTGCGATAAACTAAATGTAATACCGCCCCCGCTGCGCCGATTCTCCGACCAATCTCCCGCTCCATTGTCCCCTCACTCGCGAACAAGACCCCAAGGTACTTAAACTCCTTCACTTGGGGTAAGGACTCATTCCCTACCTGGAGAAGGCACTCCATCGGTTTCCTGCTGAGAACCATGGCCTCAGATGTAGAGGTGATGATCCTCATCCCAGCCGCTTCACACTCGGCTGCAAACTGATCCAGTGAGTGCTGAAGGTCACAGGCCGATAATGCCATCAGGACCACATCATCTGCAAAGAGCAGCGATGAGATCCCCAGCCCACCGAACTGCAACCCCTCCCCACCACGACTACGCCTCGATATCCTGTCCATAAATACTACGAACAGGATTGGTGACAAAGCGCAGCCCTGGCGGAGGCCAACCCTCACCTGGAACGTGTCCGACTTACTGCCGAGAACCCGGACACAGCTCTTGCTTTGGTCATACAGAGATTGGATGGCCCTGAGAAGGGACCCCCTCACCCCATGCTCCCGCAGCACCTCCCACAATGTCTCCCAGGGGACCCGGTCATACGCCTTCTCCAGATTTACAAAACACATGTAGACTGGATGGGCATACTCCCAGGCTCCCTCCAGGATCCTTGCGAGAGTAAAGATCTGATCCCTTGTTCCACGACGGAATCCGCATTGTTCCTCTTCAACCCGAGGTTCGACTATCGGCCGAACCCTCCTTTCCAGGACCTTGGAGTAGACTTTACCAGGGAGGCTGAGAAGTGCGATACCCCTTTAATTGGTACACACCCTCTGGTCCCCCCTTTAATTAGAGTTATGTAAAGCTTTTGATGGGACAATTAGGTCCTAGAGATGTGGTGACAACAGCTGCACAGAGGGGGGCACAGAGGTGGCCCAATTAGATTTTTTGTCATGGGGCCCAAAATTCCTGGCGGCGCCCCTGTCTAAAGTTCAAATTGTTTTGTCATTACACATTATTTTGTATGTCACTGATAAAATGAGACATGTATTTTAGCCACATATCAGATCTAGATTAAATAAAGAAAGGAATAAAAGTCTCAGCATGTTCCTCTGAGATCATCTTGTCAAAGATTCAGCAGTTGACCCCTGTTAACATCCACACTGATCTGATCTGTATTTGTGAATGTCATATATATGAGCCGTGTTTTGTAGAGTAAAGTCTACTGATGTGCTCTCTGCCTCCAGGGCTTCTTATTGACTGCACTCTGCTATTTCTGATTCAGCACTAGGTTGATACGGCTTAGCGTAAATAAACTCCAAATCTCATCAATACATTTCTTCAATATTTCACTCTACACTAATCAGTGATTGAACTGTTCATGGACTTAATATTTGACTTAATTATTATTACAGGGTTTTTGCTTTATCCTAAGAAAGCCTGGAGGCAAAGAGGAAGACTCAACTGAGGTATGTGAGCACTGCTCAGACAGGGATGTGGACTGGAGAGCAGCTGTTTTACTGTAGGCGGACATAGTGATACAGTAGTAGACTGAGTACAGTGAGTGAGTACATTTCACAATCTAAGATTTTTATGGATCTATGCGCTATAGAATTACAGTGAGTTTGTGATCATACAATACTTTTTTTAATTCAATTTCATACATTTGCTTTTGCTCAGTTGTGTTAACTGTTCAGTGCTTCTTTAATTTATTATTATTTCAACGACTGAATAATTGACTCAAGGAAGAGACCAGTGCTGCTATTTAGGGCTTAAAAAACAGAACGGAATATATTAGTTTTACAGTAATAGTTTGAATTGTATAAAATGCACTGCTGCACTGACTTAAAAGTACATCAATCAATCAATCACATAAAATTATTACATTTTTCAATGTCAAAGTCTATGGTTCCATTGTATGTTTGTCGGCTTATTTATCCATGACGATGGTTATTACGATAACTGTTATTATAAGTATAATTATCATAATTATTTTCATTATCAATGATCCAACATTTGCTTGGAGCCATCGCCTCTATTCTATTGTACTCTAATGACTTTAGTACAAGTGTAACCACAGGTTGAAGTGGAGCTGCTTTGACTGCTGTAACGGACCACACCCTTTCTACGCCACAGACAGGACAGTCTCCTATACAGTATGGCATTTTTCCTTATCGTGGGCAGCTGCCTAAGGTTTAAAACTAAATAACACCAACAGAGGTGTCCAATAAACAAGTTTTAATAAACATTTCTAATTAACTCAGCAGTGCAGAATTCCATTATTTATTTATCATTGTGTACCTGCATTTTTTAATTGTACCCCCCCACCCCCCCCCCCCCCCCCCCAAGAGTAAGAAATGATAAAGAAAATAATTTCTAATTTAAATAAAAAAAAACTCGATTAGAAAAGTTTAAATTATATATTTCTTTGGGCTCCCCGCTTGCATGAAAATGGTGTGACAAAAACACTCTTATCAATACTAAGAGTAATTAGGTTTGGCCTTCCTCCTGATTGTCAGGTGTCTCCAGTAACAAGTCACAATGTAGAAATTCTACAAGTCTCTTCATAAACACACCTGGGTGGTGTTATGAAAGATGCCAATCTATCATGGACTCCATGGATTTGTAAGAAGAATCAGCCGCACCTTTACTTTCTTCGTAGACTCTGATCTTTGGGAGCCAGACTATTGTTTTTGTATTTATTTATTTATTTATTTTTTCATTAGTGATTCAGAACGTCATGCTGTACTGTAGCAGGGCCTGGCTCATCTGTTAAACTTAAAACTATATAATCAAATCAAAATGTGTACGAAGATTATTGGTCAACCTGTGGCAACTCACAGCAAGAGCATGCACAGACTTGCTCACATTATCTCTTATGATTCCTCACATGTAAACAGAGAATACCAACTTCTGCCCTCCAACAGCTGATTTAGAATCGTCTATGAAAAGGGTCATATGTGTAACTGTATGTTCAACCTGTGTGTAAATATCTTGATTGATAATGGCTAAGGATGCAAAATTAAATTATATTCTAACGTACCACAGTTTTACTTTGAATATATTATTAAAACTAAATTGTCACAATAGCGTTGGACTTAGACCAGGAAAGTTGCCCAAGTATGAAATTTGATTGGGCGCCTGGGTAGCTCACCTGGTAGAGCGGGCGCCCATATGCAGAGGCTCAGTCCTCAACACAGCGGCTCTGAGTTTGAGTCTGACCTGCGGCCATTTGTTGCATGTCTTCCCCCTCTCTCTACCCCCTTTCCTGTCTACAGCTGTCCTGTCTATTGACGGCTAAAATGCCCAAAAATTATCTTAAAAAAAAAACCATGATAACACTTGCTGATTATGTAAATGTAGAAAAGGTGTTAATGTCTTCATGGAAGACTTTGATAATAACAATTCTGTAATAAGTCACGAGTCTACCACACACACAAACAAACAGGAGTGAGATATATGGGATCTGGAAGTTATGAAAATGTTAGTAGCACAATTGCTAATTTCTGTAAAACAATTCACCTCTAAGGTTTTCTTTTGTCCCATAGTTTAGAAATAGAAAATGCTGATTGAAAAAAGCTTCTAAAAAAGGAAAACAACTGTGAAACTAACTGTACACTTGGAAATCAATACAAAAAGGACAGGCGCAGCAATCAAATGCATTTCTAAGTTCGACCAGTATTTTCACAGTCACACCTTCTATACCCGAGCCTCACAGCAGCGGTGACCTTTTAAGCCGTTTATGCCTGTGCATAGATATTGGCATTAACGCCCTCTCGCTTAAATGAAAAGTGCTTGCTAAGCCAACAACTGTGCTCAGTGAACTGTGCACCTTGGAGGTGAATTGTATCATGCTGGATTACCCTTACCTTAATTTATCTGTGCCAGCTTTGTATCTGGAGACTCTGGCCATCAACAAGGGCAGCGAGACGGCATCCAGCCAGCGCTTCTCATACTTTGGTTCATTAGCAGAGGGCGACGGGGGTGAAGGAACCTGCGTGGAATACATGAACAACGCAATGAGCTTTCTGCACCTTTTGGCCATTGAGGATGTATTCTGCACCATTTGCATTAACACATAATTAATTTCTTAACCCTGGTTAACCAGCTGTACAGTACGTAAACATCAAAATGATGTACTTTGACACTGAGAATTCCTTTAAGGATAACACCTGCACTTTTGACCATTACTGTCTAGTTAAAGTCCTGAGCTGCTACTGTATACACTCAGAAACTACCACTGTCTTTTCAATGCAGGCTTGTCTCACCTGAGGATATAGAATCACTTTCCAAAACACATTACGAACAGCAGCACTTGTAATTTTTCTCTATGTGCCTGATTATCAAATGTACTGTAACCAAGTATTTAAAAAATAATAGAAATTCTGCAATAACAGAAGTCCCCTTCCTTGCTCTGATTATGCATCATGTGTAAATGAAGCAGACAGCAGAGCCGGATTGCATTTTCTACTCTGTGCCGAGTCAGCTCTGTATTAAATTGAACAATTTGTTTCCGTAAATATTTGAAATGTTCAATTTTCCCTCCGTTTTTTCCCTCTTCAGAATTTGGGTTCAAAAAGGAAAACTCATCTCTGGCTACAGTAAAGAAGTTCTTCGAATACATCGCTAACAGTTCTGATCTTCTCCTTGGTTTAGAAGACACACATTCTACACACTTTGGTTTTGCTGCTATAGCAACCGTATTTTAAGCTGCTGCTGATAGGCCACTCCGTGCTCTCATATTCAGTTTCCTGAAGGCTTTATATAACTAACAAAATGATGGGTGATGGGCATATCACAGCGAGGACATCCTTTTCAAAGAATAAAGGCAAGGCAAATATATTTGTATAGCACATTTCAACAACAAGACAATTCAAAGTGCTTTACATGAGACATAAATGCTTTAAGACCGATAGACAAGAAACAAAAGGCAATATAAAAACACAATATAAAAAAGAAATATGATTTTAAAATGATTCAACCAAAGTAAAATATAAGACTAAAATAGATCAAAACAGATTAAACAGCAAGACATGAAATGTTTAAATTTAATTTTAAAAAGTCAGTGGCAAAGAGAGGTCTTAAGCACTTTTTAAGAAGAGTTTTTTTTATTTTTCAGATATGTAGTGCGCAGAAACTGAATGCTGCTTCTTTGTGTTTAGTTTGGACTCTGGGGACAGTAAGCAGACCTGTCCCAGACAACCTGAGAGGTCTGGACAGTTCATAACGGAGCAGCAGATCAGAAATGTCCCGAAACCATTCAGTGCTTTATAAACCAACAGTAGAATTTTAAAGCAAATTACTTGCGTGGCATATGATTCAGAACGCAGCAGCAGTCTGATCTGAGACCTGTAAATACAGGGTTACAGTAGCCTAAAGATAAACACAAGCACACTTTTTCTAAATCCTCTTGAGACATAAGCCCTTTAGTTTTGGATATATTCTTAAGGGGTTAATAAACTGTCTTAATGTGGATGTTAAAAATAAGTCAGAGTCCATGACTACGCCAAGATTTCTGTCATGGTTTGTGTCCTTTACTGTTAGCGACTTAAGCTGAGCAGTTGTGTTAAATCTAGTTATAGCAGGATACAAGATCAGAATCCACGGCAGTTAGTTAAGAAGTCATTTGCTATTGGTCAGTGTTTGGATCTGAACCCAGATTGAAACTCATCAAAAAGAAGTTTTCGGAATAGATAGGCTGTGGGTTGGCTAGCAACCACCTTTTCTAACCACTTGGCCATGACAGCGAGATCTGGTCTGTAATTGCTCAAGTCGAGGACAGAGCTTAGGTCTTTTCGTTGGAGTATCCACGGCCGTTTTAAAAGCAGTGGGTACAAAACCAGAACAGAGATTTATTAATGATGCTGAGCAGAGAGCTTCCTAGCAGTTATTTTGTAAGGTTGCCTAGAATGCTGTCGAGAGCCCATGTGGTTGGTTAAGAACTTAGAGAACATTTATACTCAATCATTAAATCCATGATTATTACAGTTCGTAAAATTGTGGCTTCACAGCCCAAAACACCCAATTGTGACGTATTTCAGATGCCTCTACAATGGTTCAAAATTCCTCCGGTACTGATGGCAGAGCATCAAAAATCATTGAAAAGCCACCATAGGTTGACAAAAGCTTTGATAGATGGAAGAGTGTCACATTTAAATGCAAATCACACCGCACTCAATGAAGAACAGATGCATTACACATTATCAAATGAGTTACAAGCCTAGGGATCAAACGAGAGCCATCAAATAGTGAATCATTCCTGCAGCTAAAGATCATCTGTCAGCACAAAATCCCCAAACTCCTCCAGACAACTGCAAACAATCTGATGCAGCCCCTGTAGCATTATACACACACACACACACACACACACAGTACAGGTAGATGTGTTCATCATTAAAAAATAAATAAATAAATAAAGTCACCTGCCTTTCCCTGAATTCAAAATGGCAGAACATATTACCTGAGCATTAAAATAGCCTCTGGGATGAATGTAGTCAACAGTGAACAGCAGAGTAAAACGGCCTACCTTCGCAAAGTGAAGCACATCATTGCTGAACTACAACATGTCGCATGCAGACCCCTGTCGGCTCCTCACCATGCAGTAATTACTACATTTCTGAAGAAATGATCATGCTTTGCTCCATTTCTGTCAAACCAGAACAAAATGTTTTAGTTATGTCTCAAGTGGAGAGCTGCAGCGAGTAGGTGAGGTGGCAGGAAATGGAAAACTATCATGCTGTCAGAGTGGATTATATTGACAAAGCACCTGCTTCCAGTGAGGAAACTGGAAACCAGGAACTCAAGCCACAGAGTTCTTCACATCAGTCAAACACTACTTCTTGAATATGATACTTCAGAGGTGAATGAAGCATAATATTTGACTGCATGTAAATGAATCAGGGAGGTAAATGGTCCTGGGTGCAATGAAAAGGAAAACTATCAGCCTTTTCAATGTCGAAAGAGTCTATTGAAGACAAAGCTTAGGCTACGTCCACACGTACCAAAACGATCTTTTTTCCCCCGTGTTCCCTGGCATCGTGTCAAGAATATTCGCGTCCAAACGGATCCATTTGTAAATGACTCAACACGCTACTTCATATTCCAGGCCTATAGGTGGCGCTGTTTCTACTCACCCTGGGAGCAGGTTACAAAAAAGTGCGTCTTCAGGCAGTGCATTCACAGGATTCATTTGGACGATCGGCCAAAACGATGCAAAATGCGCGGTTGCACCAAAAACCGTTTCCGTGTGGGTGGCCCCACACAGTGAATTTCAATCGCCTACAGAGGAGGAGGATGCTTAAGTTGTGTGAGTGTGGCAGCTAGTATTAGGCTAATGTTAGTCAGATGTTGAAATAGAGTGTCATGTTTTCACTATCATAACACCAGACCTATTTGTAAGTAGTGTAAGGTTTAATAGATCGTCTTAATGCCAAGCAATTTGGTGTGAAACAGAGACAGGAACTTAAATTCAAACTTCCTGCAGTTAGCTGTACTATTAAATGTCACCTTTGCAGGTTCTGCCTAAACTAATATAATTGAATACACAAACATTTTCAGATTTATATGCCAACTTAAAGATTTAGTGCGTAACGTTTTTATATTAATGAACGTCCGTTACATTCAAGCCATTGCCAAATGAGTTGATACAAAGCTAAGACTATCAGCTCCACACAACTCTCTCTGTATTTCTCAGTATGGCTATGTTCAGATACTGGTGTCATTTTTTTTGCACTTGCACGTTCAAAATCTGTTTTCAATTATTATTATTTTCTTATTTTCAGCCTTTTAGGACAGCAACACACCCCCAAAAAATATTGCTGCTGACCTTAAGCCATGCAGAGAAGAAATAAATGAGGTACACCCAGTTCATCTTTTTTTTACTATACATAATGTGCAGAAGTTGTGTAGTATGTCTGAGGTCATTTACTATTCCAACCATTGCTCAACTTCAGGCTTAATGACCCTTTCCATTACAGACTATTTCATATGATGCAGAATTGCTTAATAGAATGCAATGTCATTTTTTTATTTTGGTGAAAAAGAAAATAAGTTATGAGTTGCCCTACTTTGCTGCAAATCTTTATCTGGAGGCATATCATTATAGTCTTAACATTAAAGTGCATTTACAACTTTTCCTGTACTGGGAAAAGAAAAAAAACACAAGCAATTAAAAACAACCACTCACATACAGTAATCCTTATTTGTGAGGAATCTCACTTGACATGAGCAAAATCTAACTGCAGGCCACCTCTTCCTATTTTGTGTTTTTCACTGCTTGAATGTTATTTCTGGGGTGAGGAAACATCCTGTCTAATTGTGTTTGTCAGCCACCTAGTCCTCATCTTCAACCATAGAATTAATTGTAAAGATCCATGCTGTCTGCTGACCTGTTAGGTCATATTGAGTCATAACTTCTTATGCTTTTTTTTTTTTTTTTTTGCATAGGTAGGCATGTTTCAGGGTCTATTTTGTTTCTCAGATAAACCAAGTGTGCATACTGGAATTGAAAGAAAAGCAGACAATGTGAAGGACCAGGTCCCAGGGATTTTGCATCCTCCAGCTCCTGCAAGGAATTTAAATGGAAACACTTTAAATCTAGATTATCTTTGAAAGGTTAAAGTGGCCACCTGCTGTCCTTCATGCTTTCTCTGAATAATTTATGTGAAATGACGAGCAAGAGATGCTGTCTTTACGTACGACTCCTTTCATTATAGATTACCATATTAATATGCAATTTTCTCAAGCCTTACCATTCAAAACGTGAAATATTGGCTTTAAGAAGAAAAAAAAAATTACATTTTTTTCTACTACCACACATTCACAGTATAGCCCGTTTCCCACTGGCCATTAAAAAGCACTCACATATAGCTTTGGTCTTTAATGGGAAAAGTTACAGTTGGCATTCATTCCCGAGAAATAATATACAGTAGTCACAGCTATTTATCAGCTATGATCAGCAGTGATGAAAACATGACACCCAGGTGGACCATGGATGTATAAGGAGAAATGGATACAGGGTATGAGGCGGGGCCATGTTCATTCATATGAAAGTTGCTCAGTGGCGCATAAAGCCAAAAAAGTTCAACTGCCATGTATAAAACTAACCAGATGATCGGCACTACTTCCGCATTGTGTGTCCCATAGAGCAGGCGCATTGGAGACTTTCGCCGGAACGAGTCGGCTACTTTCAGTTAAGCGCTTTGCTAACTGAAATGGGGATAAAATGATTTAATTGTGCGGCTTATTTAATCGGACCGAACTGATCAGACTCTGATAGTGAAACGAGTCATTTTAAGAGGGGTTGGCGTCTCATTCGCTATGTAAGTCTATGGGGAAAAGTCTTTTTGGGCCATGTGGCATCATGTGACGGTAGTTGCAATTGCCTGGTTGGCCACTATGTCAAATTGGCTTTAAAGCCCGGCATCCTTCCTAGGGGCTTGGGGTGGACACACACATTTTATGACCCTTTCCGGCACGATGCTATGATGTGCCATTGGTAACGGTTCTGTCACCATGGCCAAAAATTCCATCTGTCTCTGGCCAAGCAGCCCTCCGATATCATTCAAAATTAGTCAGACACAACAGGAAAAAAAAAGCATAAAGGCATACTTGTCTACTTTAAATAAGAAAAGAGTCCACCTATTTTTAGAGTGTTTACCTACACTTAAAAAAACTGCATATACATGCTAATTTTGGTGGGAAAAAGATAAGTAATGTTTGGCTAAAAGAGCTCTAGCTCTTGATATTCTGTACTGATATTCTGTCACTGTATTGCTACTGTGACACATCTATCATGTGGCTGTAGAGATGAGGCATGCAAATTAATAATGCATTCAAAATGTAATAATCAATACAACTAATTAAATTGTTTTTTGTTTTAGTTTTTTTTGTGTAGCGCTATGAAAACAGGGTACAAACAGGGTACAAGTTTGTAGATAATAATTAGGTTTTGAAAAATGTATAACCCTAGTTTACTTACATCATCCTCTGACCTATTTGGACATCAGTGGAGGGTGGAAGAACAAGTGGGGAGGGAGAGTTTGGCTGAGACAAGTTTCATTACGGCGTTTGTCCAAAATATGGCTGCCAATAGTACATGCGTAGAGGACATTATGGATTACTTCACATTCAATAACATGTCAAAGTCAAAGTGGATTTATACGAGCCACAGTCCAAAGAGAGGCAGATGCTCGGACTGCAGCCGATAGTGCTGCTGCCTCTCTAGTGGTTAGCCCTACTGAGCTAGCAAAAATAATAAAGTCCCTATAGTTAATGAGAGTTGATTAGTATTCCTGCCCCTACTGCCCTCCAATGCTAAGTAAAATATAGTCCCTAATGCAGTGAGGTTCATTGTAAACTGCTGGTATTTATTAGATTATTCTGCCAAGAGCAAAGGGTCATTTGAGCACTGCTGGCAACAGGAATGTACAGTAAGAAGGCCATGTTTTCTGTCCTTAAACGGCCCTACACATCCTTTGTCCATCGTCGCAAGTTACTTGAAAATTTGTCAACAGTTACTCATGTTTCTCATTTAAAAATACATTTTACTAATTACTCAACACCAAATGTAATTCCTAGTTGCATTACTTTTGTAACAAAAAGGAGTCTGACACCTCCAAAGTCTTAACGACATGTCACATATTCTGTATTTGAACAGAAAAGGAAACAAACAGCCAGCCTACAGTTACAGTAGAGGTACTAACTGACCAATAGCGATCCCTGATGACTAGGGCTAAGCTAGCTGCTAAGCTAGCTACACTGGTAAAGCCGCAGGTTTCACTCACTCTGCAGCACTCAACAAAACCCAAGTATTTTCCTGAATGCAGGCTTACAAATGGTTAGCTAGCAAGCTAAGAAGACATAACAGGTACATTATCAAACTATGGAGTTACTGTGAGGTACAATTCATGGCTAACCACCTCAGTCCATCTCCAGACCCTGTGCAAGGTTAAAGGGATATTTCACCGCTGGAAAGCTGAATATATCTTTAAATTGGGTCACTTATGTAGCAGAAATGTGAAAAAAAAAATTGGTGCCTTCTAGGCCGAGAAAAGCCAGAAAATGTGATTTTGGCTCATATGGATGAAAGACACCAAATCCCAGAATGCACTTTGCTGCTTTGAGTCCACTCCCAAGCCACGCCTACCGCTTGACTGACAGACAGCGAGGCATTCAACTCAACTCAATGTGTTTTATTGTTATTTCAACCATATACACGAAACAACGTTTAATCGTGGCTCAAATGGTGTTACACATTTAAAATATATAAAAACAAAATTATACAACAACGACATACGAAACAGGCTACCTTTAGTGCACACACACATTATAGGCTTTGTAAAGTTCAGCTAAGCATACTAGCATTAGGCTTGGTGGGCTGTAAACGAGTATAAACACAGCCGTGAATTAGCGTGGAATGTCGAATGGTCGCCATACAACAGTCACAAACTCCAGCGGTTAGCAGTTAGTTGGATACAAATCACCACATTTCTGCACCAGTCAGCGTTAACACAGCCCACCTTCATACAGAGCATCTCTAGCTTGGATCGTCGGAGGGCTAGCAGACCTGGTAGCTGGACAGTCCGGAACACTGTTGTTCAGCCATGTTTCCACGATAACAAAAAACACAGTCTCTGAACTCGCGTTGGGAGTTTCGTTGAAGTTGGATGTCGTCCAGTTTGTTGTTTAATGAACGGACACTTGCAATCAGGATTGAAGGGACAGGTGGCCGGCTAGCGTTAGCTCGCTCTGGATGTGCCTTTTCCCTGGTTAGCGTTAGCTTCCCACCTAGCTGATGAGGATGTCCCCTACCCGGCTCGGGGCACCGAGCGAGACCGCTGGTCTCCGTGCAGGCGAAGCTCTCGTAGTGTGCTGATTATTCCGTCTGTAATAACGTTCCCTGCATATTCTCCAATCTGTAGCGATGTTTTCCGGTGGTATACGTGTGCGGTAGTTTGAAAGCACATCATTTTGTAAAAGTTAGCTGCTGAGAAGAGAGAGCCCTGTTAGCGAGGATCCAAGATGGCTGACATTTCGTTTTTTTCCAGCTGAGATCGGCTCGCTTCAAGTGATGGGCGTGTTGAAAACATGCGGAAGTAGCTCCTGCTACTGTTTGTAGTTCTTTGCCTCTGGCCTTCCATTCCTCCAATGACGTAAAAATCGTCATTTTGCGTCATTGGAGGAATGATTTCCAGACCCCCAATGCCGAGATCTCCCCCATCAGGGGGACATGAGGGAGGGAAGCACGGTCATTCAGAAATGCTACCGGGTTTCTACGGATACAAAGCTGAATGCTAAAATCGGTGAAGTATCCCTTTAAGTATCGGTTTACTGAACCCGCTGAGGAATTAAGATTAGATTCAACTTTGTCACTGTGCAGAGTACAAAGACAACGAAATGCAGTTTGTGTCCAACCAGAAGTGCAAAAAAAGCAGAAAAGTGCAAAGTGATATACAAAGTATAGACAGGTGGTGCATAGACAGGACAAGAAATATATTGCAGTGTTATAAGAGCAAAATAAATATGGCTATGTAATATGAACAATTTATGAACATGTACAGATATGTGCAATATAGTAGCAGTGACATTATAATAGTAGTAAGAATAATATAGATATATGCAGTGTATTAGCAGAATATATAATAAGAAAAACAGAATAAATATGGATATACTGTATGAACCATATAGACAGATATGTACAGCTATGTGCAGTGTGGTAACATTATAAGAGTAGTAAGAATAAGTGTATGTGCAGGATGAATAGTATGAAGAGCAGTAGAATATGGCTATGCATAGGTGTAACTACAGTATGTACATTTGTAAATTCAACTCCATCCAACTCCTGGTGAAACGGCAAAGCTCAACCCCCAAAAGGTTTGGAATTAGAATGTTACTGGGGAAAATAACTGCAGTGTATCACTGAATTTTAAATTTTTATTTCTTACACTTCTCTTATCTAACACGTTACTAAGTACAAGATTAATGCCCGTGTGTTTTCACTTATTTTGCCTAATTAAGACCACTTTACAGCTTCTGATTGACAGACCTTTTTCACATTTTGACTTGCAGCAAAAGCACAGGTGAAACTAATTTTGTTAACGATGGCTTCGTTCCATCAAGTGTTCCAGTGAGCCGGCATCTACAACACAAGGACCCTGGAAGTAGCTCACCTAAATGGAGTGCAGTCATTTTTAATGTTATCAATTACACCTCCAGCTATGACATGACAAAATGTCTTGGCGTGTGTGACTCTTCTGACCCTCACATGAAATCCCAGCATCACTTCGCCCTCCTTTACTTTAGCAAGGGGTCTAATGAGCATGAATGACAGACAGACATCTGTGTACAGGGTTTTCATTATATGATATTGTCATTATTTTCTCATTAAATATTGCACTGGAATGAGAAGAATCAGGCACATTTATCTCGTGATTTTTTTACATATTGTAATTTGGGTATTCTTTTATGATAAGATTATTTTTATGATCCTATTCATTTGTATTGTAATTTTTTTTAGATAGTTTTTCTTTTCATTTGTGCTGTAATCTGGGCGTCATTGGAAAAGAGAGCTTGCTCTCAATGGCCCTCCCTGAATAAATAAAGGTTGTAATTGTCTATTACTATATGTGATATAGATCCAGGTCTAGATGCAGATGAACCATTTGTAGTGGAATTTAGATTACTATGATGTATGCGTTGTGTACAGCTGCTAACCGTTCTTAGTTGGAAGAGCCAGCTTGAGATAGCGGCTCTTTCACCTGAGCCTGAAACCACACGTAAGGTACTCAGATCAGTTTGAGTGTTGTCTTGTAATGTTCAGATAAATAACATGAATGGCTCAGACAGTCTTAATGGACTCTTAATGGACTTAATGTTATGTTGAAGTAAATATTTAGCAGTCATACTGCATACACACTGAAATAGCCATGCTGACAAAACACACTGCAGAGAGAAAGGGCTACTTTCAAACATTATACATGCAATACCAAATGGATCTCTCTTACCGTGTTGTTTCCGTTTCCATTTAAATGTAAGCCACTGTCAAACAACGGAGAGGATACTCGGCTGTGAGTGGACGGCCCAGGAGAACCTGAGACAGAAAGGAGAATGAGAATGTTCTTTACAACAAGGCTTTTGTAAACATTCAGTCCAACTTCCTGCCGTGTTTTTATTATCATTTCCTTTCTTCAGAAACAAAGAAAATAAGTCAAGAGCTGAAACACAGGTCATAGTGTTAGGTTTTGATATTGACTTTATTCAGCTGCCCTGTCTTTAAGCCATACAGTTAATCTCACAGACAGCATCCAAAAGAGACCAATGCTACTCTTTGATATGATATTAGCTTGGCATTAGAGGACCTTCTTTCTGATTCGGTCGCACTCGGTAAAGTGTTGCAGACTGCCCCTGGCCATCTCCTGCTTGTCATTTGTGCCATGGTGAAACAAAGAGCGGCTTAGAACATCTGAACCTTTTCGTTCTCAGGCAACAAAACATCACTCACTGGCCAAACACCCGACAGCAAAACCTGAGCGTCTCTGCACTGATGCCTTCCTATGAATGTTAACCACAAGATATGAAGGCTGGATTTCTCACAGTTCTCAGTTGGAATTTGTAAGATTGTGGTGGTTTATGAAATCAGCTTTAAATGTTCAGGTACATATTGTATATTAGTATTATTTTTCTACATCTGTGGGCTCTTCATACAACCCCAAATCAGAAAAAGTTGGGACAGCATGGAAAACACAAATAAAAAAAAGAAAGTAGTGATTTCTAAAATGTACTTTGACTTGTATTTCATTGCAGACAATACAACAGCACATAATGTAATGTGTTCCTCATGATTTTTATTGTTTTCTGTTCAAATAAACAAAACTCCTATTTTGGTTCTTGCAACACATTTAAAAAAAAGTTGGAACAGTAAAGCATTTACCACTTTGTAATGTTGCCATTCCTTTTCACAACACTTAAAAGACGTTTAGGGACTTAGGACACCAAGTGATGAAGTGTTTCAGGTGTAATTTTGTCCCATTCTTGCTGCAAACAAGTCTTAAGGTGGGCAACAGTACGGGGTCTTTGTTGTCGCATTTTGCGCTTCAAAATGCGCCACTATTCTCTATTGGAGACAGGTCAGGACTGCAGGCAGGCCAGTCAAATACCCGTATCTTCTTCCTCTGCAGCCAGGGCTTTGTAATGTGTGCAGAATGTGGTTTTGCATTATCTTGTTGAAATATGCATGGACGTCCCTGGAAAAGATGTCTTCTTGAAGGCAGCATATTGTGCTCCAAAATCTCTATGTACTTTTCAGCATTAATGGTGCCATCACAGAAGTGCAAGTTACCTTTGCCAAGGGCACTGACAACCCCATACCATGACAGACCCTGGCTTTTGGACTTGTTGCTGGTAACAGTCTGGATGATCCTTTTCTTCTTTGGTCCGGAGCACACGGTGTCCATTTCTCCCAGAAAATACCTGAAATACTGATTAATCTGACCACAGTACAAGTTTCTACTGTGTGATGGTCCATCCCAGATGCCTCCGAGCCCAGAGAAGTCGACGGCACTTCTGGACACTGTTAACATAGGGCTTCCTTTTGGCACAGTACAGTTTTAACTGGCATTTGTGGCTGTAACTACGTATTGTGGTACTTGGCAAAGGTTTGCCAAAGTAGTCCTGAGCCCATGTGGTGATATCGCTTATAGATGAATGACGATTCTTGATGCAGTGCCGCCTGAGGGATCGGAGATCACGGTTGTTCAGCTTAGGCTTGCGCCCTTGTCCTTTACGCACTGAAATTCCTCCTCATTCCTTGAATCTTTTAATTATGTTATGCACTGTTGAAGGTGAAATAAGCAAATGTCTTCCTTTGAGGAACATTGTTTTTAAACATTTCAATAATTTGCTCACGTATTTGTTGGCAAACTGGCGATCCTCGGCCCATCTTTGCTCCTAAAGGACTAGACCTTTCTTGGATGCTGCTTTTGTACCAAATCATAATTACAATCACCTGTTGACATCACCTGTTTCAAATCACATCATTATTTAACCAATTTACCTGATTACTAGCCCTAAATTGCTCCTGTCCCAACCTTTTTTGGAATGTGTTGCAGGTCTGAATGACAGGAAAGGATGTATATTTACAAATGAAATAAAGTTGACCAGACAAATCATGAAATATTTTCTGTTCACATTGTCTGCAATGAAATACAAGTCAAAGTACATTTAGAAATCACTACTTTCTTTTTTTATTTGTGTTTTCCATACTGTCCCAACTTTTTCTGATTTGGGGTTGTAATTAGGTACAGTAAATGACACAAAATGACCATTACGGTTGCAGGTGGAGACTGAATTACATGTTCTTCATTCACTTTGTGCATACAGGTAATTCATAAGATTCGAAATTATTGGTGGTTTAGCTGCACGTTTGTGTATAACGCACGACTGAACAGATGCAGCCCCAGCTGTAAAGTGTCTATGATACATGATGCACCCTATCACATTTGTCTTGGCTATGTAACTAAGAGTTTAAAAGGATTGTTTTATTTTATTTGTATTGAAATACACTTATTCACTTTCTTGCTGAGAGTAAAATGAGAAGAATGAGGAAGCATTCTCATATCTTCTGTATGTCATGAAGCTGGAGCCAGGGTTTGGTTAGCTTAGCATACAGATTTTAAGAAGGTAGCTATAGCCAAGCTCTGTCCAAAAGTAAAAAAAAAAAAATCTGCCTATCAGCACCTAAAAGCTCACCAACACATATCAGTTTTGTTTAATCCGTCCATAAAACTGAAGTGTAAAAATGACAAGATGCAAGAGTTACGTGCCAGACTAGGCGTATTGTGTTACATTGGACAGCCAGGCTAGCCGATTCCCCCACTTTCAGTCTTTAGCGTAAGCCATGCTAACCGTCTACTAGCGGTAGCTTCATATTTAACATACAGACAAGGCTTAGAAAGAAAGCAAATTTTAAACTATTTCTGTAAAATAAATGTATACGATTTAAACATCATGATGTATTTAAGACTTGAAAGTAGCGATTGAGACCTTAAACTCATTATGAAAATGTTTACTGAGGTAATAAATCAAGTAAGAAGTTGGAACATTTTTTCATAGACTTCTGTGCAATCAGACTTCGTTTTACAACCAGTGGAGTCGCCCCCTGCTGGAAAATAGACAGAATGCAGGTTTAAGGCACTTCAGCATTGGCTTCACGTTTCAGGTCCGGCAGCTCTGTCCATTATTTTTTTACAGTCTACGGTGTCATTTCACCTCTTCAAGCTGCTGGAGGTAAATACTGTACAGGAGCAGGGGGATTGCAGCTCTGGGTGTTTCTAACATTACTGCTTGCCTCAGGTCACTGAGCATAACAATTTATTACCTTGAAATAAATGCTCATCTATTGAACTGTTTTAAAGCGCCAAGGTGTGCAAAAAGACAATCTCCCATAAATGTGTTCCTTTATTGCTAAAAATGCTCAGTGAAATTAAGTGTATTGTGAGATTGCATGGCATCCAAAGTACAGGACTCTTACCTAGAGGCAGTTTTAGAAATGATGGAACTTCTCGCAGGTAGCGAACAGTGATGGTGACCTCATCTCCTGCAGTGCGCAAGAGGTGAACCTGACAGAAGAGAGGGAGGTAAAGAGAGACTGAGAGATAGCAAGAGAGTGAGAACGATTGAGAGTGATACAGCAAGATAAAATGTAATCTTATAAATGAAACGTGCCACATTCATGTCAAGCTGTAGACAAATATAACAAGTTGAGTAAAGAACATGTAGTCAGAAGTTAAAGCCTGACAGAAGTTGCTTCACTTCAATCATCAAAGGAAGAATTGAAGGCCTGCGTTTCTCTTCTGACAGGCGGCAGAAAAGTGACAGCTCACACCACAAAGTAATTATGCTCTGAATGTCTGATTATCTGATGTCTAAGTGACAGAAAATGTGTCCTCAAACATGTCGAGTCCAAGTTTCAAAGAGGCTTTCAAGCATGGTTAGGTTTATAGGATTAATATATTACATCTGTCTATCTTCGGTGCATCTTGGAAAAGCGAGAAAATAAAAAAGAGCAAATGAGACACTTAACATGCAAGGTCACTTCTACATACCCTAAATGCACATCTGCCATCAGATCCCTTACTATCCTCTCCCAACATTGTGTGGTAGCCCTACTTCAGCCTGAGCATCTACCAGTGCTGCAAGTGTGACAGGCTGCCATTAAAAGCTCTGGATTTTGTTCTGAAGAGAAACTGCTCATTATGTCTTTTGACGCTCTGGAGGTGAATATAGTGAACAGCTGTTTGGGGCTGCATGAGGAGACAGAGGCAACAGACATGGGAAGAGAGTGTGCTGATTGTGTGTGTGCTGATTGTGTGGAAATATCTAACAAAGTTAGAAGCTAAAGCCCAAATATTAGCATCCTCAATTCCTGTGCAGCTTTTGATACCGATCTACTCATTTTAATGTTTTTCTACTTGTCACTTGGTAACCCAAAAGGAAAACAGCCTCCTGCCAAGATGACAAATCAGATTGTTAAGGCGCACCTCCGTGTTGTTGATAGCCACTGGGATTTGGTGTTAAACCTGGGAGGATGGAACAGCAATCGATGGATGGAGCAGACTATTGGGTTTTTACAACAGTTAATCACAAATATACTTACAACTTCCTCATGAGTACAAGGCTCTACATTTATGCCATTGACCTAAAGAAACCAACAGAGAGAGTGGAAAAGCAAATACGTAATTTTATAGTGGAGAAAGTGTGAAATTTAGCAACTCTATGCTCATTTCGGCAGGATGGTTTGCCAGGGGTAGAATATGATTGGCAACCCCTGCTAGCCACCCCCCACCAGAGTCAGAAGGTAATAGGTAGTTGGCTTGTTAGTATCATGGATGAATTACTGAATGATAGGACTGTAAACATTTCCTGTATTTGCACCAAACCGTCACAGTACGGTAAGATTAGGACGGTGTGTGTGTTGCTCCGACGTTGTAGGGTATGGGAATTGAAACGCATCACCCAAATGTGCCAATCACTGGGACAGGGAAAAAGCAACCCATATTTTGGGTTTTCAAATTTCATAGCATAAGAGATGATTTTCAGTTGTATGGCCAATTGTGACCTATTGCCTTTAGGGAAAGTGTTCAGTGTTTGTACAGTAAAATACGGTTATTTTAAAATGTTCCTTATTTTTATAATGAAAATACAGTAGTTCACCAAAGTTGCAAGTTGGTAATATGTTACTACGTCAGTCCCCAGCAAAAGGTTTTTGTCTGTCTTTGACACTTGCACTACTGTCCGTCAAAATAAATTAAAAGAAACAGCGTTTTTTTCCGCTGCACCAAACAATGACTCCTAAACCGGGGCATGAACCGAACTGTGACGTCTGAGATCATTACACCCCTACTGAATGGGCTTACTGGGGTCCACACAAAACGAAACAAACAATGCAGAAAGAGAAGCAAATCAACTGCACACAAAATAAACACAATCAAAAAGACACAAAACAACCACAACAGACACACAAAATGACCATTAAGAGGCACAAAACAACCACACAGTAACACACCAAAGAGACGCAAAACAAACACACCAATACACAAAATGACCACAAAGAGAAACAATACAACCTAGTCTGGCTATCACCAGACCAAGTTCAATCTTTCAAACATTAGTCTGGGGAGTCTGCTCTGTATTTTCTCTGCACAAGAGGTGTGATCAACGGGCGTAGTTCAGATGACTCTGTACGCAATTGGATAGTCCTTCAACCAATCAGACCAACGATCCTGGTGACGTAGCAGCGGCAGCGGCATCAACGGGTTGCTGCGCTTTGGTGGCCGCCATGTTGAATCTAAACAAAAAGCTGCTTGGTCGCTTCTCTATCGTCATCGTGTTAAACCAGCCAATAGCGCGCCAGGTGGATAAGCCAGTTTGTGATTGGTCAAAACTGTAACGGAAGCAGGATAGATAAACGTACAGGTTTCCAGCCTGAGGTGAAGTGTGAAATCAAATGGCCGGCAGATTGGGCGGGGTTTACCCAGCCTAAATACGACCATGAACAGATTCAAATCGACTACACCAGAGACGCAAAAAAAACCAGACAACAGACACAAAACGATTAGACCACAGAGACTTTTACATGTCTTTGTCTAGGGGCCCACTGTCTCATAATCTGTATGGCTGTGGGCTATAGCAGCTATACATTGATATCGTTTCATATTGAAATATGTTTCTAAACCCGCCCAATTTGCTGCCTCTCCTGCCATGGCTTATAGTATGCAAATAGATGCAATATTCTGCTGTGTGACAATTGAAAGTCATTGCAAATAAATATGAAACTGTGGTGATCCAAAGGTGGAAGCAATTGCAATTCAATTCCTAATATCATTCAGAAGAACTTCTAATATGAGTGTTAATATTGCTAGGCTGTCCAATGAATTTACTTATTATTCTAGATAAACAGCACACCCAATAAACCTGCCAGACAGATTCAAATTAACTTTTTTTATAGATTAAATAAATATCATTATCAAATACCAGACACTTTTGGGTTTTGATCATGATTCTGATGAACAGAAGCTATTATTTGTTGGTGACCTTATGATTAATCTACCACAGAATCTGACAGAGGTATCTGTTTAGTTTTAATTGAAAGTGTTATGATTGAAGAATATATTTGAGCACAATATTATCTCTTCAAACAAGGAATAGAGACATTAAAAGATGTATTTGATTAAAATCACACAGTTCAAACTTTAAAAATACCCTCTTTCCATTTTCTAAATTAAATTACACTCCGTTAAAACAGAAGAGGGTTGAAATTAAGATGCAAACAAGTTGCCACTCTTGGCAGTGACCCAAATCAACCTCGAAGCAAATAAGTCACAAACTCATGTACCAACCTGCAACACAGCGTCCCCGACGAATAGCTTCCCCGTCTGATCGGCTGCAGGCGTCAGTTGTCAAGTGTCAGAGGTTAATGAAAACATTACAAAATAATTGCTCATTTCATACATGGTAATGTGGTGGAAATAGCAATCAGTGTCTCTGTCTGGTTAATCTCTGACAACATCCTACAGCTCAGAGAAAGAACACATGAAAGCATGAAATTTGAAACTAATCAGGATATAAAGTCATTTGCAGTGGCACGGGAGGAAACAATGAAAGCTCTGTTGTGAAAAGATTTGTAAAGCTCTGTGAAAGGGGCTCTTAACGTCCCCGGGGATATGAAGACATGATTCTCTCGTATCCAAAAAAGGTATTAAGAGGGATGTGGGCAAATAAGGAAAAATTACAGGGGAATGATTCACTCACACGATGCTCTGATATTGCATCTTAACAGGATAGTGAGATGTCATCAGTTCTTGCAATTTAACTGACAAGCATGATTCAAGTATTTTCTCCTCCATCTAGCTAACAGCACTGGTGCATTACTCTTCTAAACTGGCAACTGTTTATTTCCTCTCAGTGTTCATCTTTTATAGCAAACTATGTTACCTCCTTGAAAACAGCGAGTAAAACAAAGACAAATCAAGAAACGGAGTCAGCGTTAGAGGAAGGCATATTTTTGAGAGCCAGGCTGAATGTTTCCCCATGTTTCTAGTCTTTATGCTAAACTAGGCTACACACCTCCTGACTTCAGCTCCATATTAAAAAAGAGCATGAAGTGGCACAGATTTTACACGTGAAATTTAGTTTACATGTCAGGAGGAGTACTGCTCAGTCTGTGCAGTTGTACAATATCTTCTGTAGCTCTGGAAGGAGTTTTCCGAAGTCTGAGGAAATAATCCTGATGATGTCATCAGGGTTGAGACTACACATATTATATATTATATTATATATATTATACTATATTATATATTATATATATTATACTATATATATTATAAAACAGAAAGTCTGTGTTACAAACTGGGGTTAAAAAAGCATTTTTCAGGCATGGGGGGGTCTAATGGAAGATGCTTCTTAATTTCATTATGGCATAAGTAGGCTCTGCTGCTTTAATTTTTGACTACTCCCTTCTCTCACAGATTTTCCCAATTTTGAGATAGATATCAAAATTCTCACCTCGGAAAAAAGAATGCTAAATTACATGTCAAAATTTAAATTATTCCTCTCCCCTACAAATTGGACCAATTTCATCACTCTTCTGAAATTCTGATGCCCTCAAAATGCCATTGTGAACGTAAATGTCACCTGTAAAATATAATTTCCATAATCAACTTGATTGACATTCCACACTGCATTGAAACCCATTGCCAAATTCACACTGCAGTATTGAAAAATAAAACACGTGCTTACCTACTTGATCTTTGAAAATTTTAGAAATAACCACAGGCACGTTGTGCTCCGCACCTCCCTGAAAAGCAGGGGAGAAAGAAGAGGATCAATGTTGTTGAGCGGTGGTGAAATTTGCTGCCAAAACTGCTTTCTCAGACAAACAGTCATCTCTGCAACCCAAAGCCTTTTTCATTTCCACTTTAGTCCCTTCATAATCAAAACATATCTGCTTACTTTGATGCTTAAGCCCAGACCGCCAGTCGCCTGTCTCCGCAGTACAACAGTTCTGTGCTTTAGAAAGTGGGAGTTTTTTATTGGCAATAGGATATTGTGAACATTGAAACATTATTCTGGAGTTATGCGGCAATGCAAGTCTGGAGCCCTCGGGCGCACTTACATTTACTTGGGAATCACTTCCACTTGTGCAAACCACATCCAGCTTCTGTATGGTTAATACTTCTTTGATCAATTTTAGGCAGACATCGTAGGTATTGTTGGTCTCCTCATTGTACAGCAAAGCAATTCCAGATTTTGTCTGTTGGAATTGAGAAGAGCATTGACATTTTGCCTAGCAGAGCAATTATGTACACAGTGGACATTTTAATCCTCTTTTCTCAATGTGTCATTTGTGTACGCCATTCTACTGGTGTTAGGTTTGGGTTAATTAGTTTTGCTTGACATTGTGAAAGTGTGAACAGAAAAAAAAAAAAGAATTTCATATCTTTACCTTTTAAGAAAAGGGATAAACAAAAGTTCAGGAAATTGCACGAGACACTTTGAGAACAGACATGACGACCACACACACGCACACACACACACACACACACACACACACACACACCGAGTAGGTGAAGGTGCCACGGATACATGTAAACAACAGTGCAGAATTCCATGCATTATTCTCAGATTTTTCCCTGCTCTGTCACTACCTGCAAACGCAACCACACAAGTCACACAACCAAACCATTAAGCATCTCTTATTAATAAAAAATAACCTGGACTTTTTTGTCTATAGAACAAGCAAATGACTATTATTACTTTTAATTAGGGTGCACCGATAACATCGCTGAGATGCATAATTCCCTCCAGTTTTGACATTTTTAATATTGTGTGGTTAAGTGGTGAAGTCTATTATTTCCCCAAGATACCTCATACTCGATTCACAGGAGCTAATACAATTGATGGACGATCTGACAAACAAATGAAAGGACAGACCGTGTTTGATGGAAAAACTATTGCCAGTTTAACTGAAGTGACTTGAATGTGAATTTAGGAAATGGCTTAATATGCAAAGAGAGAACAAATTTAAAAGGGACATTGTAATGCAGTCCAATACATATGCACCCCAAGCAATGGCCTCAAAAGTTACTATAGACTTGAATCAGCATGTGTTTGACATGAAATGGGGAATTAGATGATTCGCATAGATATGATTTATTGCAATATGCTAGCTATTCTTTCATTTGATACTGAAGCAGGTTTTACTCTAGGTTTCCCTTTTGGCTGAAGCATCATCAAATGCCTCCTACAACACTGTTGATAATAAGTAGTGCACGATGTAGAGTACCTTACCTTTTTAACCCTTTTATCAGTGCTTTACATTTGCTTATCGTATGGAGAAATGAAAGATGAAGGTTGTTTCATTGCAATTGCATTTTGGCTTATCTTAGCTGATCCAGAGTTGTATTTTTAATGATCAGTAGAAGATAAATAGGCCTACACATTAGTGGTTTGTCATTCTTTTGCAGGCAGATTTCTGTAGCAAAGTAGCAGAAGATTGACCTTTTTATTGATGATGTACTCTGAAGGGGTCAGAGTGGGTGAACAAAAGTTAATCAATATATGAGTGAGGTCGACCAATTCTCTTTTAAGAGACTTTGGAATGAAGGTTGTGCTCCGTTCCTTCCAAAGAAGAAAGAGAGTAAATTTAGGCTTCTGGTGGGGAGCTTTGTGTAAATATGACACATTCAGGGGACACAAAACAAGTCTAAATGTTTGATGGCACACAAAGGCAGCATAAGTCAGTCCCAGTGACCATCTACTATTTTCTTTTTACTAGGTCAAAACACGTGACGCCGGCGGGAGTTTGCCCTAGACACAGACCGTAAAATTCAAAACTGGACTAGGCCTACAAAATGGAGAACAGTGATGGAGAAAGTCAGTGGAGGGAAAGTGAGGTGTTCGACCTAATTAGTGTATGGGGAGATACTTCAATTCAATCAAAACTAGAAGGATCATACCGTAGTCCCTCCCTTTTTGAAAAAAAATAGACACACAGACCTCTGTAGTGAATTTGCAGCCATAACTCAGCAAAAGGCCAAAATAGCCAATTTGGCTCTCTGTCACTTCATTCTTCTCCTCCTCAGCACCTGCTCATTAATGTTACGGCTGCCATTATACAAACATTTTGAAATAAAAACGAAAATGCTTACTTCCTCCATAACCTCCCTACCTTTAGTGCAACAGCGTGCTGCGTCTGATGTCGAAACCGCAAACAGTTCAAACTGGAATCTGATATAGGCCACATTTTAAAAGATAATGTGAACAGCCAAACAAAATTTAGATCTGAGCAAAAAATCCGAAAAAGAAAATCAGGCATGAAACTTAAGACACTGCGTCCAGTTTTTTTTAATGAGAAAAACATGCACAATAGTCTTATTTTATATATCGTATACTCATCTACAATGATAATACATCTGATATCAGAGCTCAAAGACATACAGTATATCACATTTGCTGGGCAACTAATTAAAAACCAGTGAACTGATGCTTGCTTTGGTGCTTAAATAATGGTGGGAATGATGGCTTGGCTTCATTAATGAGACATGCCTGGATTGACAGGAAGAGCTTTAATGGGTTTCCTTATTTAAAGACCTAAAACAGCGCATTACCAGTAGGCCAAATTTTTCTTTGATTTTACTTTAGTATGAGTTGCAGATTTATATAGTGATCATGAAGTAGTTGCATATTTAGTATTAAGTATTTAGTGATGAAGCACTCAAGAAAGAAACCCAGTGTGGTGAAAATGTGTGGGAAGTGGGAAAAGATGCCCCCAAAAAAGTTACCAGCTCTTGGGCTTATCATTTATCAGCTCTGTGCTTCTGCCAGCCTGTTCACGTGTGACTGTGTGCAGGCATGTGGGACCATAAAGCGTATTCTAGTCACTATGGTGCCGTCTCGCAACCTCATCTCATTTGTGTAGATTGAAAACAATAGGAGGGGATAAAAGCCGCCTTGTGGGACACCTGTACAACAATCTCGTTAAGACTCCAGACGCGCTGGTCGCATATTCTCCTTAGGCAGTCTGTCAAAATGTCTTTATTCCAATGGGGAAAAAAACATTCATCATCACAGCCGCTGCAGAAGCACATTGCTGAATTGAGTTAAAATCTTGTGACAGCATATCATATTCATCATGCTGACTGTTGTCAAATTGTCTCTCTTTTTACTTAAACCTTACAGCCAAACTGTGGGGGGGCCAAGCTGACAACCTAATGCAATCCACTATAACAGCTCTGCAATACATCCGTATTTGTGAAGCTTGAAATGTCATTTTGTTGTCATTTTAGTGAGACGGTTGGGGAGGTTTAGATTCAAGTCATCTTGTTCGTAATATGTGGATGAATCATAGCTGATCAGTTATTCCAGAATTGTGAGACCCAAGTTGTTACATTTACAAAGTGCTGTGATGAAGTGACCTTTGACTAAGTGATAAGTGATATTTGAAAGAGCCATTTTATCACCAGTTTAAAATTAGGGTGGGTGCCCGGGTAGCTGAGTTGGTAGAGCACGCGCCCATATATAGAGGTTAACTCTTCAATGCAGCGGATGCAGGTTTGACTCCGACCTGCGGCCCTTTGCTGCATGTCATTCCCTGTCTCTTTCCCCTTTCATGTCTTCAGCTGTCCTGTCAAAATTAAAAGGCCTAAAATGCCCATAAAATTATCTTAAAATTTGTTTATATAAATTAGGGTGTCAATAGAGCTTTACATTCGAAACTTTCACAGGTGCACTTGGTTCCTAGTATCCAAGACCTGACCCAGGACCATCGACTGTATAAAATATGGACATAGTCTCTGTGGTTTCTGAAGAGCCAAAATGAAGCTTAAAGTGGGAGGCTCCCAATGGCTCCGATCGTAGCCATATTGACAGTGCCTGACATCAACTAATCCAAATATGGGCAAAGAGGTGGAGTGTGGGTGGAGATGAGGCGGGCCAAATAAATTTTGGTTTGGTTTCACACCTGGAAAAATCCAAGCATACCAAAATGCATCATTACAAATCACGCAAGAATGTCCACTCCTCTTATTGGTTTTGGTGCTTTTGGTGCGCACCAGAGTTTGATTGCCGCGTTCTCACCTGCCCAAACGAACCACACCAGCGGGGAAAACAAACTCTAGGTCGATTCAACCGAACTAAACGAGGCAGGTGTGAAAGCGCCCTTACACAGATATGTCCATGATGGATAATTGCACTTGCACAAGATAATAATATCCATAAAACCAATGTGTTTGAGATTAAATTGTTTACTAGAGCACAAACTTCTTCAAAGACCTAGCCTCTTAATTCTGCTCTTTCAAAGTACACAGATTGCTACTGCCCCACACCAAAACTGTCATTCTACAGGAAACACTGCACTTTATCTTGTTGCATCACAAAACTTGCTTGTTATTTCACCAAACTGACGTATTTGGTCAAGACTGATGATCAGATGAAGACCTGCACACCAAAGGCACTTACTGCAGTTTGAGCAAACATCAAAACTCTAACAAGCCAATAAACACCACAGGATGCCTTTCACTGTGCTTTTTCTCTTGTATGAAGTATGAAATAATAATAAGCTATAGGCTCTGATCAAGGCTTCTTGCGGTCTGCAAAGGCTCAGCTATCCCAACCAAGTAGAGCTATTCAGCAACAATAAAAAATACACTGGAAACTATTCTGCCCCCAAAGCAAGTTCATTCTGAACTCTCACTCAGTTTCAAAACTATTTTTAACTAAAGAAAAGAAGAGGGCACAGATAAATTAACTATTTGTGAGTTTGTTAGGGCCATTCTTGATCACGACGTCTTCGTAGCCTGTCTGGAATATACAGTAATTAACATGGACTGCTGGCCTCCGTGCTGTAATTTACATTGTGTGCGGCTGACCAGATTCCATGGGATATCTGCTTTAAGCACAACACAAGGACAGGACTGCTTTTGCACCTGAGCAAACAGTACCAACAGTCTATTTACAACAGGAGAGAGACGCGTCATGATTTTCAGAACCACTGGCACCTCTAAATAGTGTAAGACAGCGGCTGCAAACTGTCTCAACCATCATCTCAACTGTTTATAGTGTTTGTACCAAGGTATCACAGTTGTGGTTCCTATGAGATGGGGTAAAGTAGACTTTTCAGAGTTGAAAGAAGTGAATCAGTGAGATCTTGGCACAATTGAAGTAGGAAAAAAAAAAATCATTGTGTAATCTCGGTGGATCACAAGTGCCAGGGTGCATTATTTCTTTTGCTAAAACATTGCTGTTAAGAGCCATTCTTCTCTTTTCACCTTCCAAGGTTTACTGGAAATGAAGCGCTACTGTCATATATTTCTATAGTCCATTAGTCATTTTTTTATGCTTTTTTTATGCTTAATGACTTATTTCCAAGAAACTTCTGAGCACATCTCTGGTAAGCACAAGACTTAAAGTGGTGCTTTTGAATGATTCTTTGTGGAGAAGTTTACAGATCTGTTGATTAAATCAACTAATCGCTTAGTTGACAAAATGATATGTAAAGTGTAAAGCTGCATTTCAACTTCAAGTTCCGGGGACTTAGGCTACCTTTGCTAATAATAAAAATAATAAAATTAAATAAATAATAAAATTAAAAAATAAATAATAAAATTAAAAATAATACATACACAATGCTTAAAGAGACAGTGGTGCTGGTGCAAGGTGTCCCACATCTAGGCCTCCCTGATCAATGTTTTCACTTATGCAAGTCAATCATGTATTGGACTTTGTAGTCTATGGGTCCTATCTTGTACCCAGCGCAATTGACTTTGTACACCGACACATCTATCATTTCTATTTTGCACCCAACGCACAGCAGACTTTTCACTCCACAGATGCAAGTCGGTAAATTAGGGAATGAATTTGCGCTCCCGGGGGGCGGTTCAGTGAAAAGAGGAGGCGTGTTCCAGAGCAAATGTTCCCTGGTGCTATTTTGCAGTTTCAGAAAACAATTCGCCACTGACCAGGAAAAAGCTGGTCTAAAGTCAGTGGTGCTAGTCTAAAGTCAGTGGCGCGTTATTCAGACGCTATTTTAGGGGCGCATGCTTGGCCATAATGTAGCGTGTGCACAACGCGCATACACTTTGCTTCTCTCATCTACACGGACGCAGCAGTTCCCATTTTTGCAAACCATACATAATTACAAGGAAAGATATTACTGAAAATGTGCTTCAGGTGTTTGGATAGGTCAGGAGGAACTTTACAGTCCAGTCCTCAAAAGTTGAAAAAAAAGTCGGCTTGTTGTGTTTTACACATTTCCATGAATCATGGATGTGTTGATGACATAAATGAGGAATATTAGAGGACTTAAGGAAACATAATGTTGAACTATGGTGGGATTGGACACTTGAGGGTCCGGGAGTAGCAATGCGCGATGTGATCCTGGTGGAGCGGGTGGACGGAGATGGAGTGGGGGGGGAGGAGCCAGGGGTACAACAGGAGGTGGTGCGTTTGGAGGCCCACGCTCCATGGCTGCAGCAATCCTCTCCAGACTTGAGGAGATGCGCCCGAGAGGCCGCAGCAACATCGCCACCCGATCAAGATGGGCATTTATTACTTTGCTGCATCCCGGACAGCTCCCGCTCCAGTCCTGACGAGAGCGTCGGTCTCCTCGGCTGTGAACCGCTTCCGGCGTGCGCCAGGTAAAATCGCCGTCATAATAGCAATCCGCCATGGAACAAGCGCGCCTGCTCTTAAAGGGAATGTGAGATGATGCTCTGATTGGTTTATTGCACGTTACGCCCAAACCACACCTAGCTACTTCAGACCAACCCATTTTAGATTTGCGTCGGGCACAAGACTCATTTATCCCGCCGGTATAATAGCAACAGCGCCCGCTATCCGCCCACAAAGCTACTTGCGTTTCACGTTTGATACTTGCGTTTCAGATCGTTAAAATAAGGCCCTATATGTGTTGAATTCGTTTATGCAAAATTACTAGCATACAGTGATTTCACAAACCATCGTTTTTTCTGCATATCCTAATGACCCTGAATAATTTCCGCCTCCTCGATCTCTGGATGTGGAGATTTGACCTTTGACTTCGCTTTGGCTGCAGTGGAAGAAAACGTTCCAGACACTGATAACCTTAAAAAGCACCACAACACACACGCACGCACGCACGCACAGATTAATCGATTAGTTGTCACTTATTAAATTAATCGGCATACTTTAATAATTGATTAATCTGTTTGAGTCGTTTTCTATTATTATTAATCATCTTAGAAATTCAAGCAGAGAGCTAAAACCTGGAGCAAACAGCTGTAAAATATTAACCATCAGAAATAGATAGATACGGGGCATATGCTCATTTATTTGCAATAGTTAATATGCAGACAAGTCCGGCTTCCACAGCAAAAGTGCAAACACATATTTAGCAAACTGTGAGCTTGCATTTTTGCCAACATTCACATTTTAGAAGTTGCAAAAATGTAAGTTAGAAACCATGCCAAACTGTGGCAAAGTTACCTATTGTTTTGAAATCCCAATACGTAGTGTTGCCTGGCAGCTTTTAAGTTAAAAAGGTTGAACATTTCAATGGATCAGCCCAGAGCTGCAGCTGTACGGATGAACCTAATGCATCATTTTAAATGACAACTTTGGTAATTCCGCCAAACATGGCTTTACCACGCTGCTAATTACCACTTCTTTCCATCAGGACACACCATAAGAATGGTAGCAGCAAAGTGGCAAATCTTAATGTCAAAACCTATGTTCACAGTTACTGCAGAAGAACAGACCAACTTCAAATACCACAATATCTGTGTTTTGATCCAGTTCTATAGGGGATATTAGGGGGGGGGTCTTCTGATTTACGGTGAAGGATTATATTCATTCATGAAGCAACATGTCTGCTCAAGCTGTTTGTAATGCATTTTTGAAAAACAGCAGGAGTTTTTGACTCAGCTGCCTGGTAAAACTGCAGCGGACTATTGTACAGTAAATACTTAGTGCCCGACTCTTCAGACTTGCACTGGAGTTACAGTTAAGGCAGCATAAAGACTTCTTCTTGGATCTAATTATTACTTTATATTATATATTATATTGTTCTTTATCATATACCAAGACCTGCAAACTCTAGAGTAGTGAAACTTGTGACAAGATACAAAACTAAAATCAGGTAGGGGGGTCCAGGGGCATATACCCTCAGAAGAAAATGTTTGCGGTTTTAATATCCAAATGAAGCCTTTGGAATGTTTTGAGATTAATACGAGAAAATATATTTTTGATAAACAAATGTTTAATTGTATAATAACATATATTATAAGATAATTATTGCAATTGCTTAAATATTGCAGCTTGTTGGCTACATGTTTATTTGTATATATTATTTTACATACTGCTGGGTAGCTTGTGAATTTCCCCCTGGGGACCAATACATCTTTATTGATATAAAAATACAATTTAATATAATTTTGTTATAATTGTGTTAATCTGAATCTGTAACTAAAGCTGTCAGATGGTAGTAAAAGTACAATACTTGCCTCTGAAATGTAGTGGAGTATAACGTATAAAGTAGCAGAAAACAGAAATACTCAAATTAAGTACAAGTATTTCATGTTTTTACTTTAGTACAGTACTTTTCACCACTGGAAACTGAGTTGAGAAATACCATGAAGTTAGTTAATGTAAGCTAGTTTAGCTAATATTACATATCAGGAATGTGGCTTTAAACAGTCACAACATTACTTAACGTACCTTTTAAACATGACAAGAGAACCAATGCAAGTTAATGTTACGCTTCACTTAAGTTTTGATGAACACATTCGCCAAGGAGTCACTCTCTGCACTCTCCTTTCTTGCTGAGTTAAATGAGACAAACAATACCACTGTAATGCCTGTATGCTAATACTGTATGAAACTTCAGCTAGCAGTCAGTTAGCGTAGCTTAGCACAAAGACTGGAAACAGTGGGAAACAGCTAGCCTAACTCCGTCCAAAGGTTACAAAGTGTGGCTACAAGCACCTCTAAAGCACACTTTATTAACACGGTCTTTCTCGTTTGTTTAATTTGTACCAACACAAAGTGTAAAAACAACACATGCTGTTATGGAGGTTATGTGCTTAATTGTTGAACCGTTTCTTCTCCAACACCACAAGTTGTTGTTTTTACAGTCCGGTTTTTGTAAGAATTAAACAAGCAAAATATGAGGGGTTAATAACTTCATTTTACAGGCGCTGGGAGGCGTACTTGTTTCCAGTCTTTTTGCTGAGCTAAGTTAACCAGCTGCTAGCTTCATATTTAGCTTACAGGCATGAGAGTGTTATCAATCTCCTCTTCTAACTCTAGGTAGGAGAGCAAAGTAAATCATTCATAAAAATTGTGTCAAATATTAATTAGAAAATGCTGTTTCATATGTTCACCAACAATTGAGCAATACACATTTGTATGAACAGAGAGATAAAAAATGTAAAGGAGGGATTTGCAGGAAAGAAGATGGGTGTGGTAAAATGTGGGACTTTTTTTATGTTTCTATGGCACAAATTTTGTTTAAATTTCTCTGTAGGTAAATTACATTTTATGCATTAAGTAGATAATTTCCCTATGTATCAATCGATCCACTGTGTGCAGTACCGCGCTGTATGTCATTATCCTGGAAGGTCGATAAACCGTAGCCAGGCTGAAACTATCCTTATATGCACAAAGCTCACAGAAATGTTGTATTATATCTTCCGCAATCATCCCAGTTCAATCTTCTACTCAGAAGTGGCTCCATTGGGAATTAAAGCCACTTGAAGTATTTCCTCTCTATTGTGTACTCATTGTTTGAATAGGCTCGTATCACAGAGCTGTATTGCTCAAATAGCAGCACGTCCGACTGTGTGATAGCCGCAGTTTCCCTAAATCCGTCCAATATGTGTGCGATTATTGCATGGGGTTTTGTACACGTGAGAGAAGGGAAACAGTAGACTACAAAACAGTCTGGTCTGTATAGTTTCTAAACATAACCTTTCCTTTTTGAATATTAAGAGTATAACGCATGTGTCATTTTCTCTCTCCCATACAAACAATACACACACAATCAAAAATGCAGTAACAGGAGTTATGCATGAGTGGGAATTGGGTGTTCTTATGTTTTGGCACTATGGGAGGAGTAATTTGGGGTGAATGTAGGTTTTGAGGAACTAATCTAGGACAATGAATATTTCCAACCATCTATTATTCCCATTTCAAGGAGGAAACAAACAACTAGTATTGCTTTTGCGTTACATGCAGTTGTCTTAAGTGGTGAGAAAAGTGTCTATAACAATCCACTATCAGTTGGTAAAGGGACATGGTAGATTTCTTTATATCTCACTTGGAAATGAATGGGGACATTAAAATGCACAAGTTTCCTGTCTCAAATCTAAATAAGAATGCTAATGAAACGCTGTGGGTATTAATAATGCAGTAGACCAGTTTCCTTTTATTTGCTAAGAAAACATTTCAAGGAAGGTTCTAAAACAGTGACAGCACAACTTGTTTTGATGCATCAGGATTATGACAACATATCCTCTTGACATTTAAAAAATTAAAAACCCTATCTAATTAAGACTTTAATTACAGCCTGGTTTTGTAGTTGAATTATGGAGTATGAGTGTGCATAATACTGTATTATATATGTATCTTTGCACTTCCTAGAGGGACTAATTATAAGCTTTAAAAAAATACTAATTAATGATATAACACAAGACGCTGCCCTTTGGCCCACTGCACAAATCTCATGGGTTCCTCGAGTTCCCATCATTAGCTCATATGTCTTAAAAAATGTAAAGTGAAACTGTGGAGCCACCTGACCGGAAATGAAAGAAAGAAAACGTGTGAGTGAGTGAGTGAGTGAGTGAGTGAGTGAGTGAGTGAGTGTGTGTGTGTGTGTGTGTGAGTGAGTGTGTGAGTGAGTGTGTGAGTGAGTGTGTGTGACTGACTGACTGAACATCTATATATAATGGTTTGTACAGTATTACTAACATTTAATACAGCATAAGGAGGAAATGCTTTAAGGAGCCAAGAGCCAAACAACGTGCATTCTTACTCTGGGGTCATTAAATTACACATATTCATTTTTGAAGGACTGACTCCAATGACAGGAGGACAATTGAATATTGTTCAGGCCATTAAAGAGACTAAATATTACTGTTGGTTTTTTTAAGAAACTGAATTTCAGTTTGACAGTATAAGGTCTGATTGTTTTGTGTGCTTTCCAATTGCCTGAATAGCTGTGGGAAAATGAAAGGTTGAAAGAGAATACATATTCATGCTCCAACGGGAGTGATTTGGTTAAAATATGATTGACTTCCTGAATACGAAGCATCGACTTTCACACTCCACCAGGGTATAATTATGCTTCTGCAGCTCCTGCCAAGAAACACCCTCAGGCGTGTGACCACAGGGGGTTGAAAATTTCCTATGGCATGCATGTCACTTATTTGTTATGCCTTTAGAAAGGGACAAGGGTTTGATTGCCTGATAATCATACTGCATCACGCTGTATTTAATCCCATTTGTAGAGTTTTCGGTTTACCTTGTTGCTTGTTTCCCTCTGTACAGGTTATGGTGACTAACAAGTCAATATCACCAACAGTCAGTGCAGTCATGTATGGATGTGTGTGAATTCTGGGTGAGATGAATTTAAAATCTTTACAATATTATTTAACAGCATTTATAAAGTTTAGGTCAGATATGTCAACCCATGTTACTGTTCCTCTTTCACTGTCATATATGAGCAAGCTAACAGTTTTGTTAGTTGGTTCAGTTCGACACATTCAACAGGTTTGTATGATATTGTACGTAGTCTATATCCACGATGTTTCACTTCCGGGATTGCACTCGTTGTGCCACAAAATTCCGCCGGATGTCACTCTTTTCAGATGTCCGTTTTCAGATGTCCGTAACCTTCCGCTTTCTGTGTGTTGTAATTTTAAACTCTGGTGGATTTCTGAGGACTCTGGTTAACTGCTCCTCAGATCTCTGCAGGGTAAATCCAGACAGCTAGCTAGACTATCTGTCCAATCTGAGTTTGACTAAAATAACCTTTGAACGAACACTGGTTCCACCAAAACAAGTTCCTTCCCGAGGGGATTTTGCAGCTTAGTGAGTGGTGTAAAGAAATGCCAATAAACTAACATGTTTTTCTCCCATCCCAGATTGCTGTGTGGACTAACCAGACCCTTCTCTGCAGCACTGTGGAGGAAGGTCTGGCAATACAAGACTATATTGTACGCAGTGGCGATTTCTTTAAGACTGCAAGGGAAGCTCGGCTTCCCCTAAAATGTCTAAAATGTAATGGTCAAATACGTACTATTGTGTTAACTTTTTGACTAAAAATGCGTTTCGATTCGAATTCGATTTCCTTCTCATACATTCCCGGAGCGTCACAGTGCATTTCCCTGTTGAAGGCTGGCGTCCATTGACTTCAATGAGGCTGCTTTGAGCAGTTTTGTTCAGTGCTTCGAAACTAGACGGTCACTGGATAAATGCTGCGATTATGTCCCGCCCACGGACTTCTGCATGATGATTGGAGGGTCTGTTGAAAGGCTGCATCTACTTTTGATTGACAGCGATTTTGTACTATAAAAAGTTGACGAAGCTGTTCTCAGCTCAGTCCCATCGCAGATTTGGCAAGTGTTGTTGGAAGTCGGAAGAACTGCTGCAACCTATTTCTTGGCATTTGCTTGCCGAAATTGCTAGCCAAATTTTCATCATACATTTCATACAACCCCAAATCAGAAAAAAGTTGAGACAGTATGGAAAACACAAATAAAAAAAGAAAGTAGTGATTTCTAAATGTACTTTGACTTGTATTTCATTGCAGACAATACAACAGCACATAATTTAATGTGTTCCTCATGATTTTTTTTTTTTTTTTCAAAAAAACTAAATTCCTATTTTGGTTCTTGCAACACATTTCAAAAAATGTTGGAACAGTAAAGCATTTACCACTTTGTAATGTTGCCATTCCTTTTCACAACACTTAAAAGACGATGGTCCATCCCAGATGCCTCCGAGCCCAGAGAAGTCGACGGTGCTTCTGGACACTGTTAACATAGGGCTTCCTTTTGGCACAGTACAGTTTTAACTGGCATGTGTGGCTGTAACTACGTATTGTGGTACTTGACAAAGGTTTGCCAAAGTAGTCCTGAGCCCATGTGGTGATATCGCTTATAGATGAATGACGATTCTTGATGCAGTGCCGCCTGAGGGCTCGGAGATCACGGTTGTTCAGCTTAGGCTTGCGCCCTTGTCCTTTACGCACTGAAAATCCTCCACATTCCTTGAATCTTTTAATTATATTATGCACTGTTGAAGGTGAAATAAGCAAATGTCTTCCTATCTTTCTTTGAGGAACATTGTTTTTAAATATTTCAATAATTTTCATATGTATTTGTTGGCAAACTGGCGATCCTCGGCCCATCTTTGCTCCTAAAGGACTAGACCTTTCTTGGATGCTGCTTTTGTACCAAATTATAATTACAATCACCTGTTGACATCACCTGTTTCAAATCACATCATTATTTAACCAATTTACCTGATTACTAGCCCTAAATTGCTCCTGTCCCAACCTTTTTTGGAATGTGTTGCAGGTCTGAATGACAGGAAAGGATGTATAGTAAGGGTGCTCCGATCGATCGGTCACCGATCGGTATCGGCCGATAATGGCTTTAAATAGTTTGATCGGTGGTCTCGATAAATGCCGATCAGATAGGCCGATCAGATGACGCACTACCATGGATGTATTAAGAGCGCACTACTCGTGAGAACATTTTCAACATGGAGCTAAAATGGCGGCGTCCCTACATTCAGCGGTCTGGCAGTTCTACAAGGTGTCTGAACGGCGGCAGAACAGCAGTTGGCCCGCGGCCGGCCGCGGAACGAAGGCGGTAGGAAGGCGGCTACCGCTTTTAAAAAGCGGCTGCCACCGGTGGTGCTCCGGCAAACGTGTTTACAATTACGCCATTCTGACGCTTCTACTGCCTCTTGAGCACCGCCGGTGGTCCGCCGACTCATTGCTATCTGGGAAAAAGACAATTCATTAGCGATTTGCAACGTGTGTGCCGAGGAAATACCACGAGGCGGAAATCTCTAAAGACATTTAACACCACCAACCTCATCAGACATTTGAATTTTATGATGTAGGCTGAAAATGAGCTTCCCCTCTTTCAAAGACCAGCAGCCGCCACTGATTGTACGTAAACGTATGTGTAACAGATCGCATGATATCTTACAAAATAACGGACCCATCCACCTACCAGACCTCCTCCCTCGCAGGTTTTCCCAGCCTCGATCCGGTGATATGTACTACAGCCACTAGCGGTCGCTGCCTTACAGCGGCAGTCAATGTGGGGCTAACCGTAATAAATTGGTCGAATACATATGGATTACAGTACATTACTTTTCGTAACTTTATGCACAAATTGTTCATGAAAGCAGCCTGTTCAGTTAGCTACAGTTACATCTGGCAGTAATGGGTGTTCATAACTAATTTCTACATAACTACTTTCTACATAACTAATTTTTGTGATGCAACCTGTTTAAATTTAATTTTTCAATTTGTTGCATAAAACTCCACTTAGTAAACACTTAGGCTACGTTACAACTTGGCTAAGTTTGAACTTGTGAACAGCTGGTGCAAACAGCTCCAGATGTTTTCTTAAGTTTGAATAGTGCAACCCAATTTAGAAAATTACTGGTTTGAAACCAGCTTGCTGTTACTAAGAACTTAAGCACACACACACACACACACACACACACACACACACACACACACACACACACACTTTGTAATGGATTTACACTCCAGGAGGGAATTATGCTATTACCTACAGAAATGTACAAAGTGCATTTTAAAGCCCTTGCATGACAAAAATCCTGCTTGAACTGAGACGAGGATGAAGTCTCTCCTAACGTGGGGAGGCAAGTAAACACCCTGCAAACCCTGACTGTCCGTCACAGCACTAATATACCCTGACAAACAATTCAAACACACAGCCAGACTCACGCACACACTGTAGACACTGAACGTCCTGCTCGTCTCGTGTATAAGTCTGTTATCTAGACGGCTATTAAAACACCTTCAGCACCAACTAGACCTTCACAAACACAAACCTTTGTTTACTTACTTCTGCTGCGACCTGGATTACAGAGAATCCTCATACTAATCACTATACAGACACTTAAATCATAAGAGACATCTGATATTTCTTATGCACCCAGTGTACCATGTTAAAATAAGAAGTGTGCCTAGCCAGCCCTTTAATCTAATTTATCAGTGATTGCCAATTAAAATCATGAGGAAAACCATTTCTGCATGTTTCAAAAAGCCAAATGCAAGAATTTGAAAAGAGCCGTTTTAGGCTCACTGAATTTGATTGAAGGCCACTTGCAAGCCTTTCTGATTACAGCTGTTTAAGGATTTCCAAAAAGTTTACTTACTGTGGAGGTGCAATCAATGCTTAACACCCTGAAACTGTACACC
Organism: Gymnocephalus cernua; assembly: GCA_023631565.1. NCBI lineage: Eukaryota > Metazoa > Chordata > Actinopteri > Perciformes > Percidae > Gymnocephalus > Gymnocephalus cernua. Next base: position 5,632,533 of record CM042444.1, on the reverse strand, counting down.
AGGCAGGTGATCACAAATATGCATGATGGAGTGAAAGCCTTGCAGACATTACTGAGTTTCTGGGAGAGCCTATTTCAACAGGACACTCTGTGTACTGGATAATTGTAGCTATCAGTCAGTGGTAAGTGGGAAATGTGTAAAAACTGAGCACACTCTAATTTAAGAGTGTGCGCAGTTTTAATTCTGCGAAATCTCTAAGCAGAATTAAGTTCTAAAAGCAAATTCTTTGTGAATTGGAAGTACCCACAAAGCAGGACTCCGGGGACAGATAAAACTAAAGGTGCTATGTATCCAGTGGAGGCAATAACCGACCAACAGCTGAATACCATGCAGCAAATATGGCTTGTGTTTGTACTTGTGACCGGTACAGAAAAACAATGAAAAGTGTAGGCCTACATGGAAAGATGTAGACTGGCAGATAAGTCAAATCAAGTCAATTCATCATCAAGTGTAATGTAAACTGAAAAATGCCCCCCCTCCCTTCTGATTAGCCTAGATTGTGCTTGGTTCAATCTTAGACAACATATGACGTGTTATGTGTTGGATTTTGTCGACACAGAATATGAAAGGCTGTTAAAAAAGGCCAAAATAATTATTGTTCAAGCAGTCTAACCGCAATGCCCAATTACATATGAAGCCCCCAAGAAAGCTCAGCTCAGTACACGTGTACTGTACACAGTGCACTGTCTGACAAAAGAAAATAATGGTGAGAATAGTCTTAATATAATTAATGCAGCTGCAGCACTCTGCAAATTTACAACCAGCCAGCAATACCTTAATCTGGTAGGCTATCCGCTATAACTATATTGTGATTATAGGCATATGCTACAGAGAAATAAGCTACTGGCAATCAAAAATCTCTAAAGAAAATAAGAAATGTCGACAAAATTCTAAGTTAAAATAGTTAAGCTACTGTAGTGTTTGTGTGTCAGTATAGCACACCTGCTGTACCCTATCAAATCACAACGGATATCAACGTCACACCAGCCTGCACTCACATATCCAGTAGTTTAACGTGTACTTGCTTATCGGTCAAATTCCATATCTCGTACAAACGGACAAAGGGACTTTGGAAAATGAGCATGATCTTCTGGTGGATTCGGTATTCACATAATAAACGAAGCAATGCTGTATGCCATTGACATTTGTTCCAAACTTGTAGCAATGCACACATTACTCGCTCCCGGTATTTGCATGGAGGAGTGCTGCCAAATGTTATTGGTAAAAGTTATAAATTTGTTAAACTACGAGCACCATAGTTTGCCAAATATATGCCGAAATGTGCAGATGCTGCTATTTATGTGGAAAATAGTGTTATTTCAAAGCCTTCTAACTATCCCCAAGTATTTATAAGCAAGGAAACACTAAACAGACGTTTTTTTAAAGGTAGTTTGGCGTTTACTCTGTACATCCGAGATAAAAGGAGTAACTTGACGCCTTTTAACTGACCCCCTACACGTAGCATGTCTCACGGCAATAGGACAAACTGCAATGTGATTTAAGTTAATGCAAATGCATTTAAATGAATAGGTTTACTTGCCGAAGTTGGAACCAAAAGGCTGGCGGGTCGCTCGATCAGCTCAGATTGCTGTTTCCCGGTCACATTCATTTCCCATAAAACCGCTTTCTCTGTCCGCTGATTTCAACGAGAGTTCCTCAAGTCATTTGCCCAGCAATTGACTGCAAGTGCTACTCGCTGGCGTCCCGTTCAACGTCAGAGGCAGACGGAGAAACCATGCCTGTAAGCTCTACCAGCCTGTTTTTTCTTTTCTTTAATTTTAACAATTTTGCCTGCTGCAGGGACAAATGAGTAAACGGCTCAGCCCTAACTGTCACCACACAGTGGCTCCTACTGCTGCTGCTCATCAGTCTGCACGTCTCCACCTGCTGCCTGTCCTATTAACCATTCCTGCGTCAAACCACAGGACATTAACCCATTCACCGGTATTTAAATCCTGAAAGCATGTGGATTTATTTATGATTTGTGTAGCTTTATTAGTGCAATGTAGTGTCTGGCTATATCACAATCAGTAGCCTACAATTTGTTTTGGATTCAGAACTGCCTTAAGCCACCAATAAACAACGACATGAAAATCAATATAAACCTAGAATTTAGTCCTTCAACTCTGTGCCAGCTTCCCTGAGCATGTTACATCTTCATACTTGCACAAATTAATTTCTGTGGACAAGGGAGTGGGCCTTGCTCATTTTCCTGGAGGAGGGGGAGATGGGTGAGAGATAACTTTGTGATTCAGTCACCACTAACTCCTCACAGCTAGCCTGAGGGAGCTGGTACTGTCTGACTCCTAACCTTCAGACTCAGAACCAAATTTTAGTGGTATAGACAGGTGTATACCTCTTCTAATAACCATCACTCTGTCAGGAGCAATAGAGGTTATAAATAGAGACTCTCAAACACCTAAGTGCAGACAGTACCTGAGAGATGGTTTTACTTTGTATGATTGCACACCTATAATTTGCGACAGACTTTGGCTTGCTATTTTTTAATGATCAGGATTCAAGCTTTATGTGCATCTGGGGGGTAACAATGCTGGTCTGCTACAGTGTAGGCCTACTACTACAGCACAGCACTGTCATCGGAGTATGAAAAAGTATCATCAGAGGATTGGTTGTGAAGGTGTGATTGTTAGGCAAGCTCCTTCAAACTTCAGTAACTCAATATCTTTCTGCTAAAACCGTGAGATGATGTGTGAACACAGTCATGGATTTATCCCCCAACGTATTGTTGGCACATAATAAGCACAATAAGCAGGCTGTGGGAATTGAGCAAAGGTAAAAACTGCAGCAGTGGTAGCTCAAAAGTAATAGCAAGAATATATACACCAAACTTTATGGAATCCTTAAATAAAGCAGCTTATATAAAATACATCTTTTTGTATATAATTTGTCCTTAATGCTTACTTCTTTCTTAATGCTTAGTTCAGTCTTTATTATGTAGCTCAACATTTCATAAGGTTGTAAGATGTCTGTATTTCACCCCCTAAATTTCAGGAGCTGAAACTTTTTTAATATGAAATTATTATGTTGGGGGAAATTATATTCTAGTGTGATGTAGTTCTAGCATCTGGTTTCAGCTCTACTGTGCGGAAAGAAATAGACTTGCATATGTCCGAACCATCAATCAGTTATTTTTAAAGCTCCGTCGGCCCCTCGCTCGGCTGTGAGCATATTGCTCTGGATCTCTCTCTTGCACTTCTGTCAGGCTTTGAAAACCTTGTGTGAGAGCTTCAAAGTGACTTTTCTTTTTCTGATATTATATATAAAAATGCTCACTTTTCTGGTGTTGTGTTTTACATACCAGACTCTGGGATCATCTTGCAGAGGCCACTTTTAAACCTTTCCTCCAGAGGAAGCAGGTGAGGAGAACTTGCCATTTATAATACCCAGAAGTGTGAGCCTGCCTGACCTGATTCAACTATCCAGTGTTAGAAATGTAAGTGAATTTAGGTGAAACAAACTCGTATTTTACGAGTTCAGAGTGACAACGTTTTTCCTGCTTCAGTCAAACACCTCTCCGACATCTGGCAGCCATTAGGATTTTAACCACATGAAATGTTCTCTCCATTGCATTAGTTTCATTAATAATGGGTGTTTGTTAGCACAGATGGAGTGAGTGGCTTCCTGCTAAGTCTGACAGCTAATACGCAACAATTAACTCTTGATGCTCTGAATACAAATCCTCCCTAGGACCTTTGTCACCCTCCCTATCTTTCATGTATTTCCCTGTCTCATTTTAGCCTAAAATGCTTGATTACACAAAAAAGAACCTTTGATTTTTTTCTATGACCAACCTCCCCAAGCATTACAAGCTTAATCATCCATGATAAATATAAAAAACAGCATTCTCTATGGAAATTACCTCTTTGGTGTGTCCACTTTACCTTGTGTAATTATGTGCCTTTTGTCATGATTTTGTTTTATACCTTGTTCTATAAAGTGCTGTCCAAATAAAGGTATAACCTACAAATAATTTCAAACGTTGCGGTCTCAAAGCCCTAATAAAGATCAGTGTTGTTTTATAATGGAAATCAGGCACGGGTGAAGGGAAAATTCAAAGAAAGTTGTAATAAAAACCTACAAAAATAAAACAAAAATAATACGAACACAGATCTGCTATTAATAAGATGTCAATACATTTCAACCTATACCTCTGAAGACAATTTTCAGTGTCAGTGCCCAACACAGAGTACTACCGAGATCTCCAGTTCTAAAATGAACCGAAAAGTTCAAAAATAAAGGTCAAAAAATCAAAATCTCTATCAGTTTGTTTAAAATGAGTTGAGTAAGAGGTAAGAGTGTTTTTAATAAGATCTGTACTTCCATCAAGACATCCAGGTATAGGTTTATGCTGTCTGTCACTATTGTAACAGCTTGTATTAATCTGTGTTTTCTGCACACTGTTGGAGAGACATACACTTTTATTAAAAGACATTTCCAAGTGGGAGCTTGTACCGTAGAGGGACAAACAGACGAGACCTGGAATTGAGCTCTGTGGGACTTTTTAAGAGCTGTCTGCCTCCGAGAGATGAATTGCCTAATAGACAAAGGACTATTAGAAAGATGGGATCTGAGACAGCTCAGTGCTGAGCCAGATACCCACCTCAGTGCTTAAGTGAGTCAATTAAAATTTCATGATCAAATCTCAAATGCTGCACAAGGGTCTAAAAGAAGTAAGACTGAGCAATCTCCTGGCTGCATCCATTTAGTTTATTTCAGTTTAGGATAGATAACTCAGTGTGCTCTGGCTAGTGTCATCGAAACTAATGGGAGATCTTGTTGACCTGCAGTGTATAATTATTGCCATTAAAAGGGTCCTGAATCAAATACCTACTGTGTTAATATTGATTCCGCTGTCTCTGAAGGCATTAGTTAGAATTGCTTGATTGAAAAGAACAATAATGTAGCTGATGATAGTATCAGCCAAGTATCTTCAGTCTTAATCAAGTACATTCATGTTACATTTTCATCACCCCTTTAAAAGTGATGATTAGCCCATGAGGCATTTAATGCAAATATTCCTAGGATGAAACACCCCACGTCCTTGTTTACATAAATCTAAATAATGGTGGGTCACTGAACAAGCTGTGAGACAGCAGACATATCTAAAGTTCATGTTGTGCCTTGAGAAATGTTCAACTAAAGCACCAGTCTGGATGAATTAATCAAAAAGCAAAAGCAAAGAGGCTTGGGGAGAGCAGAACTGCAGCTAATATGCAAAGATGTATTGCATCTTTGTCGTCATCTTATTGATGATGCACATGCAAGAATAGAATCAACTTGTACATATGACATTTGCCAATGAAGGTTCATGCACCACGATTTTAAAGCACCCTGGTTACCTTGGCTGAAAATGGTTCTTGCAGACTACTATGCAAAACAAAATTGGTGTGTGTGTGTGTGTGTGTGTGTGTGTGTGTGTGTGTGTGTGTGTGTGTGTGTGTGTGTGTGTGTGTGTGTGTGTGTGTGTGTGTGTGTGTGTGTGTGTGTGTGTGTGTTGATGTGAGTTTCTCTGGTGATAAAGCTGTGGCATTGCAGGCTGTGGTTTGTTTGGGTGAACCCGCAGACTTTATCTCTCGCTGCCAGAGATAAGTCTGACAAGTGCCACAGGTGAGAGCGGTTAGTGGTGTGACACGCCTTCTGGTCCTGAAGGCGTGTCATTTCCTGAAAGAATTGACTGGTTTGAAACAGTGTCTTCGAACAGAGAGTGGCAGGACTCAGCTTGAGCGTAAACTAGATGGGTTGGATATCATTCTTCGCTGTTCTCAACTGTTTCACAATGTCCACAAACATTCCTTGTATCACAGTCAAATAGCTTAATACTTACAGCAGTTTAATATACGTGTTGGAGCCATTACACCACTTTGTTTTGTTTTGTTTTGTTTATATACCACGTTGGTTATGCTAATTAATTTTCAGTTTTATGTTTGAGCACTGGGTGGAGCATGACCTTTGGGAAAGCATAAAGGTAATCAGCCACAGGTACACAGGTGTGTGGAAAAAGGGGAAAGCTCACAGCTTTTCACCGTGTCTGGTTTGCGTGTCATTGTTTGATTTGTGTGCAAAAGAAAATGAATGGAACTAAACCAAAAAAATGAAATGGACTATATTGCTTGTGCTACAGTGAGCAGGCCAACAACACAATATTGACATGTTATAACCTTATGCAGTTGATATGGCGAAGGTGTAAACTGTGTGGTGTAAACTACTGTAAATACACATGTAGCAGACATAACATTAGGTAACATTAGCTTTCATTTTAAGTCATGTTTCTGTCATGCCGTTGTCAGCCGGAGCAGGTAGCTGTTTTCAGCTTTGTTAAACCCACTAATACGCTATACCTGCCCAGCACCAAACAACAGACAGACAAAGTAAACTAGCTAATCAATCAATCAATCTTTATTTATATAGCACCTTTCAAACATAACAAAACGCAATTCAAAGTGCTGAACAGTAATTGAAAAAAACATTAGACAACCAAAAGGAATAATACAAAATAAAATAAAAATGGATTTAGAGACAAATGAATAAAATATATATTATACATATATATATAAACAGTAAAATGATTAAAACAACTGTCATTATATATATACATATATATACATACATACATACATACAAGTATAAACACTAAAGCTACAGAAATTATAAGACGTTAAAACAAGTATAAAGCTAAGAGTTGGCGGAGAACAAAACAGAGCTAAAAGGAGGGTGAATATTGGACGTATAATCGCCAGGTGGTCAGAAACATGACTTAAAATGAATACAAGGTGATAATATATATCAGTGTTTACAGCTTGCTTTCATGTACACTGCTCAAGTGCACAAGCCCAAAATGGGTTAATGTAGGTTTAATTTGTGGGCCATAAAAGCAAAAACAATTATCTAAAAGGTGTTAAAATAAAATGCTTAATGGGACTGCAGAGTTGGGTGATAATTCTTTATGTACAGAAGTTTCACTGCATTCCCTAAGAAAAAACAGACTGACAAGCTGTATATCCACAACATCTGACAACCTTCAAACTGCTGGCTAGTGGGCTCACAAGGTGATTGAACCCGCTACCTTGGCAATAGTACAGAAGCACCATATTCAAGATAGCATACATAAAGGAGCTGCAGTAGCTTTGGCAGCTGTTCATGGTGAGACGGTTCAGACAACATGGCGGTCGTGGGGGGTATCCACCAAGTGAGTGAAGACTCTAATCTTTTCTGTGTGGCAGTGTTTCACAGTTCGAGCAGAGAATCAGGGAATGGAACAGTCTATTATACTATCTACCAGCTTCTCCTTTCAACACTTCAGCCATATTGTTACACCAAATTATTAAATCAAGGTAAAGCTGATGAAGTGGAACAAGCTATTAGAAAGTCAATCAAAGAGTAGCTCAAATCTCAATCTGCTCATTCATTTGTATTAAGACAGTTTAGTTGCTGTACATCATAACGGCGCTCTGTGGTATTCATTTAATATAGTTCAGTCTTGATTTGTCCCACATGGGCACACTTGTTCTGTAGGGCAATGCTTAGAAGACAGCTTTGAAGAGGTTTCAAACACTGTTAAAGGTACCATGGCTTTACTCTTTCTATCCATCATTAGGCTAATGAGGGCTTTCATAGCAGAGCGATGATTTGCCAAAGATGTGAAAGATATTCCTCCCTTAAAGGCCATTTTCAGAAATGAAAGTGAAACCCTGAAGCCATTAGGTTTGTGAAGATAATAGTTTTTGTAGAAAACATAATCACTGTTTCTTGCATTTGTGAATTTTAGGCTGAGTGGAGCTGTGCATGGGATTAGTGATGGGATTATACATTTAATAGATAACAATAAACATCACTCACTTTTAATGCCTTTATACTCTTTCCCTTCCTTTCCTGTATTTTTCAATCAGCTCTTGCTTAAGCTGGTATCTTAAAGCTTAAAAGTCATAAAAATATAATTCACATTTTTAAAATAAAGTAAGGGGAAATAGGAAATGTAGAAAATGTTTGGTGCTGATTTCTAACACCCTTTGTATATAAGTAGTAAAACTTTTTAATGGTTAATCAACCATTTAGTAATGCTTTATAGATCAGTTACAAGCTAGAACAGAACAGTTAGAACAGTTTTGAGTTGTCAAATCTTATTTTGCAATAATGGACCTTTTTCACAGCAGACATTTTGACTCGTCATAGTAGGAAAAGCACAGCTGAAACTGATCACCTTAACAATGGCTCAATTCCATCACGTGTCCCAGTAAGATATTTCAGTGAGTCATCGTGCACAATACCAGCAGGGCCTCTCCTAAGTGGAATGCAGCCATCATTCATGGTTTTGAATACACCTGTGCTTTTACTACTATGAAATGTCAACATGTCTGCCGTGAAAAATGTCTATGCAGTTATAAATGTTGGTAAAACACATGGGTCTTCCAATTAAACCATTGAGTCTGATGTTAAAAATGTTGTAAGCACATTGTTTGGAAAATACGCTTGCCGGTAGTTGCTTTCTTGACAAAAGTTTGATGTCTGTTTGATGGTAACAAAATCCACTAACCAGCACCCCTAAAGCTTGTTAATTAACATATTATATCTTATTCATATACAAACCTAAGTGCAACAAGTTGTGGTTTTACTTGTCGATATTACACTTGAGTTTTTGTACAAACAACATGTTAGTGAGTAGCTTTGGACAGAGCAAGGCTAACTGTTTCACTATTCTCCGGTCTTTATGCTAAGCTAAGCTAAGCTAACGGTCTCTTGACCGTTGTTTAATAGCCTATTAAGTGTAGAGACATTAGAGTGGTATTCATTTTCTCATCTAGCTCATGGCAAGAAATCCAACACAGTTGATTTTGGCAGATTTGACCGTTTCCTGTCTTTAGGCTAAGCTAAGCCAACTGTCTGTCTGTCTGGCTGTAGCTTCATGTTTAATAGACAAATAAGATAAGAGCGGTTTCAATCTTCTTGTTTCAGCAAGAAAGCAAATAAGCATATTGCCCAACATATTGAACTATTCCTTTAACAAGTCATTAATTAATAAAGTGTTTTTACAAGAATCCATCTTACTGATAAATGAAAGAGCTAATAAGACAAAGCCAGTGTAATGTTGTGTATGATGAAGCATTTTATGGGGCTATTGCTGTTAGATTATTTTTTGTCCCATTAAAGGCGGATTTTATTGTGTATGGGCAAAATGTAAAAGGCCCCTGGCCAGTGTTAAAACGTTAATAATATCCTGTCAGCTTGGTTTCTATACACTATAAGCTCCCTGCTAAAAAATACTCTCTGGAAAGAGAACACACATTTTCCTAAAACTGCAAAAATACTAGGAAACAATCAAAAGCTAAACAAGTATTTGGTTCACTTGAAAGCTTAAAACCCTTTATGTTGAAAAGATCTGCATTCTGTAACATTTATTTCCCAGCATGCCATTCTGGATGGTTTTAACTCCACCTCTCCCACATTATAATTAATGAAGACTATTTCTGTCATTGTAAGTGTATTCTGGTCATGTTTCGCTTTATGTCAGTTTTTCTTGACTGGGCAGAGCTCAGTGGAGACTGTCCGAGCACCGTCTGGTCCTGCAGGCCAGGAAGGACAGAGGCAGGCCATTTAAGATGTCCGACATCTTTGGCCACTTCATGACTTTTTAATGCTTTCTATTCGGTTTCTATTTTATAATTCAGTAGCAGGACAGTAAACCTTAGGGAACTGGTGTGTAATTGAGGAAAAGTTCAGACTGTGAGACAACTGGCTTTTGACTCCATCTACTGGTCACTCACGTGACTTTCATGTTAATATGTATACACTGTAGCTGTGTGAAGTAAAAGAAAGGAAAGAAAAAAAAACAGTGTAGGGGGTATGTAAAATAGAAATGACTTCAAAGGAAAGTGTGCGCAGCAAGCAGAATGAAAATCTAAAATAATGTCCGGACCAGGCAAGCAAGAGCAAAGACTCAAGTGCGCTCTCACACTGAGCTGTCTTGGTTTCCTCAGGTGACACTGCTGTAATCTCACAGCAGACATCAGAGGAACGCCATAGTTCCCTCCCTCACCACAGTGCCACTGTGCTCTCCTTCACCCGCCAACGCGCCATCAAAAATGCAAAACCATGGCATGGAACCAGAAGTGGAACATGGCTCATGGTGAGGGGGGGATATCTCAGCGGTGGTAGGGGGAGTCTTTCAGTCAAAGGACTGTATTAACAAAACCCTGCGGTGTGCACAGCAGGCTTTTTATGTCTGGGGGGGGGGGGGGGCAAGGTGGTGGGGAGGTATTCTGACAAACATTGGAGGAAACTAGTAGAAGTTGTTATGAATTATAAGTGAATCTTTTACACTTACACAAGCACTCATTAATTGACCTAAAAAGCCAGAACAGAAACAAATTACTGCCTGAAGAAAGAACATGTAATACTGCTGAAGCCATTAAAGCTTTGACTCAAACAATGTGAGATATTTTCAAAAGGAACATAACCCATTCCCAGTTCATTAAAGTTTAATTTGAAGTTCTGAACACCTGTCTGACAGCCGTTTCCTGGGAAAACTCCTTTGCCACATGAAGTGATGCATTTCACAGATTGGAAAATGAGCAGTAAAAGGCTTTCTGTTATACATTTTAAGCCCAAGCCAAGAACACCCTGATGAACATCATATATATATATATATATATATATATATATATATATATATATATATATATATATATATATATATATATATATATATATACACACACATATATATATACACATATATATATACACATATATATACATACATACATACATCTATATATATATATATATATATATACACATATATATATATACACACAACCCCAAATCAGAAAAAGTTGGGACAGTATGGAAAACACATGATTTCTGAATGTACTTTGACTTGTATTTCATTGCAGACAATACAACAGCACATAATTTAATGTGTTCCTCATGATTTCTATTGTTTTTTTTTTTTTCAAAAACACAAAATTCCTATTTTGGTTCTTGCAACACATTTCAAAAAAAGTTGGAACAGTAAAGCATTTACCACTTTGTAATGTTGCCATTCCTTTTTACAACACTTAAAAGACGTTTAGGGACTGAAGACACCAAGAGATGAAGTGTTTCAGGTGTAATTTTGTCCCATTCTTGCTGCAAACAAGTCTTAAGGTGGGCAACAGTACGGGGTCTCCGTTGTCGCATTTTGCGCTTCAAAATGCGCCACACATTCTCTATTGGAGACAGGTCGGGACTGCAGGCAGGCCAGTCAGGTACCCGTATCCTCTTCCTCCGCAGCCAGGACTTTGTAATGTGTGCAGAATGTGGTTTTGCATTATCTTGTTGAAATATGCATGGACGTCCCTGGAAAAGATGTCTTCTTGAAGGCAGCATATTGTGCTCCAAAATCTCTATGTAGTTTTCAGCATTAATGATGCCATCACAGAAGTGCAAGTTACCTTTGCCAAGGGCACTGACACAACTTGTATTCATGGATTCATGTTAAAACATTTTCATTTTTGAAAAGAAATTTCAAAAATTAACAATAATTTGGTGGTCCCCCTGCAGTGAATCTGAGGACCCCCTAGGGGTCCCGGGCCCCCTGTTGAAGATCTCTATTTTAAATAATTTCTAAAGATTTTAAACAATACCTTTTAAAAATATGAGTTTGGTATTAACCCACTGAATAAAATAACAGACCTGAGCGTCATCTAAAATTGAATGGCAATATTTTTATTAAGTTAGGAAATCAACATATTTAAGAAATTTTATTATATACACTGGTTCTGCTGTATGGATTTAAAAAAAGGACAAAAATAAGCTTGACACACCAAGCTAATACATGTTATAGTCTTTGCATTCCACATACCCATAAATAGTGATCTTGGTTCAAATTATAATTACAAGTTCATGTTATCCTCATAACTGAGTGGATGATGTGCCGTAACCTCCCAGTATAAATACTGGTTACTTGTTCACATCAAAAAATCAAGAACACTGTCACTGAACTGTCCTTAAATATCTTAAAGCTACACTATAAAATACATAAAGCATATCTACCATGTGTTCCATGGGAAACAAAGAAAAGGCAATGGTATAAGAAATCATTTCTCATGAAATATTGGTAAGCCTTAAAATAAACTTTCAAGCGATTTCAGTAAGGTCATTTACAACAGGTAAAAGAGGCAAGTTTTTTTTTTTTTTTAAACCATTAAAGCAGTCAAATAATTCTAACATTTGCTACTTTAATTCAAAATATAAAGAAAACAACATTGGTGCAAAATGCTTCAGTCAGAGCCGCACGTGGCATGCACCACAGTAAACAACTATGCTGAAATTCACAGGCTGTAGCAGGTAAAGTGGGTACATTTGACAAATGTGTTGTACAGTAGTGGCCATTGTAATACAGTAATCCAGTGTTTGTGACCTGCATAGAAGGTATGCACAGCTTTCATTACAGTGGTACGAGTGTTTCCTCAGTGTTCCTCTTTGTCCCTGCCTTTCTTGTCCTTCTCGTCCTGCAGGGCGGTGCCCAGCTTCTTGATAAGCACTGACAGCACCTTGTCCAATGGGTCCATCACGCCCCTCTGCAGCCACTTGGGAATCGTAGTCCGGGCGTGGTGGAAGCCCAGTTTTTGCAAGATGTAGTCCACACCCACTGGGTCAATCTTACGTCCTGTCCAGGAGATAAGCCTAAAGAACGAGGATATGTTTAGTTTAGTCAATGCTAAATGCATTTCAGGCAGTATATGCAGTATAAGTATTGGATAATTATTTTGTGTTTAAAACTATGGAAACCAACTTGTTCTTTACAACTTATTACAGTCCAAATGTCCTCACTAACACTACAATTACACAATTACTAAAGTACTGTACTTAAGTACCATTTTGAGTTACTGTACTTGAGTATTTCCATTTTCTACTCCATCACATCTCAGAAAGAAATATTGTAGTTTTTACTACTAGTTACTTTGGAGATGACGCCATTATAAACTAAATCGGTTACACTTTACTTGAAGGTACCTACATAAGAGTGACATGACACTGTCATGAACGTGTCATAAACATTATAAACAAGTCATAAACATTTATGACATAACGCTTCTTTTAGTAAGTGTCATTCAGTTTTTCTCATGACAAGTTATGGTTAGTTAGAGTTAGGGTTCATGTGTCATGACTGTGTCATGTCACTCTTATGTAGATACATTTAAATAAAGTGTTACCCTAAAATCTATGAGCTTATAAAATGTATGCATTGCTACAGATTTATCTATCCAACACTATTCAATTTAAAATTAGCTCCATCTCAACCAGTTGCAACATAACATGCTGCTTACACATTAATGCTTTACTAATAATAATTCAATAATATATTACATAGATAATATAAACTTAATGCAGACCTTTTACCCAGTTTAAAAGCTGACAAAATACACAAACCCAACAAACAGCTTTAAATGTAATGTCAGTGCGTCCTTTCTGCTGAAATAGTATTAGCACTCAGCTGCCTGCATTTGTTTCTACTATACATGGTAGAATATAAGACACAAAGTCACTGTACTGCAAAAACAATTTAGTTCAGTGTGAAAAAAGACATTTTAAAGATCATTTGTGTGGCTTGTATTTCTAATAGTCTTATAAAATGATGCATGGCAGCCTTGGATATTTTGATTTGCAAGGTTGGTGCGTGCGTCACAGTAGAAATCAGGCTTGGTCACAAAGAATGCCGCTTAAAGCATTATGCACGAATGAGCATTCTGACTCAATTTGACTCCGTCACAAGAAAGGGTGTGCGTCTGTCAATGAATCCAAAACAAAACACTCCAAATGTCTGTGGTGCAGCGGGGCAGAGCTGACCTGAGAGTCGGCTCCAAGTGCCAGGTGTTGCACATGAACTCCCTCCAGTCCACTGTGGTGTAGTTGATGCCGTCATCCTTGTCCTTGTCTGTGGAGCTGTCATCATGCAGGGCTGTGGGGCTCTTCTGGCCTGGCCGAGCCGCGAACATCCGCGGGGCAAAAAGGGCTGAGGACACAGGGGAGGGGGGGGGGGGGGGGGGGGGACAGATAAGGTTGCCGCTGCCCTGAAGTTTTCCTTTTAACGTTGCAAAAACATTATTCAACAACATCCAGAAGTGGAACACAATAAACATGTATTCATATCCCTGAAAGCAAGGCCGGCACCTTGATAGTATAGATCTAGACTCTATTCACATTTAAATATCTGCACTTCAATTAATCAGGATGGATCGAACGCTGATGAGTCTTCAGTGGTCGCCTCGTTTCTCTTTCTTTTATTATTATTATTTTTTTAGAGAGAGGGGGAATGACATGCAGCAAAGGGCCGCAAGTCAGAGTTGAACCCGCGGTTCAACTCCAGCTGCGTCGAGGACTAAGCCTCTTTATTTACCAGGTGAGCTACCCAGGCGCCCGCCTCGTTTCTCTTTCTATTCAGCTGCAGAATCTACACAACAAAGTCCTGGCACTATAGTAATTGTCATGAAGAATGCGAGGTTGCCGACATAAAGAGTTCTAATTAGACCGTTTGTGACAATGGGAAACCCATTCAAATGCTGCCTGCATTGGGCACTCTGACCTCCCCACTGTGTGTGAAAATAACACTCAGCTGCCTGAATTTCATGCTGCTTTTTCCAAAATGAGTCCAACAGCATACAAACAGCTTCACAGGTACAGAGGCAGACAGATATGGTTCATATTGTTATTTCTCCTTGGACGGTTTGATGAGTCATTTTGCAGGCTATTGTGACTCTCAAATAAAAACGCTGTCATTGCTACACCTGTTGCAGATGACTCGTGAATGAGCGTGGACTGTAAAAATGACTAAACATTGTTTTATTTTACTCAATGCCTGAAAGGGTTAAAGGAATGAATGGATGGATGAATGATGATTTAGTGAAGCCAGAAACCTTTCTCCTTCTCCTTCAGGTAGGCAGACACCAGGTCATGGAGAAACATGATGAGCTCTGCGTCCATGGTGACACAGATGTGGTCTGTGAATTCTGTCACAACGCTGCACTCCACTTTGGGCTTGCTGTTGGCGTCTGGAACAAATAGAAACAAATGAATACTTCTGCACTTGCAAAATATATTTCCGCGACAAGTATGCAGCTACACCATTAGTATATATGATATGGACTTGGGGCGCTGTTTTCTTAGCAGAAGCGTGACTGAAACCACATTTCTTTAAACCAGATAGAAAAACAGAACCATTTTTCAATCAAATATTACTGTGCAGCAAAGTCTATGTGATTGTGCTGAGGTCATGTTAGTTAAGGGCAACAGTTAACACAATATTTGCTGACTAACATGATAGAAAGATAGTCTGACCCTAAAAGCAGTCAGAGAAAAGACTCCAACAGACTGTATGTTGTATGTTGCCTTTATGTACGGTGACATTACTTTGCGGGCTCCAGTCCCTACCTGTTAGAGTAGGTTCATCAGGATCTTGTACGTGGATGGACTTAAAGTCCAGTTGCATTCTGGGAAGAGCAAAGATTGTCTCAGTTTCATGGTTGTAGCTGGAGGAGCTGCGGAAGCTGCTCAGCAGGCTTGAGCTTTTGGCAGCCGCTCCGCTTTCTTGGTTGTTGGCTTCCACGTTCCTGAGCAAGTTCAACTCTGAAAACAAGAGATAAAACATGTCAAAACTCTCTAAGGTTACGCTCACACTTCTCTGCTTCGTTCAATGCCATCTGCACCTATATTACATTTAAGATAACAGGCAGCAGCTGCAAGGAAAGGCAGACAGAATGTAGCTCTCTTGCAAAAAACACAACCGCTGTGTCCGTCTTCTTTTAGTCGGAGCTGTCTGAAGTTTGAGAAAAGTTTAAAGTTTGAGAAGATACTACATGAAGCTTGGCACTATGTTAGCTACACCTATAAGGGTTGGGCGATCGTTTTGTTACTGGAGATCACCGATAGGGGGGCGGTGGGAGTAGGAGGGGGTGATTTATGTTTTGGATTTTTAACAGTAAGTAAGAAAGTTATGTGATCCAAATTGAATTGTTGTGAACTGTTTATGGTAACAAACACATTTTACTGTTAAAATATTTGTATTACCTTAATAATACCATTCTTAGTAGTAGTAGTATATTTATTTGTTTTTATTAAATAGTTTATTCTCTTTTTAGCATTTTTTACTATTACTATTGACGTTTAGATTTTTTGATTTTGAGTAATCATCTTGAGCGTAGCTCGCCTTCTGACAAAGCTTTGAAATAGCCTTTGCTTTCTGCGTGCAAAACAGTTACCTGAATCAAAATTTAAAAGATCTATTTAATAGCAATGTCTCTTCTATAAAAACACCGGTTAAAAGTCGGTGTGTCTGTGCGACAATGTCACAGCATCATGTTCCATTTAACATTAGTATCTTGTCTTTAAAGTGCTCATATTCTGCTCATTTTCAGGTTCATAATTGTATTCAGACGTTGTACCAGAATAGGTTTACATGGTTTAATTCTCAAATAACACCATATTGTTGTTGTACTGCACATAGCTGCAGCTCCTCTTTTCACCCTGTGTGTTGAGCTCTCTGTTTTAGCTACAGAGTGAGACATCTCACTTCTGTTCCATCTTTGTTGGGAGTCGCACATGCGCAGTACCTAGGTAAGGACTACTAGCCAGTCAGAAGCAGAGTATGAGGGCGTGCCCTGACAGTACCTAGGTGAGGACTACTAGCCAGTCAGAAGCAGAGTATGAGGGCGTGTCCTGACAGTAGCTAGGTAAGGACTACTAGCCAGTCAGAAGCAGAGTATGAGGGCGTGTCCTGACAGTACCTAGTTAAGGACTACTAGCCAGTCAGAAGCAGAGTATGAGGGCGTGTCCTGACAGTACCTAGGTAAGGACTACTAGCCAGTCAGAAGCAGAGTATGAGGGCGTGCCCTGACAGTACCTAGGTAAGGACTACTAGCCAGTCAGAAGCAGAGTATGAGGGCGTGCCATGCTAGCAGCTAGGCGAGCATTATAACATGTGTTCCAAAGTGACCACGTTTGTCTCTGAAGTAAAGGCTGGACTACAACAGAGCTGTTTGGAGCAGTTTGTGAACAGTGTTTTCTGTTGGATGATGGTAAGTCCCTTTGGGGGGGACTTTGGGCTTTTTCACTTTGTAAACCTATAACGTGCACAAAAAAAATATATAACACAAAGGAAAGGGGAAAAGCCAAAAAGCATAATATGAGCACTTTAATACCACAATCTGAATCTTATCCCTACCATTAACTACTATTATGAAGCGCAAAGCAAAGCTTTGGTGAGCAGGCATATGGAGAACGGGGATGCGGGGTGTCAGATCAATGGACAAAAAGATGGCAAACTGGTTTGTAATTATGGATATTTATTTCCGTTGTCACTCTGCCGGGAAGAGATCTCGTTTCATTCATCATGTCGGCATATGAGTGCTGTTTCAAGTAAGTCTTGGAATTTTCTTTTGGTCAGTGTCTTTATAAAATTCAGTGTTTCCACTGTAAACGGCAAACCCTGGCATGAAAATTATCCAAATTGAGTTCCACACAGTGAGGTATACAGATTGGGCATTGGTATCAGATCTGGCAGATACTCTGAGTTAAGGTATTGGAATCGGTATCGGGAAAAGACAAAGTTGGATCATGCATGCCTATGTGTTATGACATCAGGATACAAAATAAATCGTTTACATGGAAAAAAAAATGGTTACCCTCGTTCCTCATGGCAGTGACATAGTTGAACCATTCTTTGACTGTCGCGACTCCATGTGGGGGGTTTTCATGCCGCCGCCGGGTTATTTTGGTTATGGTGGCCATTGGACTTTCGAGTGCACCGCAGGGTTTGGTCACCATAGTGTTATGGCCGAGATGGAAATCCAGTGTCTGAACAATGTAGGTAGAATCATCTTTAGAGCCTGGATGTGACAGAAACATGAAGTCCGTTTAAAAAGGGATTACAGGGGCCAAACCCAGTGCTAAAAACAGTTATTTTTTTATTATGTAATCATTTTTCAATTCTATTCATACAATAAACATTTTGCCTCACCGTCCTCCCAGATCTTCTGTGCCTCGGTCCAGAAGGCGATGTTGGGCTCTTCCAGGTGGAATAGAGCCCACGACTTGGAGCGGAAGTTGGGCCCGTGGAAGCAGGCCAGCGTCATGTGATTGCCATGGAGGCTCATTGAACCGCCCAGCTGCACGGCGTCCTCAGGCAGAGGCATCTGGAAGAGGGAGATGTGGCAGCCGGCGATTACCTTCAGCACCCCGGGCCAGTGGCGGTGATGGGCTGCGTCCATGTCTGTGTGACAAAGATGGTTAGGAGACACAAAATGAGAAGCAAGCGGGGGGGGGGGGCAGACAAATCAATCCTGACCTGAACAGGAGGCATGCTGCTGGGGCTAACAGGATTGTGTATTATGTTGTTTTTATCCTTTTATAACCTCCACTCTTTTTTTCTTCTTTTTTTTTTTAAATGTGTGCTGATTGTGCTTTTCGTTTGTTTTTAATCATCTCGTTTGATTACATTCGGTTGTTGAACTACCTTTTCAACAGTTTGAAAAAGTGGGATACAAATTAAACGTATTAGAGTTACAAATCAGTTCACTTCCTATTACCAGCACGACTGCCTAAGACACTCGCTGTGCATAAAAGTACCTTATTATGCCACAGCCTGCATTAAATATTTCTCCCGGCAGTATAGGAAAAAAAGGCTCGCTTACAAAGCTCTGCAGATCCTTTCTCAGCATTGATGACAGGGGTTTTGGGGGGCAGGTAGGGACCAGGCCCCCAGGTGGAGAGGGCTCGCTTGCTGGTGTCAAACTGCTGAGTGAAAAACTCCTGCAGCTTCATGCCAATCTTGATGAGGTCTGGTGTGGTGGAGCGCGAAATGATCACCTGGAAAATGTCCCACTGCAAGTCTCCATGGACGAAGATTTCACTGGAAGGACAGATGGAGAAAAGATGGAGAGGGAAAAGGTGAGAAACAGGAACATATAAGATTAAGTTCAGATTGTAAAAAACAGTAAAGCAAGGCACAAAGCAGATGGTAATAGTGTAGATTAAACACAACTGCATCTGGAATGACAGATCTGTATCATCATTTTGTTACACTGGCTTGCCATGCAATTAAGAAAAACCAGAATGAAGGTCTCAAGAAGTAAAATCTGCATCTTCAAATGCAGGTATTTGTGTCCATTCAAATCCAGGAGGTATTAGTTTTACCAGGCGACGTGAACCAAACTAAAATAAACAGGACGGAGGAAGAAGAAAGACTGCTGTTGAAATTGCCCATACAGAAAAAACACTTGGCATTCCATCGAGTGGGCTATACTTGAAGAACCAGAGGTATTAATGGACAAATCCGGCACAAAATGAACCTAGGGGTTAATAACACATGGGTAACGAGTCGACCGTTCTCTGGGATTTGTTTTGTTTTGTGCTAAAACTGGTCACATTCGATTAGCATGAAAACATCCCAGAGAACGATCAACTCGGTACACGTGTTATTAACCCCTAGGTTCATTTTGCGCCGGATTTGTCCTTTAAGCCTCTGCTGACATAATTTCACACCTTTTCTCTGATAGGCTGGTGTCGACGGTGCACAGATTGACTTTCCATTCGTCCTGCAGCTGCAGGTCAGCATTGCTGAAAACTCCCATCAGGATGCTGGAGCCCATGTAGTCCACACGCGCCTCTGTCGACCCCATGGTGATCTGGATCTTATGGCTGGGCTGCTGGTTAGGGTGTTCGGAGATGTGGGCTAGAAAACAGACAGTAACTGGTTAACACTGCAGCATTAAGTGACCACTTATACAGTGACCTGGCCATCAAGCTGGATGAGAGGGAAAACAGAAACAGGGTTTATTGAAAATGAACTGGCTAATATCCAGAAAATAGCAATGAGTTGCATGAGTTGTTTTGCCAAAGATTAATGTGATGTCAAATTAAGATGAAACACTTTTTTTTACTTCAGTATCAAGAGCAACTGTTATTCTTGGTCAAAATATATATAATATATAGTCACAAATATTTTCATTTTCAAAAAGATTTTGCATCCCAAAAAACAGTGTAAAAAGTCCAGGATAGTGAACAGAGCTCCATCTGTTACATACAAATGTGACATTGAACGGTGTCACGCCTCTTCCTAACCTACAGCGGGTTTATTCAGAACTTTCTTAAGTTTGAATAGTTTCCTCAGCTGTGGATCATATAAGATGTGCTGCTTCTCAACCTTTGACTGGAGGGAAAACGGAAACGCCAACGGCGTCAGCGTCGTTTTTGCCCAATGAAAATAGGTTGGAAGTGGAGCAAGTGTGCAGAAACAGATCCAGGGGGAGCAGTTTTTCAAACAAGCATCTTCATTGGGAAAAACTGAAACCATCTGATGTTCGCTCAAACGCATCGCGTCCAGTTAGTAAGAGATATTATATTAGAGAAATATAGTACCAGAAATACTCACATACACAGGTCTGAAGATGTTTTTTTTTTTATTTACAAATGTATTTAACATGTAAATATGTTCTTTATTATCTTATTTAAACACAAAAATGCTAAATATTAAATAAAGTATATATTTAAACAGTAAGTGTAAAATAGTGAGTATAATGTGAAAAGTAGTTTTAAGAAGGGATGCACCAAATCCAGGATTTGGCCGAATATTGGGCCTTTTGACGGGTTTGGTAAAGGCCGAACCGAATCACACGCTTGCACTACACTGGTCGACGTAATGACACCGCCGTTGATTACGGGAAGGTGTGACCGTTCAATGCAGTAGGCTGTGAGAAAGTGAAAATGGAACTTGTGAGCAGAAAAAGTGTAGTTTGGCAGCACTTTCAGTCAGAAGAAGGCCATTCAAGTGCAGCTACACGTTTAATTTGCAATGCAGATTTGTCTCGTGGTGGACCCTAAAACAACACACAACATCGCCGCTGTTAAAACATTTGGTATGAAACATCCAAAAGAATACAAGTTATGCATGAAGGAATCTACAGACAGCAGCCAAATGCAGCAACTTCAGGTACGGCAAAGCAAGGACAGTTTTCGGATTCGGCAGAATCTTAACCAGTGGATTCAGTATTTAGCTGAACCCCAAAAATCTGGATTCGGTGCATCCCTAGTTTTAAGTCTGTATTTAATCACTGCACAGCTCCCAGTGTTGTGTGAGCACTCTGCACTGGACTCTGGCTCAGATCCATATCCAGTTTGCAGTCTGCTATAAACAAGAGCTGCTAACGAGTTGCAGAAAAACACCAGGTGTCGGAAAAGTCAATGCTTTGTTTACTTACAGACCATCTCCAGGGTGTTCACGTCTATGTTGCCACCCACCACCCCGCCCTTGGAGTCGAGCTTGGAGCGTCCAAGGCCGACAGACATGCTGATCTCTCGGTCCCGGTTGCTGCCTACGGACAGTCGGCCCTGACTCTTCAGCCCGCTGGTCGTCCAGCTGTTGGGACAAACACAACTGTCAGCGCTCCTGAATAATGTAGAAGTGCTCTCTAGGAAACATGAAAGGCTCTCATGATGAGAACGCGTCCAGGAATAAACACAGGTAACTGAATAGGCAAAGACCTGCAAAACTTGTGGACTAAATCTGATTGACAAGTCAACATGTCAGGTTTTTAGAGAAACATGTCATCATGTACTTTAGCTAGTCATTATTTCAACACGTTAAACATACACATGTACAGTATGTCATTATTAGGCAATTTGCTAATGTCTAAGCTTTGTTGGGTTTTTCTTGTAGATACATTTCTTTCTACACATATAAACAAATGTGTTTTTTGACAGAAGAATATGCTTAAGACCTAAATAATTTAAACTAGCGAGAGAGGCCTAGTGTACTCTGACGTGGTAAGAGGCAGAAGACGTATGTTTTGCTCAGAGAGCCCACACATTCCCAGAGAAGACTTTTTTTTTTCCTTTATGATGACGCAGAGCTCATAAAACCGTACTGCCTTGGTTATAAGAGTGTTGTGTTTGTCAATGATTCAGCAGGATTTTCTGCAGTTCTGCCTTAACTGGAGAGATGAAAGTTGTAACGACCGCATATCCTGGTGACCAGTGAAATACAACAGTGTATGACAGATGAATTGAGCCCATAAGAGTGGGCGATAAAGGACCATAAGTGCTGAAATGTCTGTGTAGCAGGAGATAAAAGTGCAATTTGCAGCACGGAGACGCCAGAGAGACATATTTCTGCACCAGTGTACATGTAGCAGCTGATTACTCTAATAAACGATGCTGACAATGTCCAGGTTAGTCAATAACATTAATATCTTAAATTTGCATTGTTCACCTTTAATTCTCTATTGATTCTGTCTCATTAAAACAGTGTTTTCCAGACAGAATTAGATAATGTGATTGGGAAATCTTTGCCCAACAGGATTACAGACAGCAGGAGTCACATTCACTAAATATAGTGATTGTTATGTCATTCACAGCTTTCATGGCTGACATGAATCCCTGATCCACTCATTTGCCAATATTACTTTCACATTTAAGTGTGAGGCCAATTTTAAGCAACACAGAGGATTTATCTGTACAAGCCCTGAGGGTGGAAATACTGATGTCTGTTTATGTACATATTGCTTCTATGGCATCATTTATTATCTTTGCAGAGTGTACAAAACATTAGGAATAAATAAAAAAAAGTTCATAAAGTAGGGATATTTCTTATCCTAAAATACCATCATAAAAACTGCTGCTGCAGGGATGATGCATTTTGCACAACCTAGAACAGGGGTGTCAAACTCATTTTAGTTAATAGGCCACATACACCTAATTTGATCTGAAATGGGCCAGCCCAGTAAACCACGGCAGAAAAATCAGCTTTTTTCTTTTCTTGTCAGCTTGATGTTGGCAACCGCAAGTTGCTTCTGCTACGACAGCGTTCTAAGGCCATTGTGGAGAAAACAAATTATGTTACGGACCCGGGAGAGAGAAGCAATATTCCGAGAAAAATAATCAGAATTCCAAAAATAAAATAAGCTTTGTTGCCAACAAAATATCTTCACACTTACATTTTAGATAAATAATCATCAGTAATGTGGACATAATGTCTGAGTGGGGAAAATGCAAATAATAGAAGAGCTAGAACAGTCTGGTAGGTTCAGAAAAGTACATCACTTTACTGTAATGCAGCCTTTAAAACCAGTAAAAGACAACACTTGTGTCATATTACGATATCCAAAATCTAAGACAATATCTAGTCTCATATCATGATAACGATATAATATTGATATATTGCCCAGCTCTACTGCTAATGCTGCTAATGGGTATCGTCGCTTCCCGGCCCGACAAGTTTGAAGAAGGAAACCTGGAGAACCACACGTATTCAAAATCAAAATTTCACGAACAGGAGTCTTCTTCTTCGCCCAGAAAAAGAAAAAGGAGATTGAAAAGAGCAAGATAGCCGCTTCCTGAAGCGTGAAGGCTACCGTAGCTGTAATACGTAGTTTGAACTGCGTGGCGCGAGAGAGTTGATTGCGATATATGATCTCAACACTAGATGGGAGAAATTCTCACACATTGGACCTTTAAAAGAATAGTTTGATATTTTGGAAAATACTCTCATTCATTTTTGTGCCAAGAGTTAGATGAGAAGATTGACACCACTCTATTGTCTGAGATTGGTATTGATCTTCTCATCTAACTCTTAGCATTTTCCACAAAGTGTCGTAATGGGTATTAAAAGTATCTACAATAAAAAGGTGCAGAAACTGTGACCACTTACGTATTGTTTCCCATGACGTTGCTCATGTTCATTTGGACGGTGAGCTGTTTCAAGTTGATGGCGAACACCACCAGTGTCTCCCACGGCGCCCCCTGCTGACCTGCTGCCTTACCATTCTTACTGAAGGAAGGGGTGGATGTTTTTGTCACAGAGTCTAGATGAGAATTAACGAAGATTAGAGCAAAGGGGGTAGAGGATAAAGTATGAGAGTCTTGTACAAGTTATGATTGCATTTTTCCCCCCCACTTTCATTTAATGGTTTCTATGTTGTTATTTGACATCTGAATTATGCTTCTGTATTAAAACTCACCTGACTTACAGCACAAGGCATTTGGATATTTTTGTTTGTGTTCCATCTGGGAACGGCAAGAGTGTTTGTAATCACCTCTCCGAGGAGCAGAGGAATCAGACACGCTCCTGGTGCGTCCAGGCGCAGGGGACTTGAGGTGGCCCAGGCCGCCCGGGGACATGTTGCTTCCGGTGGAGTGCTCTGAAAAGACGTTGGGGGATTGGGGCATGTGCTGTGTGCCGGTGCTGCCGTCCCACGTCCTCCAGTAGGCTTTCCGGCTGGACTCGGGGGACAGATGCTGGGTGACGTTTTCGACCGAGTCCGGGGTGGCGGGGCCAGAGGCTGGAAGCAAGGGAAAAGGTTAAGAGATGTATGTAAAGAACAGCCTCAGAAATGTCAACATGGAGCAGTGGGAGGAAATGTTGCTGAAGGGAGGTCAGTGAGATGGTATAGTAATTGCATATTTCTGTAAACAGTAAAAACGTTCCCTTTTATTTAGGACTGGGCAATATATCAATATTATATCGACATCGATAGATTAGGCTAGATATTGTCTTATCGTAATATAATAATAATAATAATAATAAGTGTTGTCTTTTCCTGGTTACTCAGCCTTCGTCTCTGTGCGCTCTTACTGGGTGAGCTAGAGGTCGCCCCGTGACATTTGATTTTATCCATATTGCCCAGCTCTACTTTCATTTTTTAGTTCATATATCATTTATAAGGGCCATGTTAAAAGGAAGCAATTCCATCAATAATTAATGCTCAGTAGCGAGAAAAGCTCTGTTTTTTTGCATTAGTTGCCCAGTAAAAGCTGACACAACAGCTGGTGTTTATTTTTTACAAAACAGTAGAGTGGTAAAAAAAAAAACATACTATACTTATGCAACACTCGAACAAACCAACCATAACACAGACCAAAGCCACTGAGTGGGCAGAAAGTCACCTGGCAGGTTGATAGTCTGGTCTCCCAGGAAGAGACGCCTGGCGATACTCCGGCGGTACCAGGCTCTCGGGAAGGCCAGGATCTCACTCAGTCGCCTCATGTCGTACTTGAAGGAAGCCGAGCCAATGTCACACACAGCTAAGGGAAGAATATTCCGTTTGTTCAAGGTTCTACAGTGCAAGTCAATTGGCAATTGGCGTACACTCTTTAAAACAAATCTACAGGGAAATAATAAGCACTAATGCATCCTGACTTTTAGAGATTGGAAAGGTGCATTTTTTATCTATCATGCTCCCCAGCCTCATTTCCATCTATCTGTCCCTTTATGGACTCATTGTGATAGGTATATTTCAAACCCTGCCTTTGTCTCAACGGAGCC
Source organism: Gymnocephalus cernua (assembly GCA_023631565.1). Lineage (NCBI taxonomy): Eukaryota > Metazoa > Chordata > Actinopteri > Perciformes > Percidae > Gymnocephalus > Gymnocephalus cernua. The sequence goes on along the minus strand of CM042444.1, from coordinate 5,607,221 downwards.
CACATCACCACACTGCTGCTGATACACTTCTATGACTGTGCCTAAACATGTATTTCATATTCCCTAAAGAATCTACACCGGAAGTGGTCAGCTCTGTTGTATATCACCTCAAATAAAATGTATTAATTTCCCTAATATTCCTTCCTTTCTGCTGGGGAATTTATTAAATTATTTGACTACCCCTGCCTGAAAAAAAACCTTTACAAACTGCATTCCAAGTCTTCCAGACTGAATCTTGGACAGACTAAACAGGAACAGTCAGAATAATGTATTGCATGTCTCATAGAGGAACATCTTTTTCTGGGGGCCGACAATGTACCTGAGATGTTGATGAGGGTTGTGTCCATTTTGCCACCTTTGGCAGGAATGAAGCTTTCAATGAAGGTGGGGCCTCCAGTGCGCCTCATCCTAGATAAGCTGACCTTCACAAACTCCAGGTTGATACTCAGAGAGTCTTTTCTTCCTGTTACTGAAGAAGGCTCCTCGTCCACTGTACCTTCGCAGAAAAAGAGCGATAACCATGACGATCGCTGAACTTGGAACATGGGTATTCCCATCTCCCCTAGATCTAGCACACGTTTGTACGTATCATATCCACAGATAAAGGAGGAAAATAACTTGTTATCAGCAGTAACAGTAAAAACTGCAGCCCCGTAATATTAGCACATTACAATATTAAAAGAACTTTTCCCTTCCCGTACCTAATGGCCCTGGGCCCGGAGCCAGGCCTGTAACAGTAGATTTCTGCTTCCCGGCGCCGTAGGGGTGGAAGACGTAGAGGGAAAAGTCTGACATGCAGGCAGTGAAGCTGAGACCTGAGGAGTTAATGGGGGGGCCAGTGAGATCCGACTGGCTGCTGCTGTGGCGGCTCCTGCCCAGAGGGCTCCCCAGCAATGGAGACGCTGGAAGAAGGCAGAGGAGGTCGTAAAAACACAGAGGAGGTAAGACAAGCAGTCACATTCAGTAGTAGGGCTGGCTAGCATTCCAAAAAAAATTGAATAACTGTACTGATACTGTGAATTCGATACCAGTTCCTGAACAATTCTTTTCCTCGAATACCGATTTTATAACATCCATTTTAACCAGGGGCGTAGCACAAAATTCTGGGCTCTGTAGAAAGGCATTTTCTATGGGCCCCTCCCCGCATCTACAGCTATTCATTCTATCATCTTTTTGGGCCCTCCTCACATGAGGGCCCTGGGTACTCAGTCCCCTTCCTCCCCCCAGTCCAACGCCCCTGATTTTCACAAAAAGAAATTACAACATTACGCTACACCTATGTGACGCACACTGTAGTCAAGCCTCTCAAAACACAACATATATATACACACACACACACACACACACACACACACACACGTCTCTGTGCGTACCTTAGTGTTTTACCTACGTGTCTCTATAACGTGTAACATTAGACAGGCAATCGCCTGCATTATTAGACCTTGGTACAAGCATGCTGCTTGCTTATTGGCTCACTGAAGCTGAAGGTATTGAAATTTGGTATGGAATGGCGAGGCATTTTTCGATACTCAATATTATGGAGGTAATCTAATTAGAGTAGAGATCTAAATGTCTGCTAAAACGTTAATGCATAACATGCTTATTAATGCTTCTTTTTTGGCTTTGGAACAAACTGTACATTTACTGTAGATAAGCCTGTACTAAATAAAACGTATAAACTGAGATGCTCTATAAAATATACAGTATATAAAAAACATGACAGAAGTTGCATGATCTTGCAAAAAGACAAACTGGAGAGCAAAGTAATAAATGGATGAGAACAAGCTGTGTGAACGACATTACATCACACCGAGCCCAGATGTGGCATGAAGTGACTAACAGACATGCTCACTGTGTTTGATAGACTTGAGAAAGTTTTGCTCTTCACATATCTCTGCACACGTAAATGCATCGTTATTCCGCTAGACATGCTCCACTTACCTTTGCTGGGAGGTGGTTTGGGGATATGTTGCCCTGGTGGAGTGGAGGAAGGAGGTTGAGGTCCGTCAGTGGGGTGGGTTCCTGTTGGGGTCTCCAGTTCTCCACGGTTAGAAGAGAAGACCAGGTCTAAAGAGGGCAGTTTGAGCATACACTCCACCCTGGACATCGGCAGGCAGCTGAAGCGGATCTGAGAGGGCTGCAAACACATACATATACTGTCTTTGATGGTAACTGATGATTCGGTATGAATTTCTCACTTCCGTGTAAAGCATAATTTAAAATCTAGTCTCTGTTACCAGCGGAAACACTGGTACAAATACAGGTTTCCCTCTCATGCTTAACAATATAGAGCTGTGTTAATAACAATTAAAACTGTAGACAAATGTCGCAGTGTGGACCGACGCTGTCTCTCCGTGTTGCACGGTGGCCGTGTGTGACTGAATGGGGGCGGGGCTGCGCGGATGGGTCATGTAACGCAGCGGAGAGGACGTTAGGTGCACCGGTGCGACCTAGGAAAAATGTTAGTCGCACCTTTACAAAATTTGGCCGCATGTGCGACCAAATTGGTCGCACTCTCGAGCCCTGTAATAGCAAGTAAAATAGTTATTATGAGGGATAGGGGAAGGGAAGGGTGTTTTTTTTTTGGTAGTGTTATTATCTATTGTTACAAATGTCTTCACAATAAAGATTTAACTGACAAACTGTAAGAACTACAGTCAGGTTGTCAATACCTGAACTCTGACGTAGACGACCACATCCACAGGGAAGGAGGAGTAGGCCGATGTGGAGGAGGAAACCAGAGAGGTGGTGGATTCCTCTAGCTGCTCCACTGTATCAAACTGACCCATGTCCTCCTCCTGGGTAGCCACAGCTGATAGGAGGTACACAAAAACAGAAACACAACAAGAGTTTACTATGAATGGCTAGTCTCACATTGCAGTGTTTCCTTTAGGATTTTTTTAGCAGTGGGGGCAGGTCTGTCAACAACAACAACAACAACAACAACAGGAACTATAGGGCACTTAACACCTATAACAGGTCTACACTTAGAACGGACACACTACAACGACATTTTTTGTACAGCCCTATTTCTGATACCATGGTGGCAGAAATTTTGCCATAGATCAACATAGAGGAAACACTGCATTGCCAGACCTTCCTCCACAGTGCTGCGGAGGGGGGGGTCTGGCTAGTCCACACAGCATTCCAGGATGGGAGAAAAATGTGCTCTGGTTTATTGGCATTTCTTTAAACCAATGATGGTGCAACTGCAAAACAGCCTCGGGAAGGAACTTGTTTTGGTGGAACACATGGTCGTTCAAAAGTTGTTTTAGTCGTGCAACAGAAAGCTCAGATTGGACAGATAGTCTAGCTAGCTGTCTGGATTCACCCTGCAGAGATCTGAGGAGTTAACCATAGTCCTCATAAATCCACCGGAGTTTAGAATGCCAACACACAGAAAGCAGAAGGTGAGGCACATCCAGCCAAAAATGAGGGACATCCGACGGAATTTCCGGCGGCACCTGAACAATCCCAGAAATGAAACGTCGTCGATATGGACTAATGAATGGCAGACACGCAAGAAAAAAAGTCCTGTGAGAATAGGAGCCATTAAGATTAGATGGCGTAAACAAACAAACCTGCGTAACTCCTTTCCACTGGAGTTATAGGAATGGTCTCCAGTGCTTTTTCCAGGAAGTCCAGTAGACAGGGGCTGATGACCATTTCCTCTGGCAGAGTCTGGAGTGCCACCCAGGCATACAGCTTAGCCATCTTTACCCCGCCACTGCCCTTACCTTTGGCTGCAAAGACACATGGGAGTTTAAAGCATCTGTAGCCTGGACTATATGTCGACTACACTTTTGAAAGTAAATTTCTTAAACTTTAAACAAACTGGAACCATATTAATGAGTCTATTTTTTCAAATTGTCTTTGGTGTTTTTCCCTCTCTGGTACGCATCAAAATGCATGAGCCCATTTTGATCATAGGTGCCCTCTGGATTCATGCCTTAAAATAAAAGAATGAAATCACATGCATTTGATTCGGTGGGTCCACGGCTAGATGTAAAATGATCAGATCGGAGAGCCGTGGCACTCTAGTGTCTGTGTTTACAGATGGTGCTCGGGCATGCAAGGAAAAACGAGGGAATGCTCAGTACCTGATGGAATAGGTGGGGGTGGGGGAGGTAGGAGCGAGTTAGTCCTGCTTTGGACTGCATTGGGAGGGTTGGGAGGGCCGTTATCTTTCATACCATACAGCTTTGATTCTTTGGAGAGAGTGCGAGGGAGAGAGGATCCACGCGAGGCATTAGGTGACTCCGTCTTCAGTGTCTTGGAGTTATAGTGCAACTGAGGGAAAGAAGAAATTCATCATTTAAAGCACAAAAAAAAAAAAAAAAAAAAATGGTAGAAAACGTGTGGACAATTTTGCACTGAGCGAGAAGCTGACCTTGACGTCTACTCCTGGAATGTAGAAGACTGTGGTCTCCATGTCATTGGATTTGGTCTGCAGGGAGGAGGGACATTTCTTGCCAGCTAGGAGATGCGAGGTGGAGGTGTAGGGAGGCTGCAGCTTCTTCTTCTTCGGGGGAGACTCCTGGTCCAGACTCCTGAGGCTGCGCTCGCAGCTCCTACAAAACCCACAGGGAGACAGAGACTCCTGTCATATGAAGATGTGCGTATGCCTTACTCTGTTTTGTTGTGAGCCCATAGAATGTTGTATTTCAGTGGATCTGAGGGCAAGCTACAGCATAACATTACATCTGGCAAATCTCCCAAGTGGATTTCATAATGTAGAGCTTGTTTGACTCCTTACAAGATGTTATTTAAAAAAATATCAGTAAAAGTGAGTCAGACCTTAAATTAAATTCTGGTCTTTCCACAGTAGTTACCAGAATAACAACTGGGCATTTCATCGTACCTCCTGAGGGGATTGTCCTCATGCTCTGGTTGCTGAGTAGTGGGGTGAAGGACACACTTCCCGCTGTCAATCTCCACACGGATATCCAGCTCAAAGTCAATGTTTCTTTCAGTTGCTGGGCCACTAAAGCTGCGGTTGGCAGGTGTGCTCGGCCAGCGCTCACTGAACAGCTGACTCACTGCAGAAAACCCTGAGGGCTTTCTGTGAGACGCTTGGCTGAGAAGATAGAAGAAAGGGAATGTTTAGTGAATGCTGAAAAACTGTGAATCTTTATTCTTAGTACACAAAATAAATCATAAAAGAAACGCAATTGCAAACATGAGATAATTGGTGCTTCCTTTCATCCAACATTCATCACAAAAATGCTTGAGTAGGCAGAAAAACACAACTCACAAAGGCCTTCGATAGCTCGGCACTCTCTCCCGCTCAAACTCGTCCTCCTTTTCGGAATCTTCGGAGGAGGAAGAGGACAAATCATCGCGCCGTATGTCATCGTGCTGGAAGGGAAGTGTGGGTGAGAAGACAGCAGGGGTGCCAGGGGCACTGAAAACTGAGTGCTGGCCCTCGATAACGTTTGGATAATGAAGATGAAGGTGATGATGAGGGTGGGATGGCTCATCAATGGTGACTGACAACAGGTCCACCTCTGTCTCCTCAGGAAACTTCATAGAAGGACAGAGTGTCAAACGCACACAAGGAGACAGTCTAAATGAAACTCTTCCTACTTAAAACCATGATGTCTTAAGTAGGAAGGTAGCCAAGGAGTCATAACTTTGAAGGAGATAGTGTTCTGTTATTTGGACCACAAGGCATTCATTTCTTATTCTATTTATGCCATGTAGTCTATACTTTAATGCTGAAATCAAATCTCACAGCAGCTTATATGTCTAGTTTTATGACATGTCCAATGACAGAACACTACCAGCCTGCAACAGTTCCCGGGGGAGCTGAGAGGTCATGCACTTTCTCTGAGGAAAAATGAAAGAGAGACAGTGTGAGACGAGGACGAAGATGAGAATGACGTGCCACCCCGACAGGAAAAAAGGAGAAACACACTCTCAAGAAGGTGACAATGGAAAGATGCCCAAGAAAGTATTCCAGTATACAAGTCCACTATCCTTAACAACAGCTGGGAAAAGAAATCTCAATTGCCAACAGTAACAACATATATATATATATATATATATATATATATATATATATATATATATATATATATATATATATATATATGGTATATATATTATTATGCCCATATTTAATGCTGTCTTTTTTAAACTTTATCCTTGCACTGCTATAGTTTTTATAGTATTATGTCTTGCACTACCACCATGACACACACTCTCAAAGAGCACTTTGCTTTTTATTTAGTATCTTTTATTTTATTGTCCATATTATTCTTGTGGACTTATTATTTATCATCCTGTTTATGATGTATGTGTATGTTGTGTGTGATGTCTTTAAGCTACTGGGACCTTGAATTTCCCCTTGGGGATCAATAAAAGTATCTATCTATCCATCTAGATCCCAGAGACAGGTTCAGAGGCTGAATGCCACTGAACATCGATATATGTAAGTGCTGAAAATGTGGACTTAAAAAATCTCTTTGAGGGTCACCTCAGCAACAATATTTCTCTTTAGTTGTTGTTTATTTTCACTGACTGGGAGTATGTGGGAGGTTAAGGCAGAAGGACTGACAAACCAAGCAAACTCAGTAATGTGGCCTTAAGCAGAGTCAGTCTGGGTCTGTCATCATTAAAGAGGGAATATTGGAGGCATTATGTAGTGAAAACTATTGGATCATTCTAGCAGGATATACCACTTCAGATAGATTCTTTAACATTCAATCACGGCACAGCACTTTTAAAAAGCAGCCTGAAGACTCACTTATTTTTTTACTGTTTCTTTTTACTGTATTTTGGTCCTCATTTTAACAATTTTACTCTGATAAAGCACTGTGTAACTCTGGGAACTATATTCTCAGAAGGCGAAGCACTGCTACTTGGGCGGAGTGATTAGCGCAACACCTGAAAAGCACCGTTGTCACTCTCTGCTCCTCACCACGGGGATTCTCAGGTGCTGCAAGCAAATCACTCCGCCCAAGTAGCAGAAGTAGCAGTGCTTGGCCTTTCTGAGAATATAGTTCCCAGTTTATATAAGGTTAGAAGATGGCTGTGTCTCATGTGACCTTGTTATTTGTACACGCTGTGACTATACAAATCACAACATGTAAATAGGAACATGTTGGTGTTATTTTGTCACTTATTGGGAGCAGTAGGCTAGTTGGAGCTGGTTACCTCCAGGATCTGTGCTAGGCTAAGCTAACGGTGGGTGTGTCAGAGTTACGACACACTCGGAGATGAGAAGGGTATGTATGGAATTATCTAACTCTGGGGGATACGGAGAATAAGCTAAAGTCCCAATAAGTCGGCGTGTTCCTTTAAACGTACAATATATCACTTTCTGCCGCTAGGGGTCTCTCAACCAAAACAATGGATTGTAAACACGGACTTTTGATGACATTGGTAAATTGCGTGGAATTATGGGAGTTGTAAACACCTTCGCTGATTAGAATGCATCTGTTCACGTACAAGTTTACCCATTCAAATGTATTCACTTTACGTTTAGTAACGTTTATTCATGTCATTCTATTAACATAGCGGCATTTTCCCCAACATAATTACGCTAGCTAGCTACTCAACGAGCCTGAGAGACGGGTGTGGGTGCTGGGTGGGGATTGCCGGGGGAATCTCCGGCCCAGAACGATCTCCCGCCTCACTTTTCTTTAACCTTAACTAGCTAACATTGTATGATTTACAATTACGCTCAAACATATCACCTGGGTGCTGTGTTTTTAAGGAAGTTACGAGCAACTAGAGGGTGAAAGGTTATATGACGCCACTGACAGGCGACTAGGAAGGAAAGGAAACGTGCCGTTTCTGAAAATAAAATAACAGATTTCTCTGGGTTTGACGTTTGGTGGAAACATTTGGGAGAGTGTAACTACACATCTCAAAAAAATATATAGCATAGGTATGGTCGTTTTTAGACATTTTAATGCAGAAATGTTACATATTGTACCTTTAAAAGGTGCTATATTAAATAAACATTATTATTATTATTATTATTATTATTATTCAGTGGATTTTGGTCCTTTGTTTTTTGTGTGTATTAAACAAAATATATAACACATTAAATTGTAAGCTTTTTGTTAACTTGGACAGAGCCAGGATACCAGTTTGCACATGATTCTAGTCTTTATGCTGAGTTAAGATAAGCTCACCAGCTGAGGGCTATAACTTAATATCAGATTAACAGACACATATGAGAGAGTGGGAGCGATCTTCTCATCCAACTCTCAACAAGAGAGCAAATTTGTGTTTTTTCCCAAAATGTCGGGCTATTCCTTTCAGACCTATTGACTGTTTAGACTTGGTCAAAGAGGCCGTTTGGAGCATTTTAGCATCAATAAATTATGAAAAGATAAATCATCATGCAATTGTAATGACCTTGCACAAACATTACCATTGCTTTACACCACGCTTTACAATTTGCGCCACTAGTGTGTGTGTGATTAGGTAACTGTTTTGTGGCACAAATGAAATTGCGTTACTGCATGAACACGGGAGGCGATGCTGTTTACTGTAAGTCTTCAGACTTTCAGGGAGATAAAAAGTGAAATTTCAATAAGGTGTGCTGGCTAGAATTTTTAAATTTGTCTCAAGTTTACAAACTTGATTTAGCCATAAGCCTTTTTTCTTTATGGTAATTACATAAAATGATTGCTATTCTAAATTACGCACCAATGACCTTTAAAGCTGGATCTATGTCCATCTATAATCTGTATCTGATTGGATATTGCTGGGTGTGAGAGAGAAACTAATGTTTTGACAAACAGAAGATGACAGACTGATTTAGAGCCTCACCATGCATAGTTGTTAGAAATCAGTCAATGTTTTAAGATTGAAAACAAGCTGATTTGGTTATTTATGCAGTTTCCAGACAGGGTGAGAATACGTGACTCCATAATTCATTAGGCAGCATTCCAACTATAAACTTGTATTTAAAGGTGAGTCTTATTATGCAAGAAAATTACTTTTCTGAAAGCATGCTTTGCGTTAGCGTTATCCGAATAACATCAGGGACAAATTGCTATCTCACAAATCTCTGTTTGATGGAATGCTGCTGGTATTTATCTACTGAGTAGTAATAAAGACAGTAGAACATACATTTTAATTTGGTTGCACATGTGCCAACACATAAATCATAGTGTAACTAGGGACACAAAGAGCAGGATTACAATAAGTTATTGTACAAATGAACCCACTGTTGTTCAATTTAATATAGGTGTATATCTATAGAGGCTAGTATTCCATCACCCTGTTTTGATTTTGCATATTCAAATTCCTATCAGCACTTTCAAGGCAATCGCAGAGAAGAAGAGGAAACAGAAGTATTTGTTGGTGTTGGTTAGGTACTTTCAATTTGTTAAATTTCATCTTTTGAGCCATATACCTTGAATACCCCTTCTGGACTGACAGGTGCATGTGCCGCGTCCAAGTCCTGATTATTTATCTTCAATTGAACAAAAGAGTTATTAAAAAAAAAAAGCTCATCCAAAATGAAGCATAAAGGTCTCTCCCTTTGAGCCGCCTTTAGAAACCCATGGCCACATGACAACATAGCAGTCAAAGTATCACGTAAATATGTTGTATGGCGATCCATTACAGTGACACATGAAGGATATGATGGTGATCTTTAAACTGTCAACATAAAGAAGTACAAAACTAAAACTTTCATCATACTATCATCGCCTTAATTACCGATTTGGTTACAAGAGATGTGCCAAGAACCTATTTGCTACAGTGCAATCAAATCTGTACACAGCGAACAAAAATGTGAATGTGTGAAGGCTTTCTCTGTTTTGTCAGTAAATGAGATACGTAGGAGGTTTTTAGAAAGAGGTTTACCGTGTCCTGGATGTTAAAGGTGACCCGGGGTCCAGGAGAGGACGCGTCCACGCGCATATCTGGGAGGTCATCCACATCCCCTATCCTGGAACTATGGACACAGTAAGGTGATATAAATACACTGCACAAATGCTTGAAGTTGTAAGTGACATTGTTACAACGTACTCTACAGTATTGTTGGTTACAGGAAATACTGGTAGTGAACACTTCTCAAAGCACAAATTGTTACTAATCAGATTAATTTCCAGTAGAGCCAGACCAATATATCGGCAGGCCGATATTATCTTTACTTTATTTTATTGTACTTTATTTTCCAAACTATCGGTATCGGCATTTATAATGGCCGATAAATGAATATTTAAAAAATAAAATAAAAACGGACAAAACGCCCTTCAACCATGTTCTGAGTGTTGGTGTTGCATAGTTTGTCCACCAGAGGGCGCTCTACTACGTCCCTGCTGGCAACACGCTTAGGTTTTTTTGTTTTGTTGTTATTGTGTTTTTGTTCAAAGGACTCGTATCTTAAGTTTGTATTTTTATACATTTTATTTATCAGAACTTTAATATATTTTGATGTTCCACTGTTCTGCTGTGACAATAAAACAAACAAGTTTATTTTTAAACTGCATTATCATATTATTTTAGTGAGGGCCCATAAATAACTACAAATCTGTTTTGTTACGCATTTCTGGATTTAAAAAAATATATATATATCGGATTTTTAAATCACCAAATATTTTTATCGATATCGGCCTTAAAATCCTTTATCGGTCGGCCTCTAGTTTCCCGGTATTTGTACTCATTTATTCTTTCACAGAGTTAATGTTTTCCCCTTGCTAAAAGGTCTTACAGCGTGTCAACTGTTTTAACATTGTTACTACATTAATTCAAAATGATCTGCATAATTACTATAAACAAATGAGACTGCATCCTCTTTGTCAGAGGGTTAATGGGAAATGGGTTTCAAAAACATGTAACACCGACAGCAGTGGTGTGAGACAGAGGTTACTTGGTCTTGTTTGTTTACAGTAAATGCTGGATGAAGCACCCTTAACAGTGTCATTTCCATAATAATATTATACCAGGGAAAGTGGCTACTCCTGCCCTTGTTGTTGTTTTGTTTTACCTTTGTCTGTCCATCCTTTTCAGAGGGGGTCGGCCTGCGGCTGCTGAGATACTTTTGGAACGATTGTAGCTTGGTTTGTAGCCAAGACCCCACTTATCCTTCAGAGAGGCCGCCTGGCGAGGAACAACGAGACACAGTCAGGTCTTTGTAAGGTATGACGGGAAATATTGTATTTGACAGTGTCCAAACCTTCTTTGGTGAATACATAGCTAACTGGGGAAGGTGAATAGATGAGCATTTACCCTCATGCTGGAGCGACGCAGTTTCTTTCTGACGTCTCTCCTGATGTCGTTGACAGCCACAGACTCCAGCTGCTGATAGCGCTGGATCTCCTGGTTGATGGTGCCTTCACTGGCCCCCAATTTCCTGTGGTCAAGAAAAGAGGACATATATAGTTTTGACAAAACAAGACATGTCTTCACCAGAACTAGAATTATTTAGAGCAAATGCGTCATTTGCTAAAAGCTAGCTATTTGGGACAGGCTTTTTTTCCAAAGGTTAGATCACTGATGCTCGAAATGTTTCAGTTTGCTACAATGTAGCATCATTGGTCTCTCTTTCTTCATCTGTTCTTAAACGTACTGCAGCTAGCGGCAGAGAGCAAGCTGTACTCAGCATGCCAATCGGGGGTCTAACAGTTAATAGGGCTCCCCTCTCAATACACTGCAAAATGTGTACAGTGTACATATCGCAATACTAATAAATATGTCCCACAGATCTCAACACTGCACTTCCTTGGAAAATCAGCAATTCCCCCCGCCAAGTGTGAAGTTGATCAGATGAACGGTTGTTGAGAAAATCAAAGGACAGACATACACACAGAGACTCCTTGCTTCGTAGTTAAGATTAACTGTCCTGAATGTATATTATGTACTGTCTTGATTTTATTGTTACAACTGCCTTTCACTGAACAGAAGAGCTCTCCAAATGCTGTTGTATGTTACCATGTACAATGGCAATACAGGCTATCTATCTATTAAAATCATACAGAATGAAAATCAACAAGTGAGTAAGCAGGAATCTTACTTGAGGTCGTCGATGACTTTGGCCTGTTCATTCAGCTCTCTGATGTCGACCACCCTCTTGGTGAACTTCCTCCCACGAGGGTCAGTCACTTGGTTCCCCATTGCTGCCTGCCTCCTGGGGTCAATCGTCTCCTGTTGGGTCAATGCAATGATACACACCCAAACATATTTATCTGGTAAAACTGATGACAGAATGAAACAAACTTCCGCTGCTCAAACCCCCCCAAAAAAAAATTGTATGAAGAATTTCCACCAGGCAGCTGCTGTAAATAAGAATGAATCTTTTCCCAAATCTGTCTGATTAAAGAGGAGTTATTTTCAATTGTTATGATTCATGTACAGTACATTATATGCCGTCCAATCCAAAATACCAGGTATCATAAAACACAGAATGTCAAAAATCAGGAGAGAACACCGCCACCGCCACCACCACCACCATCACTCCACTCAAAGTGCAAGAGGGAAACATAAAGCTCTATTGCCACAGGGAATTGTGTAATTTTTTTCTTTTCACCCATCATTGAAGCTTAATGAGGAGGGCAGTGAAATAAAATGCTAAGCAACACAATTCTCCATTACAATGCTATTTAGTTAAAGCATGCCGTAAAATAGCATTGCTCAGCATTTTGGAATCAACAACCTTCATCTGCTAACTGCAGGTGATTGAGATGTAACGCCACCTTGCAAGTAATTTTGTCAGGCCAAAGAAGAAGTTTTACACTGTGGGTGGCTACATACACAGGCCCAGGAGAGAGGTCTTTGGGCCCTGGCACTGCCCGCTCGGAGGCAAGGCGATGCACAGTTTAAGTAGTCAGCTGGACCAGACACACTCTGAGGCCTGGGGCTGAGGCCCAGGATGTGGTTTACCAGACGCTTCCTTAAGGTCAGCCGAGGGCTGAACTGGCTTCCTGGACTCTGTAAACAACGGCAGGGACAGATGGATGGAGAGGTGGAAGAATGGACGACTCGGTTCAGACTTTACCTTCTGAAGCTTTAAGGTAAGCCAGGTAGGATTTGTTCAAATGCATTGAAGAGATAATAAAGGAGTAGTTGGTTATTTTGGGAAATACGCTTATTGGCTTTCTTGCTGAGAGTTAGATGAGAAGATAAATACCATGTCTGTGTGTTAAAAATAAAGCTACAATGGGCAGCCAGTTAGCTAAGCATAAGGTCTTCCCAAAGGTAACTAAATCTGCCTATCAGCATTTCTAAAGCTTATAAACTAACACATTATATGTAATTGGTTTAACCTGCATAAAAAACAAAGTCTTGTCATCACTGTAAGGTTGCCGGGCAACCAGTAGAGATTTAAATCCCCCCATAAAACCACAAACTGTCACTTTAAAGGGTTGCTGGTAGGCGGATTTTGTTACCTTCAGACAGAGCCAGGCTAGCTATTTCCCTCTATTTCCAGCCTTTGTGCTAAGCTAAGCTATCAGTCTTCTGACTGTAGCCTGAAATCCAAAGCAAATATTTAAAAGTGAAATCAATATTGCCATCTAACCTTCAGCAAGAAAGCGGTTAAGCATAATTGCCAAAATGATGAACTATTTCTTTAACTCGGGGCAACGACCAGTAGTAAGCTCTACACCTGAAGGTCATTATTTATGGTCTGTGTTTTCCTTAATAACTTCCAAATCTAAAGAAATTGATTGAATGGATATTGTCTGAGAACTTCCTAATTGGAGTCACAAACCAGAACATGTGATCTACTGTTGACAGCATACTTGTGTAAACATTACAATTTGTCATCACAACATCATTTATACAATCATTTATACAATAGCCCAAACAGAATGATGATGTAGATAAACCCAATATTGACTGACCATGTGGATGGTAGGTGACATGGAGTCGGCTTCGTCCTCATCTGATAGGTCAGCCATGTTGACAGAGTTTAGGTCAGCGATGTCGTCCACGTCCTCCTCGCCTGTCAATGACGTCAGCGTGTTACCCAGCGCATTGAGGCGCTTGCCGATGTTAGGATCCATGTGAACATCGATACCACACATTTTCCAAAGCACATTCAGATTCCAGGTACCGGCACTACTGCTCTCTGTTTTTGAGGAGGAGGAGAAGGAGGAGGAGGAAGAAGCCAGAAGGGAGAGGAGACAAAGAATGGCAAAGGATGCGGATAAAATGAATGCCAAAATAAAATGTTCAGACAATTGTCTCATGCTTATTGTGCAGCTCTCGAGTGTGATCCATATTTTATAGACCAGAAAGAACTTGCCTGCAGAAGGCTGCCCTGTAGTCCTGGAACATACTTCATATGTACCATCAGGTACTACACCTGTATACAGACCACACAGAGACACACAGGCAACAGCCAGTCAATATTTCAGAGGAGCTGGGTGCATTGAAAGTTACATAAGAATATCAGTTTCTACCTACTGAAGTTGGGTCAACATTTCTTTAAAATCTGTATTTTATGTGAAAAGAGACTCAATTAACCTGTTATTAAGTATGTGTTTAAAGTGATACTTGCAACACTTAAATATAAACAAATGGTTCTATATTTTATTTTACACTTCACTTTTACTTTCTGCACTCAATCAAGGCTTTTGATATGTAATAAATGTAAACTGAATCAAAATGAACCATATGTGAGACAACATTTGCACGTAAATATAATGCGTCACTCACAAGCATTCATGACCGTGTCCCCTCGGATTTCAGGCTTCCAGTCGTCCCAGGAGGTCTCGAAGCCTTCGGCAAAGCGGATGCAGAAATTCTTGAAGTGGCCTTTGCTTACCAGGGACTCCGAGGAGCAGGCGGTGATCAGCGTGCTCTCAATTGTCAGGACCATAGCTGAGCCGGTGTCAAAATCTATGCTGTGGTTGGCCTGGCAGAGGGGCAGGGAGATGGGGGGGTTACCCAGGCCTCAAGTAAGGGTAAAGTACATGGAAAAGAACCCACTTGTTCGGAAAAGGTAGAGTTAGCTGGTAACACTTCATTCTACTGTACAGTATATGCACTTGTAATGCTGATCAATGCAGTTATTTTCATGTGATTTTGGTAGATTTACTTCTGATAATTGCAAAACTGTTAAATAATTTTTTGTCTGAGTCCACAAATGACAGACATATTAATAAGCACTACTCCTATAAATACACCAATGAGTGAAATGTTACCAACCTTTTCAGTTTGTTAGATTGTGTTTAATTGTAGGATTGGGGAAAAATATTTCCCTGAATTTCTGGATTAACTTAAAAAAAAATTAACACAAAAATAGTGGGTCTGCTCATCATCCCAGTCATTACTGGAGGCAGGTCAAATCATGTTTACCTCCCGACTGGTTATCTATTATTATGACTTGGATCAAAATCAGACCGTAGTTTTGGAATTTATACTGCAGGAATCCAGGTAATTTCCAAATGCTTTCTCTTTCAAAAATAGACACAAACAAGCCTGCCATGCGCACCACTGCACCGGGTCATTAGATCTGGCATTGTGTGTGCATTTTATACAATTTCATGGCAGTCTCATGAAAGATTTGCCTACAGAAAATGTCCTTGTTTCCATTTTAACAACAGATAAGGAATACTCTGGACACCAACTGGCATAATCTCTTTTTAGTAGGAAGTAATTACAATTCCTCAGGCACAAGCTCAAGCTTAATTAGTTGCTATGCCAGCTTTTTTGGGGGAAATTTGATGGTTGCAAAGTGGTGTGACCTGCCATTTCTAAACAAAAAAAGAGCACTTCTGATGCAGTGTGCTTGTGGCATGGAAGAGTATTGATCACAGGAAGTCATTGTCCCACAACAAGCCATCACAAGAGATGTAATAAATTGTAGGTTACTTTTCGTGCATTATTATGCCGGCCTACTGATGTGCTGGCCCCAGCTTCAGAGTTGATGCCCTCCGTAACTGGTACTTGTCCTCTCTATGGAAATAAGCGTGACATAACAGCTGGTATATCTTGTCTCTATGGACATAATGTAGTATAGCATAGTATTGGAGTATAACAAGACAACCCATATGAACATTCATTAATATCCAGTGTTTCCCCTAAACATTTCTATTAGTGTGTAGGGGTGGTCATGTTAATCTTTCAATCTAAAATAAAACATTAATAATATGTGCATTTATGTTAACAAAGCAATTCTGAATTATTTTACATATAAATAAAATAAATAAAACATGTCAGTAGCTAAGTCTGAGGAGTACAAAAATGGCACACAGTGCATGACATCAAAATGAGTACTACTGGTGCACATCTTCTGGATGGTTTATCATTATACCAAAACGGATTTTGTGGACAAAAATAAAACAAACAAAACAAACACGTCACTGACATTATTCTCTTAAACACATTTAACTGACTCTATGGTACAGTTAAAATCAAATTTGTTGCCATAGTATTACAGGCCAGCCAGCATGTTCCTGTGTTATAGTTGTGTATCATATTAGCGGTTGTTTGCTTTGCATTAAAAGTGTACATTTTAGAAGTTGTTGAGGGAAAAGAAGGTGTGTGGTGGGGCAGATTTCTAACAGCTTAGCTAGGGGAAACACTGATATCCAAACTAAAACAGAGAAATTGTTCTTTTAGTAAAGAACAAAAATGCAATTGTGATTCTAAGGCTATAAATGTAAGCAAAGTGAATGTCACAAACACTGGTACAGTTAATGGTGCTGATGGAGATAATGATAAATCTATTTTTTATTTTAAAAGTGGGGATGACGTGAATTAACAATTTGAATTAACAAAGGATACCTGTGTGCTTTACTTTTCCTTAGGTACAATTAGATTTATAATACAAGTGCTTTTGTTTCAATGAAAACTACTGACAAGACAAAAAAACAACTTGCTTTTAAAACAATAACCTTGCAAGCATTTCATATGCTAAACCATGGCTTATATGCCTAATAGTGAAACACTGCTAAACATGTAACCATGGTATTTCAATGATCAAATCACAGATAAAATCACAATAAATGTGAACTTTTTAACTGTATGACCTTAAAGCCAACAAATTGCAAACCTGCTATTGTTTATATCAGTAGCAACTCTGATATATGAACTTGGAAATCAACATCCAAACCAACAAGCATAGCAGATTACCTGGGATGTGTTGGTGATAGGTAGGCAGATGCCCAGGTCGTTGACGGTCAGTTGCAGGAAGAGGGTGCTGAAGGCCTGGGCTGAGGTCTGCTGGATGCCTGGCAGCTTGTCGACCACCTCTTTAGTGGCCATGTGGATGTCCTTGTTGAGGGCCAAGCGCTGCTCGTTCCAGTTATCATACGCTGCCTTGTAGTTCAGCCAGAAGAGCACAGCTGCAGGAGGGCAAACCCGTGGGTAGAAAGAATTTAGAATTACATCCTGAATGTCATGTAAACAAAGTTACATTAGATTTAGAGCCATCAGTGGTTGTTATTTGTTCCGTGTGAAAATCTGATGCAATTCCATCCTTCTTTTACAATCAGTGTTGAGTTGGTAGAATACTTAACGATAACTATGGCCAGTCTCATAAGCTGCTATGTTGATGATCTCGTCAGTGTCAACAAACAAAGTTAACAGGAAATGGTTACAAGTTTTGTTAAGGTACACAGGACAAGCTTTGACATTTAATTTTTCTATGTAAAATCAACTGTTAACTGACCGACAGTCTATCTATTTCTGTTTGTTGTATTATGTGAAAAGGGGGCTGTAAAATGTTGTCTTCATCCAGCTCTTTCCCTATCATGGACATATAATGTTATAAAGCAAATAATGTGTTGTTTGATTATAAAAAATTGTCTGTGTCCAAGAGTGGGAAAGAAACCTGATGAAGTGAAGTGTGATGTGGAGAAACAGTAAACCGAACCTCTGTCAAATGCCACCGGCTGGGCAAAAACGATCGGCCTGTTGAGCGTGATGAGGACAGCCTCCTTGTCGGAGGAGCCACTGATCTCCTCCTGCAGAGCATTCCGCAGACCGATCCGGGTTCGAAAGTACGCCACCTGGTGGAAGTCTGAGCCAGCTTCTTCATACACCTGTAAAGTGAAGGGAGAAAGGGCATCACATAGCTGTCTAATGTAATCTTTAAGCCAATTCTAGACCTAAACCTGAGAGCTTTTATTTCATTTTTCAATTTTTTTATTTTTTATTTCATGAGGCTGATCTGTACCTGGTGCTTGACTATCTGTCCAAGAGCCAGGTGGAGATCTACTTGGCATTTGCCAAACAGTTTGAGGTAACTGCTGCTACCACCAGGCTGAGCCTTGCACTGGATCCTGTTGGATAGCTCCAGCTCGATGAGGCCCGTCTCAAAGCGCACAGCTCGCATAGAAGGAGTGGTGGCGGTCATCTGGATTCCCTGTGAACAAATAAACAACATTTAGAAATTTCCTAAAAAGCTTAACTAAGACTCAAAATTAAACAGAGGTCTCTAGAGAGAACCCATTTACTGGTTTTATTACTTAAAAACAACAAAAAGCTTGGACCAGAAACTTGACCTGGTGGCTTCGGCCACTGTGACTGATATGCTACTTTGGTTTTCCATGCTGAAAGAAACTGAACATGAGATACCTTGAACATGAGGCTGAGAGAATAAAGCAGGATTTTTGGCTTGTCTGCATCTGTTGAGGTGTCATACTCATTCCACAGTGGGATAGGTTGTTCTCCTCCTGCATGCATAGAGAGAATACAAGTCAACCTTACAAGCCCACATTAGACTGTTGTGAAGTGCTAGATAACGTGTGATTTAGTGGGATTATGTTGTCTGTGTACCTATACACTGTATGTCAGCCCTGATATCTGCCTGACATGTCCCAGTGCTACTAAATTTAAAGACTCTGATGTGAATAGTTACCATTCTCATTATTCTTACCTTACAATGGCATAAAACTTCAAGTTCTCTCTCTCTTGGGCAATTACCTTGCTCAAGCTCAGAGAGTTAAACAATTTAAAATCAATACTGTTGTGGAAATGGCCACGACTGGATTAGTGTACGTGCCTTGTGCACTGTTTTGTGAGGAAAGGAAAGTATTTTTGTATTGACTGAAGTAGCAGCTATAGGCTACAGAATTCTGTTTGGAACAGGGAGATGTTTAAAATTAGATTAACTTCATTGAGCTGAGAGGAAAACTGGGCCATTGCAGCAGCAAAGAAAAGGATATAGTTGTGTACAGGTTTAAACAATACTAAGGTAAAGTTGAAAAGTTTTGTCTTACAATATGTTAATGAATATGTTTGCAGTACGGGTGCATGGTTCAGAAAATGTCACGATTCAATATTGATTTTTAGGCTCACGATTCCATTAAAAAACGATTCTCGATTAAAAAAACGATTCACAGTATGTAAATGTAGTTACTTTTCCCATGTATGTATGTATGTATGTATGTATGTATGTATGTATGTACATATATTCATAAACAATGAATGAATAATATGGACAATAATATTATATATATATATATATATATATATATATATATATATATATATATATATATATATATATATATATATACACACACACACACACACACATTCCTTAGTACATTCATGTGGCTTTTTTATTCAGTTTATTTAGTATCTTTTAGTGTCCATATTATTCATGTGGATTTGTTTGTTATTTGTTATTTTAACGTCCTGTTATGATGTATGTGTGTGATGTCTGTAAGCTACTGGGACCTTGAATTTCCCCTTGGGGATCAATAAAGTATCTATCATGTGATTGCAGTAGACATACAAAAAAAAATATGAATATGAATCGATTTTTGGAATTCTATTTGTTTCATTTTGAATCTCGATTCGAATACAAATCGATTTTTTTGCACACCTGTAGTTTGCAGTAAAGAAGATATATATGTAAAAGTGTGTGTTGGTCTTTGGTAAAGTACCTGAGACCTTCTGAATGACCTCGTTGACTTCCTTCATGAAAACCTTCTGTAGGAAGACCAGGTGGTTGAGCAGGTCTGTGGTCAGGTTGTGCTCAAATGAACCAATCTGCACATCAGAGAAGACCAGTGAGAGGCAAGTTAAGAGCAACACTGGCTGCTCCGTTAATCCATCTACGTATATAGCTTTTATCTATTGTCCTGGAGCCTCGTACCTCGGCTACACAGCGCAGGTAGTTGCCTTGGAGGTAGTTTCCTTGCTTCGCAGGGAAGTCGTCAGGTGCCCAGCCCTGGTCTGAGTGGCTCTCGTGGTCCTCCATGATGTACTCTCCTGACATGGTGACTGGAGGCAGGGTGAGGCTGGCTGATGGCGGCATGGTGGACATGTCCACTGGGGACACTTTGGACTGGAAGCAAAGCTTGTGGTTTGGCAACTCAAAGGTGAAACTGGTTTGTGCCCCTAAAGAAAAAAGCATAATTAGTATTACTTATTCTGGGCATACCTCAACATTCATATTAACACAAGAAAGACAAAGTAGTGGCCAGGTTAGCTCAGTTGGTAGAGCAGGCGCATGTACGTAGAGGTGTATGCCTCGATGCAGAAAGTCCAGGGTTCGAGTCCGACCAGTGATGATGTCCTGCATTTCTTCCCCCTCTCTCCCCTTACATATCTAGCTGTCCTTTCCATTAAAGGCTGAAATGCCCAAAACAAATCTTGAAAAAGGAAAGACAAAGTAATATTTATATGTTTTTAAATTTAGTTTAACTAGAACTATGTGGAAACCATAAGATGTGAAATCTGTCTTTTCACACAGGAAAGCTCTGTATTAGTTAATTAGAAATCAGATCCCCACCCACCCACACACACCTGTCATGCCATGGCTCTTCATGCGACCCATTTTGTACTCTGCTTTGAGTGAGGGCAGCAGCGCAGCCCCAATGGTGATGCCATCCATCATGGCGCTGAACTTGAGGACGATGGGCTTCTTCTCCAGGCCTTCGGGGAGCTGAGGGAACTCGTTGGCTTCTATGGGGGTCTGATTGATGCTGGATGCTTTGTCAGAGGGTTGCGGGGTAGGGGTGTCCTCCCTATTAGGAGGTTGACTGTAAGAGGAGAAAAACAAATGTGTGTCACTCACTCACTCAGGATTGGCTCATAATGTACAAAAGGTGTGGGCTTTGAATATGTGAAGGCAGTGCTCTATCAAGTAACTGTTGCTATCTCAATAGCTGGATTGGACAACAACACTTAAAACTGTTTTTTGTTGGAAATACACACTCACTAAAAAATTGCTCTGATTTAGTTATGTGTGTGGTATTATGGAGAGCTTTGCAGATACTGGCTCATATTCCTGTGAACATCAAATTATAGAAAAGTTGTTAATACCCTAAGCACACCTACAACTCTATAAATATATTAACATAATTCAGAATATTACCATGGAAACAGACCACACACAGTCTTTGAAAGCAGTTAACTGGCAACAGTGTGGATTTGCTGCAGTAACCTGTCACTTATGGAGATGAAAGACTTCTTATGAGGATTTTATTAAGTGTAGAATACAATCTCACGACATTAGTGTTTGCATGACGGATTTGAAATATAGTTACAAGTGTGCAACATTTTAGAGTCAGCTTCTCGTTACTTTTAAATGCTATGAATGAGACTTATGAGATAGAGAAACGAAGAGCGAAGAGGACATACATATTGGAGGGCTGGCGGATGAGGTCAGAGATTTGTTTGGAGAGCTGGTGGGAGCTGCGGACCATCATGCTGTGCAAAGTAGCCGGGTGCTGGGGGATGTTGATCATGATGGCCCCCACTTTGAAGACAGCTGCGTTGTTGGTCTTCAGTCCTCGCTGGGCGCTGTACAAGGCCTGCGACTTGGCAATGTTGCATTTGACCACCGTTCTGAAACACAGAGTTAACTGGAATGAGCATTTTCTTTTCTCTCTTTTTGTCAGGTGATGTGGACATATGAATGGATGTGCAACTTTACTGAGAGGACATCAAACAGTGCAACGCCATGCAGATTCAGGACACCATACAGTTTTCTGGGCACAGGAAGAATGAGCAACCGTAACAGTGACACGTTCCACTATGAATGAAGAAGGTAATGAATTGTACAATATGGCAGCCGAATGCAAGGTCTTTTAAGATTACTTTTTTTTGTGTGATCTTGTCTCTTGTAGCAAATACAATATAGTCTATATTCTAAGATGGCTTATTATGTGTTATTCTACTAAATCTGGAAAAAATGCTGAAATATCAGACTGAATGTAAGATAGTTCAGCATTTTGGCTGTAAACATTAAGGGAAGAGTCAAGAATGAAGAGATTCACAAATAACTTAAAAAAAATAAAACCAGCCAACTTCCTGCTTTCATAAACCAATGAAAGTGGCTTCATACACACACAAACGGGTAACATCTGAACAAAAAGATTCCTGAGCAACTGTTCACTAAAAATACACATGGATGACGGGCGACTCAGACAAATGAAGGGTGTGCATTCAGGGCAGCTGTGTTTTTGATGTACTAATGCGTGTGAGCCCTGAATGGTAGCAATAACATACAGAAACTCTTGTTTAGCTGTGCTGGTGGGAGATGTTGGGAAATCCTCCAGTCTATGCAAGTAGTTGGAAAAGAAAGAATGTAAAAAAAAAAAGAAAAAAAGAAGAACAGAAGAAAGTGTGAAACAGTTGTGAAACACCATAAAGGTGAAAACAGTTTTCTATAAGCAGAGTCATGCACCCTTTGTTTTGGTTTTAGATGCACAAGTTTGTGATTAAAAAAGGGTCTGGATTAATAAAGTAGCTATATATATATATATATATATATATATATATATATATATATATATATATATATATATATATATATATATATATATATATATATATATTACTTTGCCTGACCGCGGTACCTGACCCGCCACAGTAAGTAAAAAATGGTTATGTTTAAGAATCAGCCTTGAATTGTTTAAGTGTAGGTTAGGTATATCTCAAAACAACGACTAACATGGCAGACACAATGCTTAGTAGGAAAATACGCCAGTGGCACTGCAATCATTCCTACGTACATCTCAATGTCAGTAACAACTAAAAAGTGCCAAGTTGTGTGGCATATACAAATTCAAACACATGAGTGCAGTTCAGAGCACACAGTGTGATAATAGGATTAAGTCCCAGTTTTATTTTCACAGTGGGAGCATCTGTTAAATAGAATGAGATGAAAAAAAGCTTCTTATTGAAGCAGCAGTTTGAATCAAAGCAGCGTGGAGATGCATCAGTCCGTCTCAATGCATGACTACAAGGCTTGTAAACTGATTAGGGTGATTATGTTTTGAGGAAATTGCATGCAGTAAAAAACAAAAACTGCTGTTAAAATTTCCCAGCAAGAAAGGAGTCGGTAATTGGGTCCCCGCTGAGCTTGTGGAAAACACTGATTCCACTTTTTAGTTTAAGCTACAACACCACCTTTTTACAAAAGGCACTTGACATTTAAGCATCTACGTGCAAGTTGTGTCGCTGTGTTCTTGTGCAAGTACGAGGTGTTCTTCTTTGACTTCACTTATTATTTTGATTAGAGCCCGACCAATAAAGGATCCGATATATAGGCCAATATGTTAAACATTGTTTTGCCAACAGGGACGTTGTAGAGCGCCCTCTGGTGGACAAACTATGCAACGCCAACACACACAACATGGTTGAAGTTTGGAAAATGCGTAATATCAGCCGATAATATCGTCCCGCTGATATATCGGTCGGGCTCTAATTTTGATATCTTAAAAAAGTAAATAACCATTTTGGCGAAGTTGTAATGTAATATAAGTTCTATAACTTTGAGACCACAGTTAAAATCAAGATGTTGTTCTCTTAGGCAAAACAAAAACTAAAGAATATTGAATCAAATAAATCATTATTTGTTGTAATAAAAGATAAAAAGACTCATTTATTACATAAAAACTTAAAACTTCAAACAGCAAGGGTTAAGATCAATACACAAGAATGCTTGGTGAATCTGCTATTCAAAGAATGTCTTTCAAGATGAGACATAAAAACCTTTGCATTCAAAAAAATAATTGTTACATCAATTCCCTAATAAGCAGAAGTTAAGGAGAATGTGTACGTACTGGATGTCAGGAGTTATGCCTTCCAACAGAACAATGTTTACCCCTCCTATGTGAGCTGATGCACACGTCTCAGTCATTTTCTGGTGCAGAATATCTGTGGACACATGAACATTGATTACATCAAACAGAACAAACTTTTACCTACCTATTGCTGACTACCTAAACAGAAGAATAGATGCTAGAAGTTTCAGGATCAAAGACAAATGTTAAAATTAAAATTGATTTCATGTGCCAAAAACAAATCGTGCTCTGGTTTATTGGCATTTCTTTAAACCAATCACAATCGTCATGGGTTGTTTTGGTCGGCAACAGAAAACCTCATATTGGACAGGTAGTCTAGCTAGCTGTCTGGATTTACCCTGCAGTGATCTGAGGAGCAGTTAAGCAGAGTCCTCAGAAATCCACCAGAGTTAAAAATTCCAACACAAAGAAAGCAGAAAGTAACAGACATCCGGGCGAAAAGAGCGTGAGCCGGCGGAATTTCAGGCAGCACCGGAGCAATCCTGGAAGTGGAAGGTCATGGATATAGACTAGTGCTGCGGTCACCAACCCGTCGATTGCGATCGACTAGTCACAAGTTTGCCTGAAGTGACAGACAAAAAAAAATAGAACACACTAACAAAAACTCATTCCCATTACGACCCACACAGATCTCAACCCTCACCTTTCATCTTCTCCTTAAGGGTGAAACTTCCATGGATCTTCTTCAGCTCAGCCTCCATGGTCAGCCCGCCGATGTCGGCCTCCAGGTGGGTGCGGTTCACCATGCCGATGCCGAACACTATGAGTGTGACGTGCTGGGGCTCGGAGCTCACCAGGCTGCGCCGCCGCCCGCTGGCACCAGGGGGCTTGTTGGGCGTGGTGGGCTCCTGCTGCTCGTTCTCAAAGATCACTTTGCAGAATGACTCTGAGGGCCGACGGCCACCTTCTGCAGAAAAGAGATCGGAAAAGCAAAGTACACATGTAAAGGAGATGTTTAGTAGAATACATATCACAATTCAATCATTGTAGGAGCATGCCAAAATAAAAGTCTTACAGGTGTTTATGCTGCTATTGTGTGGTCAAAACTCAAATACAAATATTATGGTCCTGAACTTTATGTTACAGAAAACTTCTCGAGGAGTCAGAGGTTGTTAGTGGCTCACTTGAGAACAGGAATTCTTCCCCTTGCCCCTGAAGTTGATAGATTTTAAAACATCCACGAAGATAAAAGGTTGTGCGAACTATGTGAATTAAAAGACGTTGAGAATGAATCCTATTTTCTTTTGTATTGTCCTTATTATGATGAGTTAAGAACACCCATCTTAAATTAAATGTCTGTTCAAATGTTCTGGTGTACTGGACGACCAAATGGAGCAGTTGTTTAGATTTAATGTACAGTATATATTTTTTAAACATAAAAACATCCGCGAAATTGCGTTCGCTAATCCAGACTCCATGTAAATACACAGTAATTTAATTCAACTCATTCAAAATCGACAGAAACAAAATAAAACTATGAAAAGTCGTTTTGGGTTGTCTTTCCATTTTTCCCAACCATCACAACTCTAGTTTTGGTTGAAATAAACACATAGTTTACCATTTTACATGTGAAAATATGTTGGCTCTACACACGGTAAAAGCATTGTTTTTTTAAATGGAGTTTGGTGGGTTTAGCGCTAGCGACCTCAGAGCTGTTTCGGTTAAACGTAAAAGTTTAAAAAAAAGGTCTATCTCTGTAGGGATCCTTTCCATAATGTTGTCAGACACTAAAAATTGGCCTGCCCTGGATGATAAATCGTTATAAAATCCAGACCTTTTTTTATCTTTTTTTTCCTCCTTCAATTAATTTATTGAAAGCATTTGACATTGACATCAACATCTTTTAATTATGTAAAGACATGTTCAAGGAGTTCAGATAGAGCCTGTATCAGGGCCATATTTAGTTCAATGTGTAATATGTCACTATCTTTGGTAGCCTACTGTACTTAAATGGCCAGTATGTACTTTATTTTCTTTATTCATTGAAGCCTCTATGTTTACCTGCTTGTTGTGATGTGCAATGTCCTATAGGTGCCAAAAAAATCTATGTTTGGTTCTGGCAATTTGTTTTGTCATGGTTCATGTGTGCAACAAACATTACACTTCGTGAGAAAAAAATCGTGGCAGAGAATCGTGATATCAATTCTAAGCTAAAAAACGTGATTCATATTTTTCCCCGAATCGTGCAGGCCTACTTAGAATAATAATCAGAGTCCTTTAGTGGCAAAAACAGAACTTTTAGTGGACCAAACTGACGCTGAATTTGCCCCATAGGGTTACATTGCAGCCCGGTCTGTGTCTGCCGGTTACAGCCGGTTACTGGACCAATTTCAAAGATTGTTGTTCCGATCAGTCACTTACACACAAAAACATAAGAAAATAGGTTCCAGGTTGGAAAAAACACGGTAGTTGCCCTTTAACTGCAGGTTTAGCAGGATGACATGTGGCTTGTGATGACCACTGCACTTTAAAAAAAGGACTAAGTAAAGTTTTAGGACCGAAGGAACTCATTCTGTCATTGTATCAAGGTGGGTTCTTTTGAAACACTGTCTCATACTTAATGAACTCCTCGGGGGAACGTGGTGTCTACAGCAGCAAGAGGTAATATCAGGATACATTGACAAGAAATGAATCAATTATACAGTAAATAGGAAGTATTACAGTACATGACACAGAATATAAGTCAGCATTATGATATATTAACTATATCATAGTACATTATTAATGATAATTAATAATTACAGCAAGTATTACAAAATAACACCAGCTGAATTACTTTTGTATAGGTAGGATCCATACAATGTCCCGAGAAAAGGTGTTATGTGTGCAGCATAAAAATTGAATGACATAAGGAATGAATGCAATTCAGGTCAGGAAGGGAAAAAGGAAGACGTGTTAGGAGGGAACTGAGTTCTAACAGCAAGGTTTGTAAGGCAGAGCTAAGGGTGCAGATGGAAGTGATGAAAGGGAAAACAGGAAATAAAAAAAGTACAGCAATATCTTAAAAAACATAATATGAAGAACGAAGGTATAAAAAGATAAAAGAGCAAAGTGAAGCAGGATGGAAACGCATGAGTGGGATAAAGGATGGAAATTAGGAACTGGAAGACAGCTGGAAGCTGATTCCCACCTGAAAGGCAGTTCTCTGGGGAGCTTTTCTCCAGGATGCCAGTGGGATCGGAGATGAGGGAGTAGAAGTTGAGCAGCTTGTACATGTTCTGCCAACATTCTGCTGATGGCTCGCTCTGCTCCGACACGGTGATGGAGTCGGAGTCGTCCATCTGGATGGCCATGTGGTCAGCCACGTCACGGGAGCCCTTTCTCGACACCTGAAGACGTTACACAATATTCCATGTTATAAAACAAACAGAAATTTCAAAATATGCATCACTGGCCTCAAGGGTCAATAAACAGTCAAGCTGACTTATTTCTTCTTTTATTGCCCTACTGTTTACTGTAAATGTAGGCCGTCACGACAGAGATAGGTAATAAGATCTGTAAGATGACATCATCTACGCGTGACAATAACTTTAGTAAACAGGAGAGTTACTCAGTTATTTCTCTGGTTGAGATTATATCTGTGGAAGTCTGTCGTCCCTCTCATACATCTTCAACTTCAATAAAAATCCCTTCACTTAAACATATGTTTAGCTAAGTTTAAAGCACGGGTTCCAACTGTCAGGACAACAAAAAACTGTCCTGGTGAGAACTATCAAGCCGGACACGTTTGCAGAGAAGATTCTTCCATTTTTCAAGTTTTGCCTGAAAACTGTGGAATGAATAAAATACTTTCTTACCAATAGCTGACACTGTTTCAGTGAATGGTGCCCATTCTGAGAAATTCTTATTATCTACTGGCTCCCTCTAGGGTTTGTGTGTAGAAAATGACAATTTCAGAATTAATTTTCTTATTTTACTGATCATATGCAGATAGATGTCTGCATACTGGGAGGTCCTTAAACAATCTTGGAATTGCATACATTGGGAATGACTGGAAAGCTGAGTGGATTAAACGAGAGCAATTGTATTCCTGTGTGATGATGTTAGTCCTCATAGTAGCCGTTTCAATTTTTCTTTTTTACTTTTGTCACTATATAACATGACCTATCATGTCCTGTGGGATAATTACAGCCTTGTGAAACTTTACAACCACAAACTAGAGACCTAGGACATTCAGAAGATGTATGGCTGTCCTAGGTATATTGACAAAAAGGGGGTTTCTCAGCAGTTTCTTGTAGAAATCTTCACGTCAAATGTTTTGATACCAAATAACAGCATGGGTTTTTCTACTGTGTTCCTCAAGGTCTTGGTGTCTCAATGTTGTATTTTTGAGGGATTTCTGACAATTTTTGATCAATTCTCGATAACAAATGGTATCAACCCAAAAACTTCTGCAACAACTTATGAGACATAAGTGAGCATTAAAATGGCAATCACACACTCATATCATAATGTACTAAGCCCGCATACACTTTTATAATTTCTTTAATTATTTAATGCCTGCTTTGGGTGCTGGGACTGGGCAATGTATGGAACATATTTAAATATGAAAACAAATTCAGAATGGGTTCCAAATTTATTTCCTGTTGCACTTCCTGTCTTTAAATGTATGGTTCTGACCTTTGTGTTTTTAAAAAGATGACCCTTCAAAAATCTTGATAAAAGTTACCTTCGAGGTGCGTCGCTCTGAACGTCCGAGGGAGCTTCGTCCTCGCGGCTCCCTTCTCCCCAGCGTGTCCATGCCTGATGGAGGCCCATTAGGTGGTAAACCCCCAGCGACGCCTGCTCCTCCTCCACCCACCCCTCTCTTGCTCTTCAGGGTTTGGGTTCCACTGCGCCCCGCCCCGTTGAGGCTGCCCCGGGAGCTGCGGCTGAAGTCAGAGGACCTGAAGTGGCGGTACGGCCGGGCCTTGAAGGTGGGTGTCGGGGAGGCAGAGCCGGCAGTGTAGCGGCTCAGCTTGATGTCGGTCTGCGTGGCCTTGATGTCGTCGATCATGGTGCTGAACTGGTGGATGAGGCGCACCAGGGCCATGTCGACCCGCTGGCTGATGGCCTGACAGGCTGTGGTGAAATCACAGTGGAATGTGTTGTAGTGGCGTCGGTTGAGGTCGTGGAAGGACAGCGGAGCGGCAGTGGGTCCCTGCGGAGCGCTCGCCGATTTCTCCATCACCACCGCATTCAGGCTGAACGTCTCAATCAGCAGCGCTGGCTTGAACTCCAGCGGAGGGAGGTTCACCATGCCTTGTCTAAAGATAGAGGGACAGACAGACAGAGGGTTATGTGGGGATTTAGCAGACATTCTATAATTACATTTAGAGTGACAAAACACTAAAACACGTCAACAAGAAAGGAACAATGTCCAAATCATTTTCTGTTTTTGGTAATGATTAGGATTTATTTTACCTCCTGGATCTTTTGTTTTTCCGCTCTTTGGAGGTGTCGGAGTCCACAATGTCTGCTCTGAGACACTCAAGGTTGCCAGAAAAAGACAAATGCTCTCCGAAATACATCTTGTAACTAAGAGGAGTGGCGTCTTGGGCCTGGATGCCGGTGTAGTTCAGCAAAGGCTTGAAAACAACCTGAGGGTGGGAAACAGATATCGGGGCACAAAATGAAGACGACCGTTTGCAGAGGTGATGCTCATTTAGTCAGTCACACAGATATAGATCCGTTTCTTTTTCAATCTGGCATAGGTGACACTACAGCATTTGCAAATCGATGTATTTTAATCCTAAATATTCTGCATATTTCCATGATCCCAACACAAATAAAAAATAATAATACTGATTTTAGTAGTCTAGACAGCAAGTACAACATTTGGAATAAGAAATAGAAATAGAAACGCTGACAGGTGTAGTCACAGAACCTGAGCATCAGCCAGTTGAACAGCAGCTGGGCATTGGTTGCCCTCCTCAATATCGGCCATTTCGTCCTGGCTGGTGCTGTGCTGGGAGTGCTGGGAGTGGGTCCCATCCAGGGTGTTCTGGTCGCTGGAGAGCACTGTGTTGAAGTCTGATGCTGAGGGGATTGTAGGCAGGTTACACGCCCCACCTAAGGGATTGGAAGAGAGGTTTGGGATACATGTGGTGTGAGACCAGGCCGGTCCAGGGAGCTACTGTTGTGTTTTCCTGCAGGATATGTTCACACCAGAGCATGCGAGCAGAAGAGCAGCTCAGTGGCAGTAACTTGCTTGAAAACGGATATGTCAGTATAAGCAGCAGTGAGTTAAGTAGAGTGCTGTAGGGTGATACACTTTACCACTCCACCTCCTCATGACAAAGATGTTAAGGAGTGAATTAAATGAAAGGCAACCATTGCATTACAGAGAGCCAACATTATAGACATTAACAGCCACATTACATTCTGTTAAAAGAAAAATTAAACCTCCTCAACCTTATCTCTATCTATTTGGGATAGGGATATGGTGTGAAAAAAGCCTGCAGTTCTTTCCAGTGTTCTCTGTGTCTCTGGGGCTCAGCCGTATCCGTACTTCACCAGAGAGGTGCCGACGGAGGCTGCAGATGCAGCGGGGAGGATATGGCCGGAGAAAACATCAACTGGTGGTGTCTTTGCTCAAATTGCCCTCCAATACCAACAGGAAACCTAATCATTCTGTTGCAATGAATGTCAGAGTGGGACGTTTTTGTCGCTGTCGCTGATGACAGCTCACAGGAGGTTTAACTTCTCACTTGGACAGAGGTGTGCTGGAAACCTTCTTCAGGTTTTTGTCATTTTATTTTTGCTAATTTATTGGGTCTGCCTCCGAAGAAGGAGTGAGAATCACCAACAGCTGCTGCTCAACGAGCAGCCGGGACAGCAGAGACAGACCACAGGGGGGAAAATGGCTTACCGTCTTGGGCACAGATCCACACAATCAAAAGTGCTCTGTGAAATTGTGAAGGTAAGATGTATCTTTTCAAATCTCAAGTGGGTGAATCCAAATACTAAACGACTATTGAGTGCAAAATGCAGCTGTTTGTTCCTCTGTACTCCCACACATCTTCTGAGTCACAGAGGGTGGGAAAGAGCAGCGCTGTGAGGGATGAGCTTGCTAAACTCCACTAACATGCTCTGGTTCTCACACGTCTGGCAGGAAGAGTAAGGAAACAACATGACTTCATCCATCCATCACAGTAGCTCTGCTGCAGGCCTGTAGCACAGTCACAAAGGGATTCCAGAGAGTTTAATAAGCTACCAGTTTTTATATCAAACCTATTTTATCTGAAAAAGCCCATTTTTAATGGCATGACAGAGGGTTGCTGGACTAGATGGCCACTAATAACCTAGGAGGTATAAAGATTTAAAAACTGATGAAGGAAGCCCTGGTGTTTGATTGATACTCA
This sequence comes from Gymnocephalus cernua, assembly GCA_023631565.1. NCBI lineage: Eukaryota > Metazoa > Chordata > Actinopteri > Perciformes > Percidae > Gymnocephalus > Gymnocephalus cernua. The sequence continues at coordinate 5,575,915 of CM042444.1, read as the reverse complement.
ATATTGGCCATGTACGGTATCTGTACTGGTATTAGTGTACAGATAGGTTTGCATTGTTTGCTTAAACATTGACATCTTGTCTAAATACGCATACATCGCTCTGAATGGTAAAACTCCTTCATATGGCACTCAATGAAGACAACTTCTTACAAATAAAATGTCATCTTGGTCTTATTGTTTAAGAAGCACTATACGTAGGATTTGAATTTCCCGACTTTGGTGCCCCCCAGTGGTAGTATCCAAAAAGACAGTGACAGACAGCAATGCACACTGCCACTGAGTTGGTCTCATCTTTCAACAAATAAAAACTTCTGAATGAAACAATCAAACATAATTTGACATATGCTATAATCACAGAAGAAAACCTATACATAGTGGCTTAGACCCATAATATACAGTATTAACTGTTAAATGTCTAATCAGTTTCCCTCCAGCATGAATGATGGTAATCTTATTGCATTTACACACCAACAACCCACCTGTTTCCAGGTTTGTCTGTGGGATAGATTGACACAGAGTTCTAGGTGACTATTAAACTAACTAACAAAATGCGGGACAAACTAGCTGCTAACTAGCTAACTAGGTCACCAATACCATCAGCACAACACTTAGCAACAATCCCTGACCTCCTTCTGCTTCTGGGCTGTTAAGTGCCGGTAGTTGTTGGTACCGGTAGTGGTTGACAGGTGAATCCAGTGGGTCTAGTAAAACAGCAACAATATATAAATGCTGATCTGTTATAACTGCTGTACTAGCTGAAGCTCAGAAAGGTGTTAAATGTTAGTATCTATTCTAACAGCAAAAAAAAACATTTAATAACAAAGAAAACATAGCTGGCCTCTAGGTTCCACAGAGATGAGTTCATCTTAATGAACTGGAATCCTCATTTAAGGGGTCTTCTGAATTAAAATAAGTTTTTAATACATATACAATGAGGATTTGACAATTGGAAAACACCCATCCAAGGCAAACAATGTCTGACCTGTCTGCAGGCTGTTGTGCTGGGAGCGATTAACCGGGGAGTCCTGGGTGACAGCCCCCGTCCTGTTGCCAACAGCATTGGACATCCAATTGTAAAAGCTGACGGAGGAGGGCTCTGACAGCAGCGGGTGCTCGGTCAGCATGTCTGTCCCTAAACTGTTTCCTGAGTCCCAGAAGAAAGAGATTAAGAGCACATTACATCATGGAAAAGACTACAGAAAAAGAAATCACACAGATACCAACTGCTGTCCACGGGTCATTTTTATCCTGCATCATCAGGGCACACGTGGCATTTATTGTAAATTTAAATTTGGGGGTTATAAAACTTATGACGACGACAGGGTTTGAACAATTTTTCAAGCTTACACGCTTACACACGCACACACGCACGCACGCACGCACGCAAGCACATTGAATTTTACAACGACCGAATTGCCTCTAAAGTGTTGAGTATGGAAAAATGCCTCGTCATTCAATACCCAATTTCAATACCTAAGGAGTAAATCTCATCAGCGTCAGTGAGCCAATAAGCACGCTGCATGATTCTCCCAAGAAATGAAAAAAATGTTTGTGATTGGCCGTCTAACGTTACACGTCGTAGAGACACGCAGTAAAAAGTCTACGTTATGCACAGAGACAGGGCTCATGTAGTAAATAAAAAGATCTGTGCCGGGCGCCTGGTTAGCTCTCATGGTAGAGCGGGCGCCCATATATAGAGGTTTACTCCTCGACGCAGCGGGTTCGACTCCGACCTGCGGCCTTGTCATCCCCTTTCTCTCCCCCCTTTCAAGTCTAAGCTGTCCTATCCAAATAAAGGCCTAAAATGCCCAAAGTTCATCTTTAAAAAGAAAAAAAAAAAGATCTATGCCGTAATGTGTAATGTTGTAATTTCCTTTTGTTTTAAAACTGGTATAAAAAAAATTATGGTTTAGCAACTGGAATCGAAGTCATGGTGTTGGTATCGAAAAATGTCGAACGATACCCAGCCCTAATGTTGAGAGCATGAAACACAAAGGCACACTGACTGTGCATATCTGTTCACTGTGGGCATGTGCTCGAGAAGGGACCAAGCTGCAAATCTATTTTTGATTCATTTTTGATTCACACTATTGAACGGCAGAGGTCAGCCTTGCAGCAACAAAAAAAAAATGACAAGAAGACATGTTGTAATCAAGTGAATACTATTCTGTGGTTAACAGGACCTTCCACATCCTGTGGTGCGGTGCAACACAACAGCGGTTCGGGGGTATGAGCACCTGTGCGAGTGAGGGAGCCGCTCTTGGCTGCGGTAGCGGCAGACGGTTCGTTCCTCTGGGGCATGCCCTCGAGCAGATTGTGCAGACTCCGAAAGCTGCCTGTCAGATTACTCAGGAGGCTCTCCTTTCTGGGGCTGTCCTTGGCTGGCAGGCAGACACGGCTCACATGGGCTGGTGAGTCAGCTGCTGTGTCACCGCTGGTGTAGCTCAGCGACTGGTATGGATGGGAGCCCTGGGTATGACAGATGTACAGATTATGTTCACACCATACCACACCAAAATATAAAAAACCATAGGCAAAGATGAGTGGGATAGATGGTGACGGCCGTGATCCATTTATGGGGAAAAAGAAGTTGAGGTGATACTTTTTTTGACAAAAGAGCTGAACAGCGGACCCTGAGATGGTATAAACAAACAAATTGGATTAGGCAGAGAGAGGAACATGTCATCGCTCCACTCAGTGCCAGCTCTGGCTCTCCAACAGTGGAATCCCCTTCACACCAGTCAGGACAGCACTGTCTGCTGTCAAATGTCACTTTCCTAAAGTACTAAATGTTCTTTTTTTAGGGCTGCAACTAATTGATAAATCTGATTATTTCATTATTTTTATTTATTTGACAGGAGCAGTGCACTATGCTCCTTAGCAGTACCAGAGTTAGCTATAAGCTTATAGTATTTTCATCTGTAGTCCCCAGGCAGGAAACAGAGAATAACATCTCTGTCAGAAGGGAAACCTAACACTGGAGTATAAAAACGCTAACACAACAGAAAAGGACAACAATCAAATTTCACACACATGGATTAATTGCTTAACAGTTTGGTCTGCAAAATGTCAGTTGTTGCCTGTTGCTTGTTTTGTCCAAACAGTTCAAATCCAAAACTGACTATCACAGAAGACACATTTGAGGAGCTACAGAATGTTTGGCAATTTTGTAGCCTGGATTTATGAAAATTGTATACTGTTATCTACACAATCTGGTTAACATACAGTGTGGCACAGTTACAGCTGTGAAAATGTGTAGAGCTGAAACAGATTTTTCTCTCAGTTGTTTGTCTATAAAATGTCAGCAGATGAATCAATAATGGAAATAATGGTAGTTGGAGCTAGAAATGAGCATGTATACATTGCATTTATAAGGTATACCTGCACAATCTCATGCAACCCAGGATGGATTTTCAACAGATAACGGGAACATAATTCTCAAAGGTGTACCTTTATCCTGAGTGCAGACTCGTTGTGTGTATGGGACTTGGACAGTTTCCTCATGATCTCCACTCCGCTGACAGGACCAGAGTTTGCTTCTTTTGGCGGGGGACGACTGCATGCTCCCTCCAGCAACATGGTGTGTTCACTCACTGTGGCTTCACAATAATAACATCAAATAAAACTCCTAAAAGAACCATATGACTGCTGCAAAAGTAAAGTCTGAAGATTCATACTATATCATTTATGTCTAAATCTCCTTTCTGCTTACAAGTGATAACAGTCTACTTATATCTGTGCAAACACTGAGGAGTAGAGGTTAGGAGTTTCACTGTCCATCTGTGGTAACAGATGGGTGGGTCACAACAGTATTGAAAGCTGTAAGTTCCCACCTGCGTCAAATTCAAATTCAGCTCCATCGGCGCTGGTGTCACTCTGCAGCGCAGCACCGTTGTCCAGGCCCAAGATCGTCTCACCCAGGCTCTGCTGAGGCTCCTTGGGTTTGGCAAGTTGACTGGGCCTCATCAGACCAATAGCTTTGAAGCCCTGAGTGACCACTATAAATTTCATCCATTGTCTGGCCAAAGCAACCAGACCCTTTTTTAGAGTCACAAGGGCTGGAACACCATCATTCTGGGATGGAAAAGATAGGAGGAAAGAACTGGATTAGTGTCACCGGTGACAGAATCATTAAAATAGTGAAGCAGAGCCAAGAGCACTTAAGACCACTTAAATTAAGTGCCGATTTTTATTTTTTATTTAACGAGTCCAAATGAGATCATATGAATTTTACTAGTCATTTAACTACGGGGGCGGCTGTGGCTCAGTGGTAGAGCGGTTACCTGCCAATCGGAAGGTTGGTGGATCCCTGGCCCTGCAGTCCCATGTCGTAGTGTCCTTGGGCAAGACACTGAACCCCAAGTTGCTCCCGATGCTGCGCATCGGAGTGTAAATGTGTGTGAATGTTTATCTGATGAGCAGGTGGCACCTTGTACGGCAGCCTCAGCCACAGTGTGTGAATGGTGGATGGTTCCTGTACTATGTTTTGAGTTTACTAAGCGCTTTGAGTAGTCGTTACGCTATATAAATACAGTACATTTATTTACACAAGGTCAAGTTGGAGTTTCCTGAACTGTTAGTGTGTAAGGACGTAAGGCGATATATTGGGATTTTGTTTTTTTAGTATAATTTTAGAAAGACTAATATTTAAAAAAAGACATGAAGTTTACTTTAGGTAAACAATTCAGTACACAGAAAATCAAACTGCCAGTTTTGGATTGTGGTTCACAGGTTCTTAGTGAGCAAATGTTGCTATGCTAAAGTAGGCCAAAGTTCAGCCATAGCTACATTGTTAGCTTCTACCAAAAAGTCAGCCACTGCTAGGCACTGTTAGGCAAGGACACTAGTGGTGTGTCTCAGCATAGCCAGCTAGTGGTAGGGGCTTTAAAAACAAGATAAACGTGAACCACTGTCTTACATGAATATTTTTGCACGTTTTTAAAAAATTTAAAAATTAATTGGATTTTTGAAAATTGATACAGTATTGCTAAACAAAATATTGCGATATTCAAGTGTATTGATTTTTCCTTACACCCCTAGATTCAGAGGCCTCACACTTACCATGGTAGCCTCCTCAATGACAGAGTAGTCAGCCTGCTGCAGGTAGCGGTGAAGGATGTTACACAGCATACAGGAGGGATTCTCATGCAGGTAGCGAGCTCTTTTAGTCACACGGTTGTACTTGCTCCGGATGGGGATGTGGATGCTCTTTTTCTGTTGGGGCAATGACAAAAGGTTTAAAACTAGTGCACGTCAAGTGAAAATAGATGCTGGAGGTTTTGGACTCCTTCTCATTGAAAATCTGGTTAAAAATGTGGTTTGATAAAAATGCTGACTGATTAAATCAAGAGGAGGATACTGGACATTCTTCATATTTGTTTCGGTCGACAGATGTCCAGGTTTGCCTTGGACCAGCTCATAGTTATGCTGCTGTAGGTCTAGATTCCTGGGGGACTTCCTCTGACACACTGGTTTCCTCTCTCTTTCCATCTGTGTGCATTCATGTCCCAGAAATGCTTGTTACTAACTTATCTCAGAGGAGCTTATTCCCCGGAGTCCTTATGTTTTCTTGCCTCGCAGTTTTACCTGGATTGGGGTGGCACCTAAATCATGGTTGCAGCTGCCGCCGTGGTCCTGCTCGATGCCCTGCTGTGCCCTACTACGCCCTGCTACGTCCCGCAACACCCTAAACTGCTACAACTATTATTTCTAGTCATAGTTCTACTATCTTTATTGTTAATATAAATGTAGGGCTGCAGCTATCGATTCTTTTTGTAATCTCTTAATCTAGCACTTTATCGATCGATTAATCGGATACATTTTTTTTGCGTTTTTAAATAACCAAAACAAATAATGCATAACGAAAATGATGTGGCTGTAAAATGATCAAGCATTTGGCTTTTATTTCTCAAAAGAACAGAGGTATTTATTCCAACTCCAACATTTGGCAATTTTAGCAAAGTGTCATGCTCTAATCTAGCCCTGACATCAAAGTAAATATCTGTTTTATGTAGATTTCTACACCTGTAGCATTTACCATTAGGCTACCAACAAATAATATATAATTTCTGGGGTGAGCCTATTTGCTATGGTAACCTAGCAACCTGTGTGTGTGTGTGTGTGTGTGTGTGTGTGTGTGTGTGTGTGTGTGTGTGTGTGTGTGTGTGTGTGTGTGTGTGTGTGTGTGTGTGTGCACGCGTGCCGTATGTGAGGAAGAGTGAGAGAGACGAGGGTGCATGCGTATGCGTGTGTGTGTGTGTGTGTGAAGGGTTTTTTTTTTTTTAGGCTATACTCTCTTGCAATTGAACGTGAATAAGTTTACTACTTAAAAGCATCAAAGCTAAACATCATATCTAGTCAAACCGCATCACGACATCGCTACAAATACAGTATGCGATTAAAATCAGCGGCTGCTTAGGCTACGTTACCTTGTTTCAGCGACGCTCGGTGAAACGGCGTGGAGCGGATGTTTTCGGTTCAGATGCTGAATCATTGAAGTCGTACTGCTGTGGTATGCCAGGTCTGCTTAATGTTGCACCTTGTTCTCTTCCTTTTTTAGTATGTAATGATCCCAAACTTTAGACATTCTCTGCCGTTTCTGGACATCTTTACTCTCCACCATCGCGCCAACTAAATTCAAAATGTATCGCGCGCTAGTGGTGTGCTTCCTGAACGACGGTCCGTGTGGAACAATCACATCCCTGCGTGTATAGTGCGCGTCATAGGAATTTAACGAGGCTTCGAGGCAGAGTTTTTGCCTCGAGGAATTTTTGTAATCGAGTAACTCGAGTAACTCAATGAATCGTTTCAGCCCTATATAAATGCCACTATTCATCATTCAAACTGCTACAATTATTATGAATCATATTTCTCTATATCTGTATATTTGTATATCTGTATCAGTGTCCAAACTGGCAGCGACAGATGCCGCCCACAAAGAGCCTGGGTCTGTCCGAGGTTTCTGCCTAAAAGGAAGTTTTTCCTCGCCACTGTTGCACCAAATGCTTGCTCGTGGGAAATTGTTGGGTCTTTGTAAATTATAGAGTGTGGTCTAGACCTACTCTATCTGTAAAGTGTCTTGAGATAACTCTTGTTATGATTTGATGTATAAATAACTTTGAATTGAACTGAATTAGATGTATTGCTGACCTCAAGAGCTTCGGTCATGATGCAGCCCATAACAGCGCACACACGCAGTGTGCCCTCCATGTCCAGCTTGCGCAGAGAAGACTTCAGCTGGTCGATGGGAACCAACCAGGCTCCAATGGCAGGGGTGGCAGTGCTGAGCAGATTCAACTGTCTGTAAACACAACAAAGAGTCAGAGGAGCTTTGATCACGTTGTCAAAACTATTGATCAATATATCCTGAATTTTTTTTTTCTCCTGTTATAGATAAAACACTGTATGTAATGTATTATTATTATTATTATTATTATTCATGATGTCAACAACATGTCAAAATCATGTTGTTTTATCTCACAACTTGAGAGTCAAATTGATTTCAGCTCCTTTATTCTCAGCTGCAGACACAAGACATGTGTTGCAATTGGGGAGTTGACTTCTATTAAAACTCAGGTCCACAATACACACTCGGAATGAACCGGCCCTGTGAGGCCTGTGAGTTTTTTTAAATGGCTGGCATGAATTTTCATAAAAACCTCTCTCTAGCAGATCATAGCCAATATTGTACTTACGACACAATATCACTGCCACTTTAATCTCAACCAGATGACAGAGTGATGTGGTAGGCTTTTGTCTAAATGTGTATGTAAAAATGTGTTAAAAGAGATCTATATGTCATACCTGGAGATGGCCTGTGAAGGTGAACGCACATTTGTTGGAGCAGCAAAACTGAACCAGATCTCCCTAATGGTCAGCTTCATGCTGCTGGAGTCAGGTGGTGGGGGCATGAGGGGGAGGTCTTTCTTCAGGTCGTCCGATTCCACTCCTTCATCCTACAGAGCACAAAATCACACAATTTAACAGGTGGATGAGACAGGCTGGTGGGAATAAGTTCCAGTTGCAGCTTTGGATTAGATTTCATGGCTATCGTGTGTGACTGGAGTCCCAAGACATCACTGTCAGCCCGATTACAGCTTGGATTTGCCATCATGGCTTACTTTCTAGATCAGAGTGGATGTTTCCTAGTTTGAATCTCTTTCTTCTCGCTCTGATCAGGCTCAACCTGAATATTTCGAATAAATGTAATTGTTTGATATGGATCTGCACCAGTCTAAATGAACAAACAGTTACTCAAATCTGAATCAAAGACATGGGCAATGGTCTGAATTGCATGTTAATATAAATATAAACATAGAAACAGAAAAGAAAGACAAAAACAAATGAATAATCCATAATTTGTTTGTGTCTCGTCAGATTAGTGCCGTGGAGCTTTGATTCTCTGTTAACAAGTTCACATCAACCTGCACTTTCTATGACATTTGGGAGTGAGTAAGCTTGCCCTAAGTTGCAGATAAAATGAGGAAATTGGCTCAAAAAGAATTAATTTTGTCCTCACATAAGTTGATGTTTGAGGTCACTGTCAGCAGAGCTAAAAAGGGTTTTATGTTTGTCAACCTTAAGAAAGTCAGATAAAAAAAGACGTGGAGCTTAACTCTGCAATGGACTGTGGCACTCAAATGCCATGGTAAAAATTCTGATATTAACTGGGTTTGAGCTCATAAAATAAATACTGCAGATTTAAGGTTTGGCTAGTGTTAAAGCAGGTTTGACGTTGGTTCCAATTTCTTTTCTTTTTTTTTTTTGAGCAATAAAGATCTGAGGGAGAGATGCAAGTTTTTTTTAGCCACTTCACAATAGCATACTAATATCATTTCTAACCTGGTCGTCTGAGTCCGAGTGTTCATTGGCATCAGAGGCCGGGCTGACAGCATCATGTGGCAGGTTGTCATCAGAGACGTCGGTGCTGTAACCACTGCCCGTCTGAGAGCCTGTCGAACCATTGGACTTAGACATACCCGTCTTCCCCCCAGTGTCTGAGCGTCCCATCACACCAAATGAATTGTAAAGAATGGCTCCTGACTGGCGACCCCCTGCAACAAGAAAGTGTACCAAATTCACAAATCTGTACACAAATTCCCTCGTGATGCAACTCACCTTTGTTGTTCTCAATGTAAGTGATGACTCGGATGTCTTTACCTTTGACAGTGAGGTTCTCGATGCCACATTCAAACATAATCCAGCCCCATTTCTCGAGAGATGTCGCAGAGCGGCCGAGATCGCCTGCTGTGGCCTGGGCTTCGGTTTCGTCCACCATTGAAAACTCCTCCATTTCCTCCAGGCCAAACAGCACTTTGGACTTCTCAAACGGGATTGCTGTGATTGCACATGTGCCGATGTCTACGAACGCAGGAGAAACAATGCAACTGTTAGAAAAAAACTACATTACTAGGATGTTTCCTGTTAAACATTTTGACAAAAAAGTGCTTGGGGAGAACAAAAAAATTAGATTAGATTATAAATAAAATGTAAAAACAGTGAAAGCGTCTAAATATTTTTGCTTGGTACTGTAGATCAAGTGAGGGCACTTTTGAATACTGTTTAGGGACAGCTAGTACGGTATATTAAAAAAGGTAAAGGTACTTTATTGTCACATACACATACATGTAGCGCAGTGTTAATTTTGTTGACGAAGACTATGACGAAAAATATTCGTTCATGAACCTTTTTCACGGACGAAAACTAAATAAAAACTAAATAAAAAGTCAGAACGATGACGAAGACTGTGACAAAATATAACTGACACTTTAGTCAACGAATAAAAATGAGACGAAAATGTTAGGGCGGGACGAATGGAGAAGAGATCCAATCAGAACTACTCTTTTTGTGGGACAAGTTGGGAAGAGATCCAATCAGAGCGAATCTTTGAGGGTAGGTTGATCTATGCAGAAACAGTGGCGCCTTTTTAAAAAGCTGCGGCAAATGCAGGCGCAACAGCTAGCTGAACAAACGCAGCAGCAGCAGTTACACAGGAGCTCTCATGAACAACAGACATGACAGAGCTAGGTCTAGGACGAAAACGAAGAATTGACATCTGGTCACACTTCACATATGACAACAAGAACAACAAGACCGTAAACCGTGTGAAGCAAAAATCGCTGGGAAAAACACCACCAACTTGAAGCGACATTTACAGACGACTCATCCAGAAATACATGCGAAGGTAAGCAGACACGCTAAGGTTATTTTATCAGATAAACCACCGTGTTTCTACTAAACTTGGAATAAAATAGAAGCTAAAGGAAACCACTTCTGAACTGTATTGATTATATGATTGTCTTGCTGAATTAATGAGTATAAATATTGAATCTCCTCAAATTGAAGAATTGTGCGTGCGTGCGTGCGTGCATGCGTGCATGCGTGGAGATTGGTCAAGAACCTTCTTGCTGTGAGGCCACAGTGCTAACCCCTGGGCTACCATGCTGCCCAAAGGGGCTGTAGGTCATGCAAAAAACACTTTAAATAGCGGCATAAGGGATCAAGCAAGGCTGCCGTCCTCCTGAACCAACCTGTGGAGTCGAGGCCTCGCAGCTGGCTGTGAATACGGTGGATGTTCAGCCTGGCGGCGATCTCTTTGCCTTTCTCGATGCCCGCGTTGGAGCGCAGCGAGCCAGAAGACTGAGGCTGCATCTTGGTGGCTGAGGCGTACTTCTCCAACATGACTGATGGTCGGCCATGTTCCGTGGTGTTGGGCGTCTCCTCTACAATACCCCTGAAATGAGTAGAAAGAGAATGTGTGTTTGTATTTCAGCTGGGCTGCTGTCACATTTAAGCACAAGAAATGCACTGTTGATTTTGTACTCTAAACACTATTGTTCAGAGTACAAAACACACATCACCTTTTGTAAATGAGAATTAGTTATGAATAGAAGAATATGAATCTAAGTGAATTATTTCCAAATTCACAGAGATTGCCACCCTACAAATATGGTGAATGGTACTCTTGAATGTTTGAATGTCTTGAATGACATCCAAACAACCACAACTGAATGTGCCAACGGGCATTGTAAAGCATGTATAGAAAACACATTTGCCCTGAGCACATATACTCCAAACATCTTAGTCATTGCACACACACACACACACACACACACACACACACACACACACACACACACACACACACACACACACACACACACACACACACACACACACACACACACACACACACACACACACACACAAGAGTAGTGGAGGTGTTACCTGTTCATTCTGAACTGGGTGGCAATCCTGTCGAAGCACAGCGCCACCAGAGACACATGTGTGACACACTTATTGGAGCATGACGGTGAGCCCTCCTCTACAGACGCCTGCAGGAGGCAAAGGTTCATCTGCAGGAAAAGAGAAGAAAACAAAAAGACAACTAAGCCAAACAGAACTAAACCCCACTGTGCTGTAAAATAGTGTTCTCTAATAAAAGAACTTCTGTGGTCAGAAATAATAGCGATGGCCACAAGAATCAAATTATTGTTCCACAGGAATGAATACAGTGATAAAACGATTAGCTGGAGCTTTCCCAAATGTAAGATTGTTTTGGTATTTGTCTATATAAAGATATACAAAGGGCAATACAAAAAACAAATATATATTGCAATAGTTACAAATGAGGAAAAATGTATTATGTATCCACTCAAACTTTTAGTGCAAACAGACTTTTAATTTCATTCAGTGGAATAAAAACAAAAGAAGCTGAATGGTTTTGATAGTATTTGCTTAATTTTGTATTATTCTACACAAATGCTGAGCGCGTTGTATATTCATTGTTTAAACGTAAAGTGATGTACAGCAATGCTAATGATTATACCATGGTCTGGGTGAATACTCGATTCTGATTGGCTGCTGGGTGTCCATAAAAAAGTGATGTAGGACACCTACTAAAGGAGTTCCGGTGAAACTGTCTGTTGCACTACATTAAATCAAAAAGGAAATGTGGATCTGTTATTTCCAACTCGTCCTCTGAACACCACAGGATGGCGCTAACACACACGCTGCAAGAAGTAAGTATATTTTATTTTTATATATGTATATATTAGTATATTTCCCCTCTGACTGACTCTCACTGACTTTGTTTAACAGAGAATAACGTTATCTCACATTCCCTTCACTGTTCAGGTCGCTACTTCAGGCTGCGGCTGACAGTAACATTAGCTACACATCGCGGATCAAATTGTTCGTAAAAGTTGTTATATTGTTTTGAGGACAATGACATGACTGGTAGCTAGCTTTTCTTGTTGTTCAACATACTGTAAAATTATTTTTACTGATTGCTAACTGTACACAATGTTATTGACTTTGGAGCTTGCTAGCATAGCATTAGCTAGCATAGCATTAGCTTTCTGGCTCGTAGCTGAGCCGAAGGGTTCTATCAGCTGAGCGGACTATAAATATCTCCAGTTGCTAAGGGTAGCAAGTCGTATCTAAGGTCCTTCCTATTTACTGGAGAAGTGAACGTTTGCATTGCATAAGAACCTGATGGATGGGAATGATTGTTCCAGGTATTAGTCAAACCGTCAGGTGTAACCAGGGAAATTTTCGATTGTAAAACTAATTAAAATGTGAAATAAAGTTTAAAAAATATGTTATTTGGCAAGTGACCATGGTATAAGTGGGTTAATGCCCTTTGAGGTGTCCATTGTCAGGTATTAATGGACTTCGGCTGCGCGTCGGACGGTTCACGCCTCGCCATCGTCCATTAATACCTGACAATGGACACCTCGAAGGGCATTAACCCTTACGTATGTGCTTGCTTTTTAACCTCTTTTGGTCAGAGCACAGTTTAAGGTCCGCTGCTGGCCTCTCATTATTCCGGGTCACGGGTCTTACCTTGGGGATGGAGACGTTGGCTTGGAGGCCCTTGATTTTCACATTATCTGGTTTGACGGACAGGTCCGTCTGGCCATGGGTGACGTTGAGGGAGCCAGGGGTTGTGCCCTCGGTCTTGGACAGCTTGTGCTCCTGCTTGCCTGTTTGGCTCTGTGTGGATCCAGATCCAAAAACACTCATCAGGCAACAAAGCCACTTTTAAAATTTGGAAGCATATTTTTTGCCAAATCTCAAAACATTTAGAATACAAACACATATTTCATACTATTGAGTGACTATCACAGGAATTCAAGCTTTCCCTTTGTGATTTGAACCAACTTATATTAGAGTGATTTGATTCCCAAACACTGTTTATTAAGCTGTATGCCAACATTCAAAAACCTCTATCATGATGAATACATATTAAAAGGTGCCCTGCCACACAAAACCATTTTTACTTGTATTTTTTGAAATATGTTAGGTCCATATGTGTTTGTGTTATGTCGTGAATGTGAACATGAACTGCTACCTCCTCTGTCAGCTCTAGCCACTGAAAAGAAATAAGAGGAGAAATCAGGCCAATTACAAAAGCTGGTCAGTCTGACGTCATGTTGCCTGAGCTCATTACTATTCATGAGCTCGCCCAGTTGCGCTGGGTAAAGGATGCTGATAGCTAGGCTCTCACTGGCTAGCTGTTAGCCAATCAGAGTCAAGCAGCTTAGCTCGTTGAATATGAATGAGAACTGGCACAAATCAAGCTGAGTCTTCCTGCAGGCTTTCTATACCATGCTAGAATGGCTTGAAACAAGGTAACCAAGGCATTCACAAAAAATGTTACAGAGTCCATGGTAGACCTTCAGACATTACCACAAAGTAATGAAATACATGTGGCAGGGCACCTTTAAAACATTAAGCTGTATTGCTCCGTTCTTTGCACTGTTGTACTTACGGACTCAGTGACTGTGGACTTGCTGATCTGATAGGCTTCATTGAGGACTTTCCCATGCAGGTCATCCAGAATGGCTGCAGGATGACGAATACTGGCAAAGTGGACCATGGATTCGATGTACCTGAAAAAGACCAAACGGACAGACCGCTACAATAAAACAATACCATTTTTAAGGTTATATATATTTTGTTTTATTTAGTTACATTTGTAAAAAAAAAACAACAACAACAAGAGACTTCAAACACTAAATGTTTGTATGTCAGTATTTGGAGGTTAGCCTCTCTTCAATCTCCTAGCTACAGTTTACCCATCTCATTACTGCACTAACCAAGGACTAAGTGCTTGTACGACAAACCCAGAACTGTTAGCCTTTGGCAAAGATTCACACTGGTAGACAACCAAGAGCGGGACCAGACTCTCAATCACTGTCAGCGGAATTATAGATCTAAGATACAGTGTGCTTAGGGATTAAATTGGCTTCAGCTCCAATTTGGGCTTTAGGCAAAAAAAAAAAAAAAACTGTGACTGTGTGGTGTGAGAAAGACGGGGTTTTCAAACTGAGAATGAAAAGCTAGTTTTAAGGGAGATGTGATCAATAAAGCAGCATGACCAAAACCAAACTCTATTACCAGACAGACACAAAAAAAACGTCATGACAAATAGTTACTACCTGTCCAGGGATTCAGCCACAAGGGGCGTGAGCACCACATTGACGGCTCCCTTCACCTCCACGATGGCAGTGGTCCTGGTCTGAGCTAAGGGCTGCTCCAGAGTCCAGTCATCTGTTGTCGTGTCCTCATCTGTGTTCTCCATGGCTCTCTTATCCAGTGGGGTGTATGGTGTACTGTGGTGGAACAACGAGACAATCTCGGATCATGAGTTATATATTAATAATAATAATAATAATAATAATAATAATAATAATAATAATAAAAAACACAGCATAGGCTGCTGCTTGAAAAACGAATTGTTTTCTAAGAAGAATGCACATCAAATGTCAGTTAGTCAGTCTGACCTTTACTTCATTTTGTAAAGAAGTACATAACATGGATTTTCTGCTTTCGGTCCGTTTAGCTGGAGACGGATATAGATAGACAGATAGACATGTATTGATCCTTTCGGAAATTCACCTTGCACCATACAGCTCATCAGATAGACAGACATACAGACAGACAGACAGACAGACAACAGACAACAACAGGATCACTAAACCCTCCCTCCCCCCGCACAACAACAATACACAACACCAAATATCTCTACATTATAAAATAGTAAAGTGCAGTATCATTAGCACCAGTGGGCTATCAATAGTAAGATATGATGTAGTCAGCAGTACCATATAAACAGAAAATATTTAGATGAATCATTGATAATGAAAAAAATAAAAAAAATATCAAAAAGGGAAACGAATCGAAGGTTTGAAGATGCGTTGGGAAATAGATGTGGGTGAAAAAGTTACAGATGACAGATGGGAAAAGCTGGTTGCCTCTTGGCATATCTTCTGACATGAAGCTCAAACTCAACTCACTCTGTATAAACTGTTAAACAGGAGTTACTGGACCCCAAGTAAATTAGCCAAACTTAAGCTAAAGGACAGCAACACCTGCTGGAAATATGAGAAAGAAGTTGGTACTCTTGTACACATGTTGTATTTCTGTGAGAAAAATGAGCACCTTTGGGAAGGGGTGGTTACTCTCCTGAATAAGATATTTCAATTGCCGTGGACTAAATCTCCAGCTTTATGTGTTCTGGGTCTTCTTCCGGGCGATGTAGTTTTGAATGAACAGAAAAGACTATGGGTTTGTCTGGCCACAATAACAGGGTGTAGAATAATATTAAGACACTAGAAATCAACTAGCCCATGCTGTTTTAAGGAATGGATTGGGTTGATGACAAAGATGGCTACTTTTGAATGGGTTACTTATAGAGTCAGGGGAAGGGAAGATATTTTCAGAAGAGTGTGGGGCCCCTTTTTGGATGTAGTAGAAGAAATGTCTGTTTGATTTGAATTTGTATATGGGATTAGTAGGCGTGATAACTGGTTCTATCAAGGCATGTTTATTGCTTATTGCCAATTTTTTTATCACATTTTATTGTTGTTGTTGTTTGATTATTTTATCTTTATTGGTTTGTATTGTTCGTTTTGTGTTGTCTACCGATGTGTCACATTTTGATTTTGTAATCAATGGCTGACAGATGCAGCTTGAGTTAATTTGTCCAAGATGCTTCTGTTATATGTTGAAAAAAAAAAAAAGGAAATGAATTGATTTCAAAAATCGACGCAAAAGAAATCACAATACATAGGATTTTTTGTTTTATTCCCCCCCACCACTATTAAATACCTGTTGTTCTCTCCCATCAGCTGAAGTCCTCTGTCAAATAGAGAGCTGGCTGATAAGCCCTGCTTTATCACCTATAATGTAAAAAGAAAGGGTTACACCCCAAAACAGATGTCCTGGGTGTATAAGGGGTGGATACTTACCATTCAACCATTTCAACAGCTAATACCTAACAATATGACAACATTCTGAAATTGAACTATAGTATTACATGCTGAAGGAGCCAATGACCTCTCTACATGCACACAAAGACTGTTAGTTCTTAGTTACAGACCTTAAAGCTGGGAACAGAGAGCTGGTCGAAGGAAGCAGCGCTCTCCTCACTGGTGGGTGTGTCCAAATCTAAGGGGCGGTGCAGAGAAGACTTGGAGGTCCTCTTATTGGTGGGCTGCTTGACAGACCAATTTGAGACCTGGCAGAGGTGAAGCAAAAAGTGTTTTTATTGGACAAAAAAGTAGTTACATTGAAAATAAACCAGCAAGGCATTACCACAGTTTATGCTTTTAAAAAAGCATTATATGGAGCAAAGTAACACTCACATGCAGATGCAAGTATTTGTTTCGATTACTGGAGGACACTAGGATTTTGCACGTGTGTGGACTAATGTGAAAGACTTTACCTGGTAGTGGGCTAAGTAGCTCTGGTAGCACGCCATGACGTGCGGCTGGCGGGTCACAGGGCCAGGTTCAGCCGTCTTCTCCGCCTCCACTGAGCTCTCCTCCTCCATGGCCAGGGCTGAGACGAAGGAGGCCTGGGATGTGTGGCTGGGCAGGGGCTGGGGTGGCAGTGGGGGCAGCAGTGGGGGCAGCATTGGGGGCATGGGCAGGGGACGTGGCTCAGTGATCAGCTCACCATTAAGAACGTAGGTGAGGGGTCCCTCAACACTGTGGTAGATAGAACTCCGGCTAGGGGGGCAGAGGTCAAAATATTATGGGCATCAAATGAATATGTCAAGATGTGGTTCAAGCTAGTTACAGCCTAGTTACATACTGTACACACCCACGCACGCACACAATCTATGATACCTCTTTTCTGTATAAGGTTTAATTTTCTTGAATTCAGTCCTGCGTTTCCACAGGCTTGTGCCAGTTGGAACCTTTCAGGAGACAGAACTGATTGTTTGTGTGGAGGCTGTATCAATCAAAAAAGTGTGTTCAAATCAATGAGTGAGAACATTTTGGGTAATAGAAAAATGACAAGGTAGTTGCAGAGCAAGACTAAAATCCAATTTGCAAAACCCACCAGCAGGAAGTGGCTGCCCATGGATCAAACATCTCATTTGCAACAACCCTTCTGTATCACATCCATCCTTGAGTGATCGAATCAAAGTAATAAATGAAAACTGCAACGTGTTAAGCTTCGGGGCAAGTTGCTTAACACAATGAAATGTAAAACGTGTTGGGTATTAAACATGAAAATGTCATAACACAGTTAATGTATTCCTGCATATTGTGCCATAAAGACATTTCGAAATCATTGATGTCAGTGTGAGTCATCAGAATGATTTGATGCCATTGTTTACTGCCTGTTTTTCACTTAAATCTGCAATGTTTTTCAAGCACATGCTGTTAAAGACCTTGCTGTTACTGTAACTCAAACATATTAGTTTTTGTTTTCAAAAGGCTTCTATATTATTTGCTTCTAATTCCAGCTACCATTAAACTTAAAAAAGACATAACGTACATTATATTGCTGAAATAATAAATAAATAAATAAATAAATAAATAAATATTGTATATTTGAAAGTATATGTTGTATATTATATCATAACACAATCAATTTGTGTGGGGTTCCTCCCACCATAAAGACATGCATGCTAGGTAACTAGGACTACAGTTAAAAATTAGCCGACTGGCTAACACTGGCACATTTACAGAAATGTTGATTCATGTGCATTGATTGTCCTAATAAATACATCTTAATACCTTTGAAATTTCACAGTAACATCCCTATACGGTAATGGACAAATTGTGTTCCTGCATTCGTCACAATCTTAAAATGTAAATCATAAATCACAAATCCTTCAGAATGGCCCCTATAGCATTATTTAAAAGGGTAGCACTTCAAGCAATCCGGCAAAGTCAGAACTTGCTAGACAGGTCATTAATTCATTTGCCCAAGCAGATGAGAAACGAGAGACCCTTTGATGCTACGGTGAGCTGAGACTCTACCATCACCTTAATCCCATGCTTAGCTTTGTACTTGATCTGACCGTCCAATCAGTCTCCTCTCAAATTTTCCAACCCCTTTAACTTTGAGAACTTTTTAAGGTCCACTAAAGCTGAGATCAATATGCCACGCTCTATTTTCTAAAGTACATTATCATTCAAGCTGACCTGTAGTTTTCCATGTGATATGGGGGCTGCTGTGGCTGCTGCATCTGCTGCCTCCTCTTCTTCTTGCGACCAGGGTACGTCCCTGGACCCTCATCGGCACTGCTTATTGGCTCAAAGTCCTCTGCAGCAGAGAAGTAGGCCTCGCTGTCGGCCACAGACATGCTGGAGTCTGCAGAGCGGTACTGGTGAAAGGTGTTGGAGTCCGCTGAAGGCGTGAATGGAAAGGAGCCGTAGCTCCTACGCTGACGTGGTGAATCCAGGACGTTCTCATCGCTGCGGGAAACCTCGCTGCTGAATTGGACGCCTCCGGACAGAACTGGTGGAGGCTTGTCGGTGAAGACGGCAGCTGACAGGCTCTTGGTGCTGCCCAGTCGACCTGAGTGTACAGAGGACTGGCGCTTGAGAGGGGAGCAGAGGGGTGAGCGCACTGAGGAGCGGTCCTGGGAGCTGTTGGGTGAGACTGGCGAGACCTCTGGGACCTCCCCTAGGGTGCTGCACAGAAAGAGGAGGAAATAACATTTGGAAGACATTGTTGACTGTGTGAGGACATTAAAACTATAAGATTGTATTTAAAGAGTCAAGGTCAAGGTAAACTTTATTATCCCAAAATAGGAAAATTCAGGTGGTCAAGGTGCAGATATACAAAACCAGTCACACAAACAGATACAAATATAAATAGTGATATAAATAAATATTAACATTCCATATGCTTTCCCCCCCTTTCATCCTCCTAACACACACTTACACAGGGAGAGCATTTTCACACACACACACACACACACACACACACACACACACACACACACACACACACACACACACACACACACACACACACACACACACGCTGAAAGTCCTGCTTCTAGTGCTTCCTGCTATACATGCTCTTGTCACTTATATTTACAGTATGTTGATGTTACTCACTCAGCGGGGCTTTTGCCGTTCACGGGGAACATGCGTTCCTCGGTGCTTGGCGAGGGAGTGTCTCTCTCTCCTGCCAGCAGGGGCAACGCGGCACTAGAGCAGCTATTTTCTTCAGAGGAAGAGGCGGAGCTGTGGGAGCGTTGGGGCACCTGGAGACTGAGGAGCTGCTGACCACGTCTCTCAGGCAGCTCAGGAGGCAGGCAGGGCGAGTGTGTGCCCGTCTTCAGTCCGACAACTCTCCCTAAGAAAACATACATTTGGTTTAGTAACTAAATTTGTGTGTGTGCTGGTTGAGATAGAGACGGTGTAGGCTGTCAGAACAGAGAGGAAATTAGCAGTAACATTGGTGGTGGTAGTAAATGTACAGTGTAGTGTTTAATATTTCTGCTGTTTTTTTAAAGGTCCGATGACACGCTGCTTTTTGGATGCTTTTATATAGGCCCCAGTGGTCCCCTAATACTGTGTCTAAAGTCTCTTTCCTGAAATTCAGCCTTGGTGCAGAATTCCAGCCAATAGAGCCAGTCCCACAACGAGCTTTACTCAGGACGTGCCATTTCTGTGTCTGTAGCTTTAAATGCTATTGAGGAGGAGAGAAGGGGGGCAAGGTGGAGGGTGGGGGTGTGGCCTTGACCAGTTTGTGGTCGTAACTCATTTTCTCATGGGTGGGCCAAATTCTCTGGCCGGGCAAAGCCATGGGCAAAGCAGAGAAAGAGGAGGTAACCTTTCCCCTTATGACATCATAAAGGGAAGATTCCAGATTGGTCCATCTGAGCTTTCATTTTCTCAAAGGCAGAGCAGGATACCCAGGGCTCGGTTTACACCTATCACCATTTCTAGCCACTGGGGGACCATAGGCAGGCTAGGAGAATTCATATTAATGTTAAAAAAAGTGAAATTGTCATGCCATGGGACCTTTAAACAACACAGCGCCTTCCCAAATAGAATGCAGTAATCAGGAACCCTGTCACTAGTATTTATCATATATGTATACGGGGAATTTAAATAACCAGATTTCTCTGTGCTCATGTAAACACCATATCCCGAATATGATCATAACTGGGATAAGCCTTATAAATGGGTTATTCATGTCCATGTTTTCTAGTAATTCCTTCAACATTTGTGGCATTTAAATAAATATTCTTAATTTGCTTGATGTTCCACAAAAAAAAACTAAAAAAAACTCAAGAACCTCTGGGGAGTATCAGGAAAGCTGTATTAAATCTTTGCAAATGCATACCATCCACTTTGGGCGTTTCCTTGGTAATAATCCACTCCCCTGGCTGTAGCAAAGACTGGCCATAAGACATGTCTGACTCTGTGCTGGAAGACGAGGAGGAAGGTGTGAGCTCTTCAAGCTTGAAGAAGTCCAGGCCCATGTTGGTACCTCCAAAGAACCTGCAGCCTCCGAGGCAGCCGCAGCGGTTCCTGCTGCGCTTGTTGCGAATGGCAGCCTCTTCTGGCCAAAGGAACCAGAGTCTGAGGTAAAGGGAGAGATAATCAAAGAGAGAAAGATGAAGTTGCTGTATGTCTGTAAGATCTTGTCTATGCTTGCAGACAGGCACATGTGGATACAATGTTGCATTGGTCTCCCTTTCTAAGTCAACATCTGATTATCATTTATCACTTCCTTCTTTGTCCTAATATGTTTCCAGAACTCGGTTTTGCATTGGCATACACTCATACGCCCCTTTCACACATGCAGTCTTTCTCTGAAATGTGTAGGGCCCTTTCCTGCATGCCATCATGTGTGAATGGGAGCAGGGATCGGTATGCAGGGAAATCTGTACTGACAATTTCCCACCTCAAGACCTAGTAACATTTCAGGTAAAATGCAAGCAGGAACATGCAGCTATAAGCACTGTTGAACTGTCCTCCTCTATTCTGGCATTGCCATGGCAAGTGTGAAAAGACAAGGCGGAAATGTTCCTTAATGTGGCTGCCTGAGTGAAAATCACAAGCGGTTCCTGAAAGGTTATTCCAGTAATTTACTGGCAACTATGTATGAAAGGGGCTATTGAATCATTAATGAACATAGATACATTCTTTACCATTACTCATAACCCACATGCAGTGCATTTAGCTAAAGAAATAAGAACCCACCAGGTCCAATTACAAGCTAGACAAGAACATCTGTACTGATAATGGCTCCCTGCAGACCTTTTATGAGATCTTCAATTCATTATAACAGTAGTCTACTGTACTAGCTGATTATCACATATAATGAGCTGGATCACCGTACATGACATAAAATGAATCATCTTGTTTTGTTTGAATGACCTATTTTACATTACGAGCTGAACATCGTAGGACTGACTCTTCATATTGAGGTGTATTAAAGCCGGTGAGTCATTTTTACATTAAAAAGAAGTTTCAGCATTGACTTTTTCTTTTGTAAACCGTGCTTTTACGTTACGAGCAGTGTCCCTTGATTAAACACACACACACACACACACACACACACACACACACACACACACACACACAGCTTGGAAAAGTAAGTGTGTTTTCTACCTTTTGCTCTGTGCATCGTGTTGCTCCAGAAAATGCCTCTGGACTTCACATTTGGCTGGGTGGTCAGCGGCCAGGGCGATGTCTGCTGTGATGAGGTTCAGGTTGACTGAACCCGCCTCTAGCCAGACAGAGCGTCGGAGCAAAGGGGGCTGACCGAGACCTAGCGGCTGACCCAGACCTTGACCCTGTCCGGCCGGCTGCAGCCTGGTCACCTCGCTGTGCTGCTGCTGCTCAATGTACTGCCGGATGTTTATGTCCTGCACCACAGCGCTGATGCCTTCTCCCACTGCCTGGTTGTGCAGGTTGCAGTTGGCTACGCGAATGATAGCCGTCTGGGGAGGACAAAAGTAATAAAAAATGATTTACACATTTAACAGACTGACATGGATTTAAATTGATAAATACATTTACTTAGTACAGAAAAATACTTTGCACATCTACAACATGAGACAGGTGCGCCGGAAGGGAACAAGCAGGTCAAAACTCCCGCCCACTGTCTTCATTTGCAAGAAAATACAAAGTTTAGTAGTAGGTAAAGTTTCAGGATTAGACCATCTACAGGCAAAAATGCCTGAATGAAAATATGCCTGAATGAAATATGTTTAATAGTAGGCAACGTTTTGGTACGTTGCCTGCTATTGAACTATATACGTTTTGCAAGCTAGACAGTGTGCGGGACTTTCTTTGCAAATATATTTACTTAAAATACAATACAGAAATGGTTGGTGCCAATTACCCTGATGTTGGCAGCACAGCCATGCTCCACTACGAAGAGGTCAACTCCATCCATGGCCAGTCGGGTCATGGTGTATTTCAGCTCCTCTGATGTGCGACAGTGACCCGGCAGGCAGCTCAGCTGAAAGGCAACCATCACTTAGTAGCAGAAACTTTTAATTCAGTCTGGCTGTGCTTTACATACCGCTGCATAGCCTGTAGCCACAGCTGCTTGGTCTGACACTAATGAGGGTCTCTCAGGCAGAGTTTTTAAAAATATCCTTGTTAGTATTCACATACAAACAAGACATTTTGTGAAACAGACTTGTTTTCTCTCAAAGTTACTTCACACATCATGGTGTTGTGTATGCATGTTGTGTATGGTTGCTGTACATCAATAGCTTTGTGTTAGAATTCGTTGTTACAGGCAGTTCCTCCAGCTGTGTAAAAGTGTGCTTTCTTAGTCATGCATCATTAGACAAAGGTTCACAGCGGTCTCCTTTTATTATTGGCTGCTATTTGCACATTTTCCGTCACACTGGACAGTTCTGAGCAACATTCAAATCTCACCAAAAATGGGCCATAATGAGCTAACGCAATAGCTTCTAGCGTGAGGTTCAGACACACACGTCTGCCAACTAGTTCAAACCAATGCTCGACAGCTACAGCAGATAAAGAGAAAATGTGATAAATGAGGCTCAGACTGTGCAGCATTTCATCGTTTACTGCCTGTTAGTACCTTGGCATCGCAGATGCGACGGTCAAGGCCATGCTGGCAGATGACAGAGGGCTTGGGTTGTTCTAGCTGGAACTCTCGGGAAACCCCGTGGAACAGGAAGTTCTCGCCCCACTCTATCATACTGGCCACCTAATAATCACAGACACATTAGTACTCCAAAACAATCAATGGACATAGGCAAATGCACTGAATAAAAAACATGAGTAAAGCATACATACTAATACAGTCATTGTGGGGGTGGACAAACCACAAGGAAAACACGTTTACACACACACACACCTGTAGAAGAGTGACCCTGCCGGTGAGCCCCCCACACGTTTACACACACACACACACACACACCTGTGGAAGAGTGACCCTGCCGGTGAGCCCCCCAGCCTGCATGTCGATAAGCCAGGCATACTCCAGCGTGTCAGTGCCCGCTGGGAGGCCCTGAGCGGAGAACATAGCATGGGCCCTCATCTGCAGGCCAGACAGACTCAGGTGGCCGTCCCTTAACACCCCGTCCGCTGTGGGACGCTGTGGGAAAAAGAATGGATTCAAACACACGAATATTTTTTATCTAACATCTCTATTTTGTAGCTAAGTGTGGGTAAACCCACAGAAACTGAACATAGCAATCTTCAGCTAAAAGAAGTTCATTCCATAATATCCCTGCATGTGACACAAAAAGTAGCCTGGGAAAACCCTGACAAACATCTGGCAAATTTGAGATTTGTTCTGCAAGTCAGTCTAGCCAAGAGCCCATTTCCAATTTTTCCAAATTGAGGCACCAATCACAACCGTTGAGGCGGCTTTACATGATGACGATAGCGCAGTGACAGCAAGCAGCTTCTTGTTTACATTCAACATGACGGCCACCGAAGCGCAGCAACCAGTTGATGCCGCTGTCGCTGCTACGTCACCCAGATCGTTGGTCTAATTGGTTGAAGGACTATCCAATTGCGCCCAGAGGCATTTGAGCGGCGTCCGTTGGTGACGCCCCTTTGGAAATGGGCTGTGAATGAACCTTCCCCAGACCCACTCTCAGTTACAGCTGAGAAGGGTCTGGTGTCAACCAGGCTACACAAAAAAGAGTTTGTTATCTCATTGGAGGATAGAGAGGAGGGCTACACATTCTTTGTCAGGGATTAGGGAACAATATTAACCCTGAGCTATAAATAGGATCCAACTCATGGCTAAAGCTTAGAAATGCTGTGTGGTTATACAATATGCAGGTGCTTATGCAAAGATGTGGCTGGTGAAAACATTATGCAACTCCAACCTGAAAAGCTTTATTCAGGGTATTTTCTAAGTGGTGAGTCACGCCTTCAGTTTAAAAAAATAGTTGTTTGTGCATTCATTGTTTTCGCACATGAGATGTGCCACATAGTTTGTATTACTGTTCCTTTTAAATTAAAAGATGAATGTAGGGGTCAACATGTCACTTTTACCCCAAGAATAATGTTGTGACCCTTTATGTGCTTTTGGACACACAGGCAAAAAAAACCTAAATTTTAAGCAATTTGACAATGACTGCACTATATGGAGCCAAAATAAGCAGCACATCCCATCAGGCACACGTGTAGTTGTGTTTCTGACCTGGTAGTTGTCACTGATGAAGATGTGAATGGGAGACAGGAGCAGCTGAAGCATTGTCTCCTTGTAACCCTTCTTCATCTCAAAACACAGCCGCTCCAAGAAGCCGGATGGACCTTCGGGACCCTCACTGCTGCAGTGCTGGAGGCACCGAGAAAGTGAGAAAACATGTGGACTCGTTATTTTTCGTAAACATAAACGCACACCAACTCAAAAAGCATGGCTGGCAGGTATAAATCAAAAAATACTTCCTTGCAAGCCAGGAAACTAATGCCGGTGAATAAGCATATTTACACATTTGACTTGAATGTTCACAATGTATTATTAATTTATTTCTTTTCTCATATGCATTCTTTTTTTTGCCTACAGCATCTTGATATTTTTCATCCATTTCTATATATGAAATTTACGATTTATTTTCTTTTATTTACTGCTGCATGTCTTGCATGCATTTATATAGTGCACATTTCAATTAACTTTTATTTCACACTGTAGTGATGGAATGGTTTCATAATCTTTGATCGCAGTCCATTTGCTTTACTACACTAATCTCTCGCTCATGCTCTTTTTTAAACCAAACCATTAAAACCAATTATTGGCAGTCATTAGTTTTACCATTGGCAGTCGACCGTGGACTTTGTAGAGGTTGATGAGCACGGTGATGTCCCAGGGGCGCAGGTCCAAGGGGTGGACGTTTGAGCTTTCCTTCTGTCCGCTGTCCTCCATCCCCAGAGGAGACCAACCGAGGCCCGAGGAGGTGGAGGTGGACAACACTGGGCTGGATACTGCCTCCTCAAAGTCTGTGTACATGTCGTCCTCACCAAAATAGTTTTCCTGTGGGAACAGTTGAAAGGGACGTTAGAGGGCTGTTTAATACGTTGTTAGTCTATATCCACGACTTTCCACTTCCGGGATTGCTCCGTTGCCGCGGGATAGTCCACCAGTTTTCACTCTTTTCGTCCGGATGTCCGTTACCTTACGCTTTCTTTGTGTTGGAATTCTAAACTCTGGTCGATTTATGAGGACTACGGTTAACTGTTGCACGACTCAAACAACTTTTGAACGTACATGTACGTAAGATCCTTCCCGAGGCTATTTTGCAGCAGCACCGTGGCTCTTCCCGGTGCTTAGCGTCGCCCATGACGATTGTGATTGGTTTAACCAGAGCATATTTTTTTCCTATCCAGGAATGCTGTGTGGACTAGCCAGACCCTCCTCTGCAACGCTGTGGAGGAAGGTCTGGCAAAGCGAGACTAATACGTTGTAGACTTCAAATTCTTCATTTCACCAATTCTTTCCTGATGCTTTCATTATTATCCAAATGTGCATGCATCCGCACTATGACATTAAACTCCTAATTACATTGAGTGCAAAACACCAACACACAATGACGATTGATGATTATCAAAATTGTCACCAAAATCCAGAATTTTGTTATTAGAGACTGACTCGAGGACTTTCGTACCTTGATGGAGATCAGAGCTCGGAGCAAAGGCCCATAGAGGATGATTTGAGAATTTGGGGACACATCCATCTCCACATGAAGTCTGTCGGGGGGGAGCTCTGTGGGGTCAGCGGGCATCCGGCTGTGGGCAGCTGAAGCAGACGTGGAAGTGAAGCGTGGTGGGGCGTTGTGGTGTACCGAGGTGTGCTCTGGGGGACGCAGAGCTGACAGAATGGATTCCTCCATCTCAGACACTTTAAAACACAAATCACAGGTAAGTTACACAACATTATGTAAAACAGCTTGGTAAGACAGAAGTAACCTGACTCAGGGAAGATTTGAAAGATGGTTATATTTTCTTATACAGTCCACAGTAATGCGGTCACGGTTGGCTTTAGAACAAACGACAAAGAACTGACACTAAAGCAGTGAGCTTACGCGACTGTTTGAGTTGCTCATCAGCCTTCTGGGGATAAATGGGGTGCCAGGTGTAGTCAATGATGAGCAAGAAGTTGGGTACACTCCAGCAATCCACCCAGCCAGCTCTGATGTAAGGAAGAAAAACACACACAGTACGCAGTCATTATTGTGAGTTTATCATCATTTCAAGTGGATTTTCCAGTACATTGTTCGCTTTATGAACCATTCAATTCAAGGACATACAGTAGAGGCAAGAGACAGCAAATGGGTCGCGCCTGATTTCTCTACAGCACAGAGTGCACCGGTCCAAAGATATCGATCGTAACCTCCCAGGGGGTAAGTAGGTCTCTCGCAGTACTACATGAGTATAGTCTGGCTCTGGGGTTTTCCAATTTAAATGATCTGAGTGTTGAGCTATCATGTACAGTGCATGTGCTAACCAACTAGCAAAGATTCTCGAGCATCTCTTTGATCTCTCCCTGGCCTTTAGGGTGGCGCTTATAATGTGAAAACAGATCCTGCTTTGCAACATTCTAGAAAAAAACGGATGTTGGCCAATCAGAAGCCTAAAAATATGCAATCACTGTAAGGCTACCTGGCTGCAAAGGTGCATCGACCTAAAATGCAGTTTTTGTGTGTACGAAAGGCCAAAACGCATAGAATAAGCTACATTTAAAAATAATACCTGTGTACGTGTGGACTAGACCTTAGATGGATATAGCACAGGTTTACACATAATAAAAGGTCTAAATGGAAAAAGACTGTTGACCCAAAAAACCCTTATTAAACAGGCTATTGCATCTCACTTAAAACAAAGCGAGGCAGCAACTATTGAACAATGCAAAGCATAAAAAGTGAAGGTTAGGGGTACATTTTCTTTAAAGCGTAACTTTTTTTATATTAATGAATGTCCGTTACATTCAAGCCATTGCCAAATGAGTTGCTACAAAGCTAATTAAGAATATCAGCTTCACAAAATGAAGGCTTGTATCATGTGGGTGCAACAACAGTGGCGTTGGTGTTGAAACTACACACTATAGCTTTAAATTACCACCTACGTCCTTGGCAACATTTATTTTCTACCCAAGTATTGATGTTAGTCAGCAATATGATGATGAGTCATCCTGCCCTTTGCTAACACACTCGCTTTTTGCCCACAACTACAGAGAAATAATTCTCAGCTTTAACTCACTCTGCGTGGGTGATGTTCCTCCAGCGGGACTTGGTGGGTTTGGGAGGGGGAGCACTTTGGTTTTCCCCTGGCATGAACATGTCTGGGGGGAGCTTGACGTTCTGGTAGTCTTTGGCCAGGGTGAGGAGGGGGTAGCGGCTTGGGTGACACTCTGGCAGGGACAATCGCATATCTGTATCCTCTGCCTGAGGAGGACAAAGCATATATACGTGCATGCACCCACACATATTCATAGTTGCTGTCAAAGAATTCACATCTATGGGCACATAGAAATACACACAGTATGTGCAGTCATACTTCTGTAAAAAACATTTTCCAGACAGAAACAAATCTTTACAATTACACTCAAATAAAAAAAGGACTTTTGTTTTTGACACAAATCATATTCACTTAAAGCATGACTCACGTTCAAGCTGAAGCGGGTATGGCAGGTGGTTGGAACAAACTCGTTGAAAGGCAAAGTAAACTCTATAGTGAGCGTCTCGCCGCATGCTGCAAGGTACACTGTAGAATAAATAATCAATAATGCAATTGATTAGTCTGCCCTGGTCTCGGATTAAGTGGAGTATGTACTGTGTATACAATATATCATGACTTAATAGAGTCAATGTATTCAGTCATGGACATTAGCTTCCAGTGTATAAGAGGCATTAAGTTATTGATTGATTACTGATTGCCTTCCATGGCTGGATTTTGATTTCTTTCATTTATTTAGCCTTAGTGCTAATGCTAAACACAGATATAACAGTAGATCTATTTGTTATTACATATTTTATTATTTCTTTTATTTATTCTTATTATATTTTTATTACAAAATGATTTTAAACCTGTAAATTGAATGTGATTTTTTTTTAATGTAACTTCAGTCTTAAAAGGTATAGTGGAGGATTTTCTTTTTCCGGGTGGATCATCAAGACTATTGGTCCTCCTAGTTGTCAATCATTCTGGGATCTGTTTACGTAAGGCCGTCGTACGTGCCGTGACAGGTCAGCGAGCAGACGGCCACGGCCTCTGACCATAGACAGTATATAAAAGCCTCCGACCCCGGCGCTGCCTCCCCACTCTCGGCGATAGCTTGTTTGTTGGCCTGTAGCATGCTAACGTTAGCTATAGAGATGCTTGTCGTAAATAGATTTCCACTTACCGGTGGCGAGTCTGACATAGTGGAAAAAGTGCAAATCTTCTTTTGGAAAGGAGGCTTGTAGAGCCATGCCGACAGCAACTTGTAAACAGAGCGTGCACGAGTAGAACTAGGCTCGTGCACGCTCTCTCGTGCACACGTTTAATAGGCGTTCCCTCTCGGGAGCAGGTAGGGTGTTGCACATGTGCATTATTTCAAAAAGTGGAGAGGGCGGTTCTTTCTAAAATTCGGGAAAATCCTCCATTATACCTTTAACAGCTAATAGAATTTTTTTTAGCTAGGAAAAAATTGTGTACTTTACTTAAGAATAGGTAGATAAAAATGTCACGTCTATGTGAATGGCTAGATGAAATTGCTGTAAATGTAAGAAGTGTAGAATTCTGTGGTGTTTTCACACCTTTGTCATCCTTACTTTAATTTGTTTATGGTATAAAGTGCTTAACTGAAATCAAAAATATTAAAGATAGAAATATAGATATCAAATACGTTTTTTTACATAAAGTAATGTAGCCTTACCCTATACAGTTTTGTACTGCTTCTATGGTTATTTGCATTTCTTACCATTCTCCTGCTGCTTGGTGGAACAATCAACCCAGTTGTGCTGGTTTGCCGCCCAAATCATCTCAAACTGGTGGAAAAGGATCTTGAACTTCCAGGAATAGGGCACAAAGGAGTAGATGTCTGGGGCACTGTCACTCGCCCAGTCCTGGATCAAATCTTAAAAGAAACAAGGAAGAGTGATGAAGTGAAAAAATGGAAAAACTTTTCCTGTTAGTTTCATACATTTCACTATTAAAATGTTAAGCGCTAAATGGTGCACAAGATGTATTGTCATTGGTTAAAGGGTAACTACCCTTTAACCAACCCTTTTTTTCAACCTGGACCCTATTTTCCTATGTTTTTGTGTCTAAATGACTGAGAACAACAATCTTTGAAATTGCTCCAATATTAAGCAAGATCGCCACCGTCTGCAGCAGCGAAACACGCTACAATGTAAGTTAATAGGGCAGTTGTCCAGCTTGCATGTACCTTCACAAAAGTGCTCGTTTTGCCACTGACAGACTCAGATTAATATTCTAAGTGTCTGACAACATTATGGAAAGGATCCCTTCAGAGATAGACCTTTAAAACCTCTTTGAGACTTTTCCTTTTAACCAAAAACAGCTCTGAAGTCGCTAAAAAAAAGCAATACATTTAGCCAACATATTTTCACATGTAAATCGGTAAACTATGTGTTTATTTCAACCCAAACTAGAGTTGTGAAGGTTGTAAAAGTAGAAAGACGACCCAAATCGGCATTTCTTTATTTATTTATTTTTAAGGTTGTTTTTTTTGGGGGGGGGGGGGGGGGGGGGGGGGCATTTTAGGCCTTTATTGACAGGACAGCTGAAGAAATTAAGGGGGAGAGAGGGGGGGGAATGACATGCAGCAAAGGGCCGCAGGTTGGAGTCGAACCCCGGCCCACTGTGTCAAGGAGTAAACCTCTATATATGGGCGCCTGCTCTACCAACTGAGCTATCTGGGAGCCCAGTTTTATTTTGTTTCTGTCGAATTTGAATGAAGTGTATTTTACGATGCTAAAATTACTTGATATGTAAATTAATTATTTACATTTGGTCTGGTGGGTTTAACGAATGCAATTTTGTGGATGTTTTAAAAAAGGATCTTACTCTTTCACAGAAAGGTCGACCTCCTTAGAAATCCTTTCCATAATGTTGTCAGGCACTTAGAATATTAATCTGAGCTGGTCAGCGGCACAACGAGCACTTAGGTGAAGGTAAATACAAACTGGACAATTGCCCTATTAACTTAGATTGTAGCTTGTTTCGCCGCTTTCACTTAGACACAAGAACATAGGAAAATAGTATCCAGGTTGAAAAAAACGGTAGTTACCCTTTAAGTCTGTTTGTTGGAGGACTCACCGGTGAAGAAGTTTTTCTGGGCGTAGATGAAGTGGTAGGTGGCCTTGTACACCTCAATCTCACACTGCCATGACTGAGGCATGTTCCACACCCGAGGGTAGCTGGCTATGACATGAAACTGAAATAAAGGCAGAGGCAGGACACAATTTTTTACTTGTGGCAGAGCACTACATATTAATGCACATTTGACAACGCAATTGCTCAACTTTCCCTTGCATCTGAAGTCGATGGAGAAGTAACACTTTTTCAAGTGTCTGTCCAAAGAGTTGAACTAAAAAGCTTCTTGTATTACTTACAGCCAGCATCTCAGCCTCCAGAAGAGTCCTATACTGCATGCTGCTGGTGGTGTCCACATGAAGCAACTGGCCTTTGATGGTAGGAGAGTAGCCTGAGAGCAGAGGAGACAGACAGAAAGCAGGGCCATCAATTCTCAAAACCCAAAACTAGGGCCAAGTTCTTGCAAATAATGTCATTTACCAGCAAAACTTGAAAAGCTACTTATGTTAACTGCATTTCTGGAGACATAGGAGAGCATTGACTGATGACTGACACAATATGATCTGCTCAGTGTGAGAAATGATTACACATTCCTCA
Source organism: Gymnocephalus cernua (assembly GCA_023631565.1). Taxonomy (NCBI): domain Eukaryota; kingdom Metazoa; phylum Chordata; class Actinopteri; order Perciformes; family Percidae; genus Gymnocephalus; species Gymnocephalus cernua. Next base: position 5,544,287 of record CM042444.1, on the reverse strand, counting down.
CATCTATCAGAGTTGAGAATGTCAATGTTCCCCCGAGGTCAGTTGTTTTATTCTGGATATGGCTTCAAATCTAATTCCTGATGGCTTTACTTGATCTTTTATTCTGTATTACTGTATAATGGGGGGAAACATCACTATTACATTTCAGCTCACTTAACCCACGAGGTGTGGAAAGCGTTAAACAAACATACTCAATGGAGTCTCATGTAGAAGAGTTTACTGACTTTACGAAGTGTGTGCATGGTATGTGAATCTTCAATTCTCATTGTACAAGCCTTTTTGACATTGTCCTAAGTAGGAGTTCATCCTGACATTTGATAAAGCTGCTTATGATGTCTGTTGTTCAGTCAGAGCAACAGATTTTTACCAAATGATGGGGAAACTGTTGGAGTTGACGTGTGCTTCTACGTGAACAAGATTTGTCCTTAAACCAGTGGGACATCTGCTGTGGCAACTGATCCAAGTGCTGACATTTTGGTGTCCTGGTCTTATTTTTATTTTTTTTTTCAGAACACACACACTTACCTTTCTCTCCTACAGTCATGGGGATGTTGACTTCCAGGTAAGAGCCAGCACCTACATTCACATGGATGGCATTGGTTTCCTAGTAACAGGAATGAAGAGCATGGGGGGTGAGAGAGAGCCAACAGAACAGTCATACATGCTGTCAAATTATTAATGAGGGGTGCTTTACTGCCTTAACACTAGAATGGCCAGACACTTCAAGGGTACCAATTTCAATAGATAATGTACGACGAGACATGAAATAAAGACAAGCAGGAGCAGCAGGGAAAGAAAAAAAAGATCACAGAGGTTGGCAAGAAAGAAAGAAAGAAAGAAAGAAAGAAAGAAAGAAAGAAAGAAAGAAAGAAAGAAAGAAGAAGCACACAAGAGCAAGAGTCACCCTGTTTTTGGTAAAAAGCAGATCGATGGTGGCGTCAGCAATGATGTTCATGCGGAGCTCAAAGGCCTGGATCTGCCTGGGTTTTCCTGGCTGGGCAACCTCGGTCACTTTCATGGCCTGGTAGTCAGCCGGCAGGAAGAACTTCCACAAACAGTCCCTGAGGAAATTGAGAGTTTGTGTAAATCCAAGACCTTGTATGTAAAAAAAACAAATCTAAAGCCTTTAAAGTATGACGGTCCTATTTTGCACCCGGCGCAGCATAGTGCAAAGCCTGACGCAAGTGTCTTTGCTATTTTAAGACCCTCCAGCGCTCACGTTGTGTAAATAGCAAATGCACATGCGCCCATCTGTGAGCCCATGGATGTGCTGATCTTACAGGGAGGTGTGTTCAGGTGAATTCTTGGCATATTGCTATCTTGAGGCAGCGGGAAGTGATCGCGCCATTGACCAACAAAAACCTGGTCTGAAGTCAATAACGCAGCATTTCACTGTTATTTTAACAGCGCATTATTAAAAATGTACCTAGGCTCGTCCACACTATGCTTGTTACACACACAGGGAAGCGCAGCAGCACACAAACATGCAAAAGATTACAAATAAAAACTATCACAATGCAACTCCTCCATCATAATACAATGCACATAGTACAACACGTCTGGCTTTTAAAGGGAATGGGAGATGACACTGATTGGTTTATTGCATGTTACGCCCAAAACACACCTATGATTAATTAAGACTCTAAGTACAACCCTTTTGAACCATGCGCCTGGCGCACGGACCCTTTTTTCTGCCGTTTAACTAGCAAATGTCGATTCGTGCACGCCCTATACACACCTGCGCTTAGATCGTTAAAATAGGGCCCTGAGTCTCACTTGACCAGAACAGCACTCATTTTACATCTATGGTTTTGCATCTGTATTAATATGCTTTTTAAGTACCTACCCAAGATATAAGAAAAGAGTGCTATGTTTTCCTACTAAGTTTCATTAACAAATTGTACCATTGCAAGTAAATTGGCTTGAGTTTAACTGGCATGTAACCTGTCATTCAAAAGGAGAGGTTCTGTAATGGTGCAGTTTTGTACTGATCTGTGTTTTAATACTTGCTAAGATGTCAATCACATTAAACCAATTCTCAACAAATGCCACTTTTTATGCAATATGCACTGAATTGTTACGATCTTACTCACCTCTGACGATCTGCCCAAGGGCCGTAGTTGAAATCCGTTCCTTTTCCACAGACAATGTCCAGACCCCAACATGGAGGCAGGTCCTGAAGCTTATCGTCCTCACTGCACGTCTCTGCCTCCTCCCCGCCCTCCTGCTCCACAGGTACCAGACCTGTGCGCACCAGTCATAAAAACAGATACAAATATAAATAGTGATATAAATAAATACAAATATTCCATATACCTTTCATCCACCTAACACAGACATATCCATACACACACTTACACAGGGAGAGTATTTTCAAACACCCTCACTCTGACAACAGACACATATGTGTGCACACACACAGAGCACATCCAGGTACCCTCAGCACGCACGCACGCCAAACTATTTTACTACTGCTTCTTCATAATCAACTGGCTAATGTCCATTGGTCATTCTTATATTTTACTGCAAGTACTGAAGTGTGCAGGGTTGATCAATAGCAAAATAAACTATGTCCCAATTGAAAACTATTTTTAAAGTGATTTCAAAGAAAAGACCATTTTTAGCCTTTTTAGCCTTTTTTTTGGTATAGTCGCAGCTTTGTTAGATAACATGTTGGTTACCAGTTTTAGATTTTCTGTGTGTGCGTGGCGTGCATGAGCATACCGGGTTCATCCTGGTAATAGTAGATGTCAACATCGTTGGACTGCATCACCACAAAGCCTTCTCCCATCAGTCTGGGAGGTCTAGAAGAGAAATCCACAAGGTCACAATTTAACAGCAAAGTACAGGTTTATGTGGAGGTTAAGAACTCTTTTCTAAATAATTACAAGTAGGGTCACAGCAGGTTAAGCAGGAATTAGATATTCAGTCCACATTGAAGCTTGATTCTGGCATGAAGAGGCAATTTTATAAATGCAGTGGCCTTCCTCTTACATATTTTTGCTTCATCTCACTGGACATTCCAACAAAGCTTTAAGACACGTCAAGGACTGTTAGAGGTTGAAATCACTGATGGCTTTTTTCCAGAGGCTACAGCTGCCAAGTTTATACTGAGAGTGACTTCTTAATCACAGAAGGTAAACGTAATGTTACTCTCCGTGTCGTTTAATTCAGCTGAAGTGCAGATAATGGTTTATGGTATCCCTGCTTTTAATGCAATACAATTAAAGCTGCCTACATTGCTTATTAATGTTGCACAACACACATTTCTTTTTTATTTTGTACAAACAAGCAGAGAAATATAGAGTGAGTCCTCTGCTTGTTAAGATTCACATCATACACACTGCAGGATAAAAAGGAAGAAACAGAGCAGTAAACAGAATTATACATTTCAAACTTTCTAATGATCTTGTTTTCCACAGTCATTATGGTATGCTTAAACAATGAGTGGTAAACGATATTTTGACATTATTCTTTAGGCAAGAGTATTATCTCAAAATAGTTTTGGTACTGACAACAACATAAGTTGAAAAATGCTGTTTACAAGTGTGAGTCTGCTACATTATTCAATCTCTATGGTATTACTTTTATATGAATGTTACCCTTGAATATAAACAGCAAAGCCTCTTAAAACTACCAGCCTTTGCAAATGGGACTTTACAGCAACGCTCAAATTAAATAAACAAAAATAAGTCAAATGTTGATGTTTCTTCATCAGTAAGTGACTTGGGACTTACTCATCATTCTGCATGCCAAGGTAGCGTGGACTGGGAACCAGCATGACGCGCACATTCTCCAGCGAGCCTTTGACAATGTGCATGTACTGGTCCAGGTGGCTGGATGGAGGCTTGGTGGTGTACGTCAGGAAGGCATCCTCAAAGTTCACACACAGAGTTTGGGGGAGGTGGTGGTTCCCAAATGCCAAACGGCCCTACAGGAGAGCAAACACACATGCAATAAAGGCCTAAACATTAAAGATGTTATTTTTCATTCATCACTTGTTTTCCTCAACGGGGGCATCTGGCTGCCCACTGCTCCGATGTATAGGATGGGTTAAATGCAGATGACACATGTTGTTTCTGTGTATTGTCAGAAATGACAATGAAAGGCATCTTTAACCTTCAATAATGCTCTGAAGCGATTTCAAAAAGGTGGAATCATGCTTCCTTTCGTAGACCAAATTCCATCCATTTTTTGTTGGATTTGCGAGGTACTTACAGTGCTGATGTTTACTTTGACGACAGGAATGAGGGAGCGCCAAGATGACGTGTGGTCTGGACTCTCTGCTTTGATGTTCACACTATAATGGGACCAGAAGACATTCAGTCTTACAACAATTTACTAGTGCTACAATTCCTCTCAGCACAATTCATTTGGCCGTCAGTGGGAAATGAGAACAGCTCTTATATGTGCCGACACTTCCAATGTGTTTGGTGTTAAACAGATATTAAAAAAAAAAATGGAGCATTTGTGCAGCTTTTTCAGACTGCTTGTCATCAAATCTCCATTCATCAATCACTTTTGTTTACCACTAAAATTAGTATATTATCAAAACAACCCTAACACTAAATACAAGAAAAAGCTGTTGGATGAGGCCTTGGTCGTACCTTTCCAGTGTCTTGTTTCTGTCCTCTCGTCCCTTCTCATCATCTTTTTTGGGTGTTATGAGTGTGGGGTCCAGTCCGAAGGTCTCCTGCAGTCGGGCGTAGAGGTCGGTGCGGTTGTAGACGTGAAACTCAAAGCCGTTGACTGTCATGTAAAGCCTGGTCTCTGCCTTGGGGTCTGGTGACAAGAGACACAGAGGAAACTCAGAAGTCATGCTGATGTTTCCTTCCATAACTGGTTCATTTGAGATGGGAGGTAAAAAAAAAAACTTTGATAGAGATACAGTATCTCACAAAAGTGAGTACACCACTCACATTTTAGTAAATATGTCATTATATATCTTTTAATGGGACAACACTGAAGAAATTACACCCCTATGTTAAATTCCCATAGAGGCAGGCAGATTGTTATTTTTAAAGGCCAGTTATTTCATGGATCCAGGATACTATGCATGCTGATGAGATTGGCATGGGGTACTTTCCATAAAATCATCTCTCAATGCAAATCAAACCAGCTATTAGGCTAACCAACATAAAGCCATGACAATCTCAAGGTATGGTGAAGGGTATGTGATGATGTGGGGCCATTTTAATTCCAAAGGCCAAGGGAACTTTATCAGGACGCATAGTATCCTGGATCCATGAAATAACTGGCCTTAAAAAATAAAATCTGCCTGCCTCTATGGGAATTTAACATAGGGGTGTACTCACTTATGTACTGAAGACGAGAACGGCCATGGATTTTTTTTTTAATGCACTGTTATCTCGTGATAACGACTTATTAATTCGTTACCTCGATATAACAAAGTTTGTTTTCTCAATATTTTGTGTTTCTCAAGATGTTTTTTTTTTTTTTTTTATGGATTTTTTTGTTTGTTTGCCTAAGACACCCTTCCATTTAACCCGGGGAATGGGGCTCCATGAGCGGATAGAGGTCTTCCGTTTCTCCCTCCTTTTCTCCGGTCAAATACTTGGAAAAAAAATCCCACTAAAACAGCCTTCAATTTAACCCGGAGAAGTAGAGGAAGAAACGGCAGATTTCTATCCACTTATGGAGCCCCATTCCCCGGGTTAAATGGAAGGGTGTCTTAGGCAAACAAACAAAAAAATCCATAAAAAAAAAAAAAAAACATCTTGAGAAACACAAAATATTGAGAAAACAAACTTTGTTATATCAAGATTATGAATTAATAAGTTGTTATCATGAGATAACAGTGCATGGAAGAAAAATAAATAAATAAATAAAAATCTCGGCTTCTGTACCTTTGTTGCCAGCAGTTTAGACATTAATGGCTGTGTGTTGAGTTATTTCGAGGGAACAGCACATTTACACTGTTATACCAGCTGTACACTTAATACTTTACATTGTAGCGAAGTGTAATTTCTTCAGTGTTGTCCCATTAACAGATATAATGAAATATTTACTGAAATGCGAGGGGTGTTCTCACTTTTGTGACATACTGTATATATCTCACACTACCGGTCAAAGGTTTGGGGTCACTTAGAAATTAACATTCCACTCTATTACAGACAGAATACCAGCTGAGATCAGTTGCATTGTTTTTTAAAATCAGGGCAGCAATTTTCAGATGACATTATGTGCTTACATAATTGCAAAAGGGTTCTCCAATGTTGTAGAAAGAAGTGGCTGATCTTTAATGCAATATCTCCATTGCCCATTATTAGAAACCATTCATCCAATGTTCCAAAGGCATATTCTGTTTACTAATCTGATATCATTTTAAAAGGCTAACTGAGAAAACATTGGAGAACCCTTTTGCAATTATGTAAGCACATGATGTAATCTGAAAACTGCTGCCCTGTTTAAAAAAACAATGCAACTGATCTCAGCTGGTATTCTGTCTGTAATGGAAATTTATAAGTGACCCCAAACTTTTGACCGGTAGTGTGAGATATATACAGTATCTCACAAAAGTGAGTACACCCCTCACATTTCAGATAAATTAATTTGATAAATATGATGTAAGGAAATAATAAATAAAGATAAAAGGAAATAACTTAATAACAAAATCTAAGGAAAGCTCAATAAAGCTATCAAGTATCAGGCTAATGATAAACTCTTAACTTAGCTCCTCTGTCAACAAATATCCCTCTACTCACCATGCTGTTTCTGTTTTGGGTTATACATTTTCCACCAACGAAATATGAGGAAGCCATCCTGTATCCTGTAACACAGAAAAACAAAATCAATCAGCAAACAAGCTATAAGATCATAGAGGAACAAAGAGGAAGCACACAATGCAGCACCGGTCAGGTTACCTGATAGACATGTCTTGGTTGATGTAGTAGACATCTCTGAACATGACTTTACCCGACAGCACAGAGAAGGAGAAAGAGCCTGTGGGGGGGGGGGGTTCAGACACAAGTATGCAAGTATTATATTTCCGTAAAGTTATAGGATTACAATTTCCAAAAGCAAGTGTAAAGCTGTTTGGATTTGATCACAGTGCTGTGAATTCAAGCCAACAAAGCAGATAATTAAAACAGAAGATGTAATTAGATGGTTGGGTGAGCCCTGGTATAAATAAAAACAGTCTTTCTTCTCACCAAGGAAAAAATTATCTTAAAAGGTGCTTTAAGTAATGTTGGGTGACGTCACTTCTTGTTGGCGTTCAAAGTACTGTCAAACAAAACGGAGGCTAGCTCGCCCATCCCTCCTCCTCCTCCTCCTCCTCCTCCTCCTCCTCCTCCTCCTCCTCCTCCTCCTCCTCCTCCTCCTCCTTCCTCTCCTCCACTCCCCACCTCCCCCTTCACGTACACCAACCCCCCAACCTCCACCCCCAAATCCTTCTTTTCAGTTATTGGCTAGAACACTGTTTGTTATGTTTGGTGGTGCAGGTTGGTGCAGTTTGTTTTTGTTGGAGTTAGTGGAGCCTGGGCTGTCTACAGAGACCGCGTTTTTATACAGTGTGTTCAGGGGACAGGCAGCTAGCAGATAGTGACAAAAAAATGTTGTAGCCTAAAAAACACGTGACATCACTTAGAGCATTTTTAAGCACTTTAATTAGGATCTAATTGTATAACAAATAGGTCAGAAACTGTCACTTAGCAATATCTGGCAACATTTTAATTGTGTTTTTCCTTTTTAATTTGATGGAGATTTCTTTTTAAACAGGGCATCTGTGGACAGGATTTCTTTATTTTATTTTTTTGAACGAAGGAGAGAAAAACCCTGTTTTCAAAAATACCCGTGTACTGGGCCTCAGTTCCTCCCACATGACGCTTGTTTTGGTCAGCATCTCCCTGTAATCTCTGCAGGAATTTTGACTCAACTCAGGCCTGCCGTTGAGATGCGCCTTCAGGCCTGTTTAAACCTGCTTAACACATTACAAACTGTGTGTCTGAAAACTGTGCCGTTTGTTATGCAGGCTTGTTCTTCTTCGGTTTATTTCCAAACGTTTTGTGCCCTTACATGTTCTTTTTGGGTGTAAATGCCACCCCTAGACAGAGAAATGAACTCTTTAGAATAAATTTAAATAAAATAAAGAAAAAAATAATAATTAAAACTAGATTAGCGGGCACAAGGGTGACTGCTCACTTTGTAGCGACACATGTTGGCAAAGAGACGTCAACTAAGCCATGCCTTCCTCATTAAATTTGAATGCTGCTTTGGTAATCGTTCTTGCACGTCCCATTTACTCATAGCCAGTTAGCTACAGGTTCCTGTCAACACACTCTGCTGTGAATTTGTTAATTCACTGAAAAAAATTCAAACATGTCTCATTACAAAGTAAAGCATCACTTTGACATGCTCAGGCTTCTTTTTTGGTGCATTTTGGGAGTGTACAGCATTTAGGGTTGTATTACAGAGCAGCTGATTCTGACAAGGTATCTTGATGTTTTTGGAAGAAACTAATCACAAAGAAATGGCTGAGAGTTACACTTGGATTCACGGCCGCGAGGTGCTTTATGAAATAAGTTCTGTGTCACTTATGTAGAGGAATTCAACCTGGCGTTGGTTGCAGTTTGCTGTTCAGACTCTATGGAGATAATCACTGAGAGCAGCCGGCTCATCATGAAAAATTCAGCAGACTGAGTTAAACGCCCTGAACTGAAAGCTTTGGCAGCGTTCCTCCTCCCTATTCATCACTGTGTGATAGAGTTCCTGACGAACACACCAATATGAATGTAGCCATCTTTGTAGAGTCTGTTGATGATGAGGGTGAGGATGAGGCCAATGTTGCGGGAGTTGTAGTAAGTTAAATAGATGATCCATCCACAGGACAGAATGGTGGCTGAAAGACAACAACACAAAATTGTCGGATTTGTTAATACAAGTAATTATACAATAAGACAATAACAAGTACAACTACATTTTTTGTGATGCTTTGAATAGTTTGTTTTAAGGCTCTGACACACCAACCCGACGGTCGACCATCAGCAGAAAAGGCAGTCGGACTGATCATCCTGTCGGTCCAAAAAGTGCCTCGGAACACACCGAAGTGACGCCGACTTCAGTGTACGTTCTGCGCGTGCGCGAGATATAATACTGTACATCTCCATAACAGCAGGCGGCGCTAAACTGTATTGTTGCCCAAAAAATGAAAACCGGCAGCTAATTGGACAAACCCGTCAAGTGGGTCTGGCTTCTCCCCGACCATAATGGCGGCTCGTTCGGAATACGAGTTCGTATTTTACGAAAATAGTTCACTGAAACGTGTTTCTGAAAACATTGTAAGCGAGAAATAGGCCGTGCAGTTGCTGAATCTGTCTTCATTTGAGATCGACAAAGGTCAATTTAAAAGATTTTCGTCAGATTTTGAGAGGCGTTCGTCAGCCTCATCCCGCTCGTCATTTCCGGTAATTGGTCATTGAGGCCGACTGCCCACTGGCTGATTCAACAAATCAAATTGGCCCAAATGAAGGCCGACGGCTCCTCCAACTGACAACAGCACGGAACACACCAAACAGACCTCGCCAGACTGTCAGACGGCCGATAACCGGGTTGGTGTGTCAGCGCCTTTAAATATGATCACTAAGGCTGGTTTTGCCTCTGTTGAGTCAAACCTTTTAATTATACGTGTGAATTACCTTGTTGTTTATAAGGTCAACAAACCGTGATTGGTCCTTTGAATACAAAGTTGCCAGATGCTACTTTTCCTGACGTGACAAAGACCCCTTTGCACAGAGAAAAGACTGCAGCATTTAACGTTTAACGCAGCGTTTAACTAGTCACACCAGTCCAATACATTTGGAAACCTATTATAAACTCCACCCGCAAATGTGTTTATTATTCTTTAAAGGAAAAAAGCAATGCAGATGGAATTAATGTGGTAAATTACTTATTCTTTCATAGCTGGGCTGACTTAAGGTTGTTTGATATCTTTGAGAGATTTTTTTCATATTGAAGATGTTACACAGAAAGCGGCAGCCTCATTCTGGGGGACATTCCATATCTTTGTTCTACCGAGGGCTGAACAATAAGTGGAAACTATCATTTGTCATACTTGAATTGAATTAAATCACAAACAAAAAGATAACATCGTAACCCTAACCCTAATTCAAATCCTTCCTGAAATGAGATTTTAAACACATTGGGGAATATTACAGACTTTTATCATACTTTATATGATGCAGCTCATTGCTAAAAAACTTCATTTATTTACCATTGTGGGCACATATGTCAACAGAACCTATTATAAACTGATAGAGATAATTTCTCATGCCACCATATCATCAAAATCGTCATTATTACTTGCCAAATGAACCACTATTATGCCCGCGATATTGAATTATGTCTCAGATAATGAGTATGAATGCCAAAGAAGGTAAATTATGTCAGACACTCATTTAAAGTCAGTAAGACTGAAATAATACTATCACTCCTCAGAATAGTCAATATTTGTACCTGGCAGGAAAGCACATTACCAAACTAGATTTGCTCATATTATGCTTTTTGGCTGTTCCCCTTTCCTTTATTGTGTTCTATATCTTTTTGTGCACGTTATAGGTTTACAAAGTGAAAAAGCCCAAAGTCCCCCCCAAAGGGACTTACCATCTCCAACAGAAAACACTGTTCACAAACTGCTCCAAACAGCTCTGTTGTAGTCCAGCCTTTACTTTGTAACACGTTATAATGCTCGCCTAGCTGCTAGCGTGGCACTCCCTCATACTCTGCAACTGACTAGCTAACAGTGCTTACTGTGCATGAGCAACTCCCAGCAAAGATGGTACAGAAGCTATCAGGCTCCTCTCCTGTGGAACCAGCTCCCAGTCTGGGTTCCGGAGGCAGATGCTGTCACCACATTTAAGAGTAAACTTAAGACTCTCCTCTTTGATAAAGCTTATGGTTAGGGAGTGAGGAGTTGCAGCGTCCGCCTAGCCCGGTCCACCTGCTTTTCTGTCCCAGAAATGCTTGTTGCTAACCTAGCTCTGGAGAGCTTGCTCCCCGGAGTCCTTATGTTTCTTTTCACCCAGGATGAAATCCTAAGATTAGGGTGGCAACAAAATCATGATTCCAGCTGTCGCCATGGTTCTGCTGCAACTCCCTGCTCCGCTCTGCGGTGCCCGACAGTGCCCTGTAGTGCCCTGCTGTATCCTGCTGCGTCCTGCTACGTCCGGCTATGCTCTGCTGTGCCATGCTACATCCTGTAACACCCCGCAGTGCCCCGCTATTCCATGAATTACTACAACCACTATTTGTAGTCACTGTTTCATTATCTTTACTGTGACTGTTACTGCCACTGTTCATCACACCCCCAACCGGCTCCGTCAGACACCATCGACCAAGAGCCTGGGTCTGTCCGAGGTTTCTTCCTAAAAGGGAGTTTTTCCTCGCCACTGTCGCACTTAATGCTTGCTCTTGGGGGATTACTGGCATTGTTGGGTCTTTGTAAATTATAGAGTGTGGTCTAGACCTACTCTATCTGTAAAGTGTCCTGAGATAACTCTTGTTATGATTTGATTTTATAAATAAAATGTAATTGAATTGAGATGCCTCACTCTGTAGCTAAAACAGAGAGCTCAACACACAGGGTGAAAAGAGGAGCTGCAGCAATGTGCAGTACAACAAAATATATACTGTTTTCTGAAAATGAAACCACATAAACCTATTCTGGTACAACCTTGAAATACAATTATGAACCTGAAAATGATCATAATATGAGCACTTTAATAAATAAAAGAAAAAAATGAAAGTAGTAAAAATATTGCACAATAATTTAGACCAAAGGAAGTGATGGCACATCTTCCATGAAACTGCTAAGCCACTAAAATACAATTTGACAAAGTGCTGCTGACAGGTCTGCACTTTACATGTCACACAAAAAATATCCATTGATCTGTAGATTTTCCCCACTTACCGACGAGGAGCCAGATGAAGTTCGAGTTGTGCTTGGTAAGAAAGTCATCCAGGTCCACGAAGCTGGGAAAAGTGCTGTCATTGTTTTTGGGAGAGTGCCCATCCATGGCTACAGGCTCTCAGTACCTAAAACTAAAATCAAATCAAATGTCAGATAAAACTCCATGGCACCGCAACAAAAGAAAACATTAGCACCACGGCAAAGAAAGCCAAAGAGACAACGTTTACAAGAACAGGTCTTTGAAACAGTGTAATGCACCAATGAGTTCAGCACACGCATACGACAGAAATAAAATTAAAATGGTGGTAAGATGTAAGGCATACAAATAAAAAGACATGGGGAAATAATAAAATTCTAATAATCATACCAATTTACACCTATTTTTATCACAAAACTGAAAAGTATTTAACTATTAAAAATTCGATTCGATTCCATAAAAAAATTATGAAATCAATTTCTTTTAGCTTACAAAATACCAAATGCAAGCTTTTAAATCAATTAATTTCCAGCCCCTGCCTTTAACAGTAGGCCATTTGGATGTGCGCGATGACTATGATTTCAGTGTCTCACTATGTTCATAAAAATGGGTGGATCTGTTTTGCAAAGGTAATTTTGCAAGGCAGTAATAGTAAAAGACTGGTTAGATGAAGAGCTGCAGGAAAAAAAGGAACAGTATATTTATTTTGTCAAACAATGTTGCATATGGTATGGGGGGGAATGGCTTCTTATTTGCAACACCCAAGGGGGTAAGCTTCTCCCCACAACGCATAGCTCCTATGGCGCCATTTTGATGCTACCTGACTCTCACTCTCCATTAGCATCCCATTGACTGCCATTCATTTTGACGTCACTTTGACAGTGAATAACTTTACATATGAAGTGTTTAAAGACTTTATTTGTCCATTGTTTGTTTCTAAAGAAACACGACAATGTATAAAAGGCTCCGTTACCTTGTACCTCACGTTATGGCTCCGTAGCAGACGTTTTTATAAAAATAGGCTAACGATTGTGTCATAACCACGCAACTTACTGTCGCATAGTAGATGAATTACCGTACAGTACAGAAGAAGCTTGCAGGCAGTTTTGACTTACATTAGCTGTTTAGTTTAATTACTAATGTTAACTAGCATTTTAGTTAGCAATAATTAGCCTGTGCCTATGTTATCTCCTTACATATACCTACGCTCTCCGTCTCTGCAAGATTGGTAATGATTGAGATTTTTCTTGGCACAGCTACCAGAAGACTTACAACGTTCAGACACGTTGCTCACGTCACATCTACTTTGGCAAGCTCAGTTTTCAGCTGCACAGTAACGCTCAGCACTCACCGGAAAATTGCTTCTAATAGCGTTCACTGGTCTCCATCCAGAACCATGGGATCTGTTAGTCCATTTCTTTAACTGTCTATGGTAACACCACACATGATCATTATTAGCTATACTACCTACTTTGCATGCATGAGGACATAGGATTTGTTTTGTGATGTGGACTTCTACAGGGAAGTGTGTGTGGCTACAAGTGTACGCTGTAATCCCAGTCAGCACATGCTTAGGGGGACCCAAAAGCTTGAATACTGTTATGCACACAAACAGTCACACAGACACACATAATACACACACACATCCTCATCTAATCCACCTTAAATGACGTTAGCTGTAAAACCACTGACATATAACCAAACCGTGCACTCTTACAGTAAAAAAAATGTTTTTAAATTTGCTTTTTTTTTTAACAGATATTTTTAAGACACAAAATGATTACCTTAAAATTGAACATTCTGTAATTTAACAAAAGATTTAGATCTCACAGGGGACTTGACACCAGCTACCTGCCAGATACTAATCCAATTCTGGCCGTTGGGTCTGTTTGTTCACTATGTCACAATTACTGTGTTACAATGTGTGTCTCTACATGTACACTACCACCTAACTAAAGTCATTAATTGGATGAATGGATGACGGCACAGATATTCCTGTAAGGCAGGTTCAGGTTTTGAGTAAAACCTTACACACTTTATGAGATATGATCGCAGAGTATGCTACCATCCCAGAAAGATCCGTGTTGTCAGTGACTCATCACAGGTACCGGTAACCAGAGTGTTTTCAGTTTTGGTTTAGAAGCAGTGACTTAAGTACAGCAAGGAGGGTCATTCTGTCAGCTAAAGCAACTACCTATCCATATTTAGCTACCACAGCTGCTCCCGAGCTTTTTTAAGTTATCGACTCATCCAAAAGATACCATCAGACCAAAACACAACACCAACAACAAAACTACTGTTTTGGGAAGTAGGCTACCTGTTTATATCACCGATTCAGACATAACATTAACAGGGGGAACAGGGGTGAGGGAAAAATAAATCTTAACAGTCACTGTTGGATTACTTATGCTTCTTAAGAGTGAATAAAACAATCTATTTAGCTAGGGAGTCTGGCAAGCACTGCACACTAATAACATTACTTGATCACTAACCATTTCACAGGAACACTAATTAACTATCCAGACATTTACTGATGTTGCTTTCAGTATATCCATGTTCAAAACAACATAGTAGAACTAAATGGACGCACTAGAAATAAATACTAGTCTGTAGCAAAGATGTCTGCGCCAAACTTAACTGAAAATCTGACCTTACTGATCTGATCAACACAATACAGGCCTTGTTGAATATTAACTATATGAATAAGACCTTTTCGGCATTGGAGACGTTTATAGGCACACAAATTAAACATTTATTTCAACTAACTTTCGGTTCTGTTTCGGTGGTGACGGCTAGTTTAAGATCAAGCAACGTATGTTGCTTGATGTTAAACAAGCAACAAGATGAGGATGACAAGAGAAAAAAGAACAGTAGTTAGCTTATTGAGGGTACTTGACTGCCTTTTATCTTTGTTTACATATTGAACTGGTAGGGCTTTCATCAACACGATTTTCTATCTTGATATAACGCTGTGTTTATATTTATCAGCATGACCAGGCTTACCGTATACCTATTGCTAAACAAAACAATTCACTTGACTTCAGATGTAATCTGAAACCCATAACCATACCTGACACTAACCATACACCTAGCTAGCTAATCCCAGGTCTTTTCTGAGCATTATCCTCAGCACTAGCAACACAAACGAACTGTTGCCTAACGTGTTTCACTTAACTGTTCTTGGCGTTTGTAATGTTACTACAAGAGGCTGCTGACCCGTCCAGTGCAGCAGCCAGCCTGTTGGCCAATGACGATTTAGCTTGTCGATAGTGCCGTTATTAGCGCTTAATATCACAACGTTAGCACTGAGGTAAGCTAGCAAGCTAATGACAGCAGGCCGCGCCCTATAACTTCTCTTTTTTAAACTGTAAAAACAAGTCACTTTGGTGATCGTAAAATACCTTAACGTCCCCGATAAAGCATGTGGTTTCATCTTTGCTCCAGTTATTCAGGAGTTGCTGTCCTTTTGTCGTGTCAGACATGGGCATAGCTAGCATCCTCTGTTGAATATTTACCTGGCAGGCGGCCAGTTAACATCTCTTCCTGTTCTGTCGAGGGTAGTCACATAGCTAATTGACCAATAGGAAAAATGGCAAGTCAGAGGCTGACCAATCAGAGGAAAGCGTGAGCGAGGCCGCACACAGTTGACAGACAGTTGTGTCTACCTATCAACATGAATGTTTTCAAAGTATTGGGATTTGGCAGTGCTGTTTTGTTGAACCCGCAGCCGGATCAACAGGATTCAGACGTTTTTAATTATGTGTTTGTTAAGTGTAATAACCAATAACAACAGCATTATAACAATGGAAACAAAAAAGAGTGTAGGCCTAATACAATTACACTATACACACACATCAACAAATTAATTTCTTTTATATTATTTATATAATAAATAAAGTTTGGAATATATAAGAATACACTTTTTTTAACAGTAAAGAGCAAAGAAATGTGTAGGCTGGTCACACTAACAAAATCAACACTTTCTATTTAGCCTGTTGCACAACAGTTTATTATGTTATAAGCAACACATTTTCTCAGATTCCCCTAAGGCTAATCCTGTCTATGGGTTAATCCTATTTCTTCAGAATGGTAATATATCACATTCAAAAGAATTATAACAATCACCCTTTATTTTTCTTGCCGTTTTAATATTTGTGTATGTGAGTTTCATAATTGTCCAAACATTTCTTGAATGTTCTTTGGTTAAAGCTATAGTGCACAACTTTTTTTTATATTAATGAACATTGGTTATATGCAAGCCATTGCCAAATTAGTTGAAACAATGCTAATTAAGCCTATCAGCTCCACAAAACTCTCTCTGTATTTCTCAGTATGGCTATGTTTACAAAATGGTGTCATCCAGAGTCTCTCGCATTTCACTGGATAAGTGAACACTTGCACTTGGTGGTGCAAGATGAAAAGGATTCCTCCTCTTGGGACCATGAATGTATGTGCAAAACTTCATGGAAATCCATTTAATAGTTGTTGAGATATTTCAGTCTGGACCAAAGTGATGGATCAACCATCCCTAGCACCTATATACTTAAATGTGTTTGAAGCTCTGTTTTGTTTTTCCCTTTAGACCATTCCTACAAACAACTTCACCTCTACAATAGATGTTTAGCTGCTTCTATCAGTGATACTCTTTATCATTCTTAATAATTTCATCATTAACATGTTTTCTAATTATTTTCTGTATACAATCTTTTTTTACCTAAGATTCACCTGAGGGATTTCCAGTACAGCTCTATACAGTCCTGGATCCGTATGGATAGGCACATATGTCTATATTGTTTTTTTCGCCCAGCAGTTTTCCTTGGATTAGGGTGGCACCTAAATCATGGTTGCAGCTGTTGCTGTGGTCCTGCTCTGCGCCCTGCTACGCCCTGCTACATCTTACTACGCTCTGCAGTGCCCTGCTACGTCCTGCTACGCCCTGCTATGCCCTGCTATGCCCTGCTACGCTCTGCAGTGCCCTGCAGTGCCCTGCTACATCCTGCTACACCCTGCAACGCCCTGCAGTGCCCTGCATATACAACCCCAAATCAGAAAAAGTTGGGACAGTATGAAAATACAAATAAAAAAAGAAAGTAGTGATTTCTAAATGTACTTTGACTTGTATTTCATTGCAGACAATACAACAGCACATCATTTAATGTGTTCCTCATGATTTGTATTGTTTTGTTTTCAAATAAACAAAATTCCTATTTTACCTCATAGATGTGGTTGCAACACATTTCAAAAAAAGTTGGAACAGTAAAGCATTTACCACTTTGTAATGTTGCCATTCCATTTCACAACACTTAAAAGACGTTTAGGGACTGAAGACAGCAAGTGATGAAGTGTTTCAGGTGTAATTTTGTCCCATTCTTGCTGCAAACAAGTCTTAAGGTGGGCAACAGTACGGGGTCTTCGTGTGCCACACATTCTCTATTGGAGACAGGTTGGGACTGCAGGCAGGCCAGTCAAGTACCCGTATCCTCTTCCTCCGCAGCCAGGACTTTGTAATGTGTGCAGAATGTGGTTTTGCATTATCTTGTTGAAATATGCATGGACGTCCCTGGAAAAGATGTCTTCTTGAAGGCAACATATTGTGCTCCAAAATCTCTATGTACTTTTCAGCATTAATGGTGCCATCACAGAAGTGCAAGTTACCTTTGCCAAGGGCACTGACACAACCCCATACCATGACAGACCCTGGCTTTTGGACTTGTTGCGGGTAACAGTCTGGATGATCCTTTTCTTCTTTGGTCCGGAGCACACGGCGTCCATTTCTCCCAAAAAATACCTGAAATACTGATTCATCTGACCACAGTACACGTTTCCACTGTGTGATGGTCCATCCCAGATGCCTCCAAGCCCAGAGAAGTCGACGGCGCTTCTGGACACTGTTAACATAGGGCTTCCTTTTGGCACAGTACAGTTTTAACTGGCATTTGTGGCTGTAACTACGTATTGTGGTACTTGACAAAGGTTTGCCAAAGTAGTCCTGAGCCCATGTGGTGATATAGATGATTATAGATGAATGATGATTCTTGATGCAGTGCCGCCTGAGGGATCGGAGATCACGGTTGTTCAGCTTAGGCTTGCACCCTTGTCCTTTACGCACTGAAATTCCTCCTCATTCCTTGAATCTTTTAATTATGTTATGCACTGTTGAAGGTGAAATAAGCAAATGTCTTCCTATCTTTCTTTGAGGAACATTGTTTTTAAACATTTCAATACATTTCTCACGTATTTGTTGGCAAACTGGCGATCCTCGGCCCATCTTTGCTCCTAAAGGACTAGACCTTTCTTGGATGCTGCTTTTGTACCAAATCATAATTACAATAACCTCTTGACATCACCTGTTTCAAATCACATAATTATTTAACCAATTTACCTGATTACTAGCCCTTAATTGCTCCTGTCCCAACCTTTTTTGGAATGTGTTGCAGGTCTGAATGACAGGAAAGGATGTATATTTACAAATGAAATTAAGTTGACCAGACAAAACATGAAATATTTTGTGTTCACATTGTCTGCAATGAAATACAAGTCAAAGTACATTTAGAAATCACTACTTTCTTTTTTTATTTGTGTTTTCCATACTGTCCCAACTTTTTCTGATTTGGGGTTGTATTTAAGTACTTTAAAATGTTAATATATTGTTAAATTTAAATAATTTTAAATTAAAATATATATATATCTATATATATATATAGATATATATATATATATATATATATATATATATATATATATATATATATATATCGTTCTAAAAGTACCGGTTCGGCATCGGAATCGTAAAAATCCAAATGATACCCAACCCTAATACTGATCAGTGATAATCTTAAAATGCTTGACTTAACACAAATTAATCCTCTGACCTGCGAAAAGGAAAGAATACAGAGGTCATTTGATTTCAATTCAAACAATATCACAGCACCAGAAACTGTTAAAGGGGAACTATGCAGTTTTTTAAGCTTAACTTACCTTCAGAGTCACTGGAATGGTTATATGATTTCTTTTTAGTTGAATGGTGGTTGTCTCGCTCCCCCCTAGCGCCTGTGAGCAGAAAAACCACCCTAGCAACTTTCAGCCGGCGAGCCGCCGGCCTCAGCATCAGGAAGTATCACATAATATCAGGTCTCGCAATGTAATGAATTGCTTCATGGCATTGCACACATACGCCCATTCAGGAACCGGCTAACAAGGTAGAGATGGAGTTTTTCACACTATTGTCGTGGCTGAACCGGCAAAAAAGAAGCAGAAAGCTAGTGAAGTATTGTCGGAGGAACAGAGAAAGAGGAAACGGCAGACTGACCGAGCGAGGAGTCAGACACGAGTAAACATAGCAGCTGCCAAATATCTATTCCGAAGCTGTGGAGGGGAGGGGGGGGGGGGGGCTCTATAGAGAAAGCAAACAGCAAGAAAACAGTGAAGAAATGGCCAAAACTGCATAGTGCCTCTTTAAAGTTAAAACATCAACTTCTGTCTCATCTCCAAGAATTGCCAGAACTCTAGGGTACTATTTAATGTAAGAGACTGTTGTCATGCCCTCCTACAGTCACAACAACAAAGCCTCCCCAAAGAATACATAGAAGGCGTTTTACTGAAAAGGTGCCAAACAACAGGCTTAAAGAGTTTTTCCTGCCAATCAAGCCTTCCCCCTCAACACCAACCTATTTTGGCAGTGGCTTTAAAAGAAACCATATCTCACATGAATTCTTTTTTGCTGTCTTGTGAAGGAAGTCGCTGATACAGTCGCTACAGTATTTGACAGCTCCTTCACTTTTGGCTCATTCCTCTCCTGTTTTAAATATGCAACAGTTCAAGGTCCTCTAGAGGACACCTAATTATAATTTTCTTGCTTGAGGCAAAAGTTAGACTATGATCTTCAAGCTGCCTTTTTCATCCAGTGGTATAGAGAACAGCAGTTCCCTCACAGATATAATTTATGGATAACCACATCTCAGCGAATTTGCAGTCGGGTTGTGAAGGACTTAAGAGTTCATGAACTGCCTCAGTTGAAGTCATTTCCAACTTACCAATAAACCCAAGTTATATTCTTTGAACATTTACTACTGTCTGACCACCGGACACCAATGCATTGTCATTTCAACTACTTTCCATCAATACGTCATGTACTGAATGTCTAAAAACTTTCTAAACGGAAAAATGTAAAGTACATTTAGCTATAATCTATTATTATTATTATTATAATCAGGGGCGTTGGACTGGGGGGAAAAAAGGGAATGTGTACCCAGGGCCCTCATGTGAGGAGGGCTCAAAAGTTGGTTGTGATTCTAAAGAGGTCCAGGCCAGAGAGGGCGTACCGTATCCGTCATAGAGGGCCAGGCATTCATGATTCCCAGAAGATGAATCCTAATAATGTTGGAAATCCATTGCCTCTTCCTTCCTTGGTCACCAGCTGTGGACCAATGAGGAAGTGCTAATGGATTTCCAACATTTCTAACCCTCAAGTGTCACCATGAGGTGGACATTTGTGGTTTTGAATGAAATGTCTCATCGGCTGGATTGTCACGAAATCTGGTACAGACATTCGAATCACCCTGAGGATAAATTGTAATATCCTTGGTGATCCCGACTTTTCCTCTAGCGGCATCATCAGGTCAAAACAAAATTCAACCAGAACTTGTTTATGAGCAAATACCTGCAAAACTAATGACATTCCCATCAGCCTCAGCTTTGTGTTTGGTGCTAATTAGCTAATGTTAGCATGCTAACACACCAAGCTAAGATGGTAAACATTATACCTTCTAAACTTTAGCATCATTTAGCTCAAAGCACTGCAGTATCTAAGGCCACACAGAGCTGCTAGCATGGCTGTAAACTGTTACTCTTGTTATCAGAACTAAGGAAAAAATACACATTTGTGTAAATTGAAAACAGTGTAAATGATGTTATATTGCATGTTATTAGTCTTTATTTATCGCATGAGTAGACAAAAGTAAAAGTGAAGGAAGCAGCGTGATTAAATGTAGAACATGTCTGTCATTCGATGCTTTTCTGATAAACATGGTTTGACTGTCTCTCCAAGTGGGAGCAAATGTTCTGAATTCACAATGATATGTAAATGTAGGGAAAATGGAGAATGGCACAACATTATCAACTCCAGATATTACAATGTCAAAACAATTTGCATTTTTTGGAAGCAATACTCACAGCATATAAACTAGATCATCGACTCGGCAAGACTAGCAGTAAAGATGGAGAAAAAAAAAATCCAATGCAAATGCATTGTACGCACAGCTGGGTGAATGCATTTAATGCCACTCACTGTCAGTTACACACACGCTGATCTGCTTTGTCAGGAGGGATAGTGATACGATTTAATTTGCGTCATTAAAAATTCACAACCTTTTTGTAATGTCACTGAAGCTCATTAATTGAATATTAAAAAAAGGACAAGTTCAAAAGGTTTGATTATTGTATAACACATGCAGTGAAGAAACTAATAACTCATGCTTTCATAAATATCATTTTAAATTAAATCGCAAAATGTCCTGGTGGGCACCTGTGTCAATTTCCACACCATAAATTAAAACAGAAACTATTAACAGAAGGCATAGTATACATGAATTATTCATCCCCCAGAGAATAACTTAAGTCTTCAAAGAACATTAATCTCACATTATGCTTATAGTTGATCAAGGCAATATATTAAAACTTTAATTCCAATGGCTCATAACAGCAGTATCAATCAATCTTTGAAATCATGCCTTGAATATATCCAAGACACAAAAGCAAGGCAAAATGTTAGTTTTTTTCATTTCAGAAAAGCAGAAACAAATATTCAGGATGTTTGCCTCAAGAATACACGTGCATACATTAATGTAACAATAAAACAAACCAAAGACGATACTGTTCCAATTAACCGTCCAATACATAAAGTGCAGGGGAAGAATAGAGTCAAAAGCTCATGAGCGCGTCTCGTTCTTGCATGCTGGTGTAGAACGGCTTGCCAAACACGAACGAGTGCAGCCCTGCCCTGAGCTTTTCAGCCAAGGCCATTACAATGTTCAGGTCTCCTTCCACCGTCAGATCTAGGTCCGTCTTTAAGTTGCGCAGCGATCGAAATGGCATCTTTCCTTTTTGCCTGTGAAGAAAGAAGAGGAGAGACTTTGTAGTGTAACTGTTAACAGCCTACAGTACTCGGGGGTCAGAGGATTTGCATTAGATTCTAGTTGGGCTGCAGCTGTGCACACAGGAATGCCATGCCACCATGAATTATGTATGCCGCTTCAGGATGGCAACTGAGCATAAACAATCTTGTCAAAGCACCTGTAAAATAGTATGCCCTTACACCTCGGGCTGTTAGCAGCACCATAAACAAGACCGCTTTTATCCTTTCACACAAGCACACAAATAATGGCTTTGCGTGTGTAGTTAGTGTTGTCTGGGGAGTAAGATATGTTCAGGCATTTATGAATTCAAAATCACATCCCTGGAACCATGTTAGACATGCAAAATGTAATCAAAATAATGCTTTGTAACCTCATGGTAAGGTTTACTGTAATATTTAGTCAGGGGGAAAAAAATCAATCTGAAATATAATTTATATACATTTATAAATCACTGCACAATGCTGTTTTAAGTAATCCAAAAACATTAAAGCATGTGCACATTTTTTTCTTTTTGTGATCTACAATTGACCATATCAAGTCATTATGGTCCCCAGCACAATTTTTGCACACATGAACCATGACAAAACAAAACAAATTGGCGGTACCACACAGATTTCTTTTGGCACCTATAGCACATTGTGCATCACCACAAGCCTGTAAACATAGAGGCTTCTATGAATGAAGAAAATAAAGTACATACTGGCCATTTAAGTACAGTAGGCTACTAAAACAAAATGGGCAATTGCGCACCTTCAATTTAAATCCACTAAACGTGCTTGTTTGGCCACTGACATGCTCACATTATTATTCTATCTGACAACATTATGGAAAGGATCCCTACAGGTCTAACTTTTTGTTAAAGAGTAAGATGCTTTTTTTTTTTGTTTAACATGAAACAGCCCCAAAAATCATTATTGCCAAACCCACCAGACTCCATTTAAATAAACAGTAACAGACACTTAGAATAACAATCTTAGCCTGTCGGTGGCAAAACCAGCGCTTTTAGTGAACGGAAATTGCCCTATATGTATGTGGCTGCCAGTTACAGCGTCCTCGCTCAATACTGGACCAATTTCAAAGATTTTTGTTCACATTAGTCACTTAGACACCAATGTATGGGAAAACAGGGATGAAAAATGCCAAAATTAACCTTTAGGAAGGCTGCTTTGAGAGCAGAGGCAGAAGGTGGGTACTGTAACCCTGATGGGACTAGAACGTGACAAGAGATACAATTATTTCTAGGAACTGAACAGTGTCCAGAGAGGAGGATAATTCCACAGATTTAGAAGAGTGTAAAGCACTGTTAGCACTGTATTGTTGTCTAACTTATCATTTAGTGAATGTTCTGGTAGCTGCCTAAATGACACATTACAGTAATGCAAAGTCTGGTGTGAGGCCATCAAAAGCCACCAGGAAACCGTGCCACCTGGCATACAGTCTCATTTCTGCACCTCAGTGTGTGTGAGTGTGTGTGTGTGTGTCAGCAATCAAATGATCATAAAAACATAATTTAGAGCTTTGATGATGATAAGGGCCTCTCAGATGTTAAGAGCCGTGGTGACTGGGAAGGTGTTTGGTGTTTTAAGCCCCTGACGTCTTCCAGGCAGTGCTGCCTGGAAGGCACTTGGATTAGGCAATGGTTTGGGTTAAAACAGGGTTAGGTGCCTTGAAGTCGACGTTGGGAGCTTAAAACACCATCGAGCGACTGGGAAGGCCATGGCATGTGCTTTATATCGTTGTTTTGTTCTGCACATTATTCACCAAACGTGTGCCATGTAGATGGGAGTCCTGTCTTTCTAGGATGATGCTAAGGATTAATCACCCCGCGTAGCTCGACAACCAGCCGCCCCTTTTTTATAGCGTCTCCCCCAACACCAATCACCATCATAAACCAGTCCTGTGAGCATGGCTCACCATCAACCAGGATATATTTTGTTCATGTCGTTTTAGGTATCTCTTGGTATATACAAACTAGGGGCTGCAACTTACAAATCATATGTACTATTGATATTATTATTTTTTAGATAATCTGTTTAGAAAAATTGTGAAAACTGCCCATAATTTCCAGAGCCCCAAGTAATATCTACAAAAGAAGGAATATCAAAATTATTGAAATGTCTCCACTTGTTTCATCAGACAGAAATGTGCTAACCTCACCCCTGGATGTGTGTGATGTAAGACAATCAGACAAAGCACGTATTATCATAGCTGCTCTTCTGGTGTTACAGAGAAACAGAGGGAGATCATGAATATAGATTGCCTGTTGTGATTTAAGTTACCATAAAAAAACACGGTTGGCTAAAAACATGCTTGCACACACACTCATGTGTGGATACCATGCAAAATAAAAGGTATTACATCAATACTGTTTAAGTATTATTATTATTTTGTTCCTTCTTACACACACCGTGGTGTCGACTTGTATTGTGTACTTTTGTTGGTATCGGTATTGAATACTAGATTTTTGGTATTGTGACATCCCTTAGTTCAAAGTCAATGGCAGACAAGTAAATTATCTGCTCTGGTATTTAGACCTTTTGATTTTTCTTTTTTTCTGTGGAGCGGGCATGTGTGAGTGTAGGGGTCTATTGCCAAAGAATAATCCTTTCTGGCATTTGGATTAAAGTCTTATTAATGACAGCTCTTACGTTTCGTCCTCGATGTACTTGAGCAGTGTGAGGGCCTTCCTGTGGAGCAGCAGCAGGAACTGGGCCAGATAGGTGCTCCGCAGGGACAGGCCTGGCTTCAGCATGAACACCTGGGTACGACACAGGATGTCAATTAGTAGTCCAGGCTACTGCTCTGCTGGAAAAGGCTGGAATTATCCACTCCCCCTTCCTTTGTGCTAACCTTGAGAGAGAAACATATTGCTGTCGTCGTGAGAAAAACTTGTAACCGCAACTCTAGGATCACTTTTCATAGGAACGGATGATGGGTTGTGACCCATGGGAATAAAGTCTACTGTTTTGTGTCTATGGGGTCTGGAGACTGTATCAGTGAGGAGGGAGCACATATCATTCAATTATTTGCTGCAGCCTGATACATGGCCTGGTCTGTGCTCAATAGCATTGTACAACAGACAAAATATGAAAATGAATCTACCACTTTCAACTTCACATTATACACTGTAGTACAAAAAAAAGGTTAGTTTCAAACAGCAATAGAGAGCCAAAAACCCAAATAAATACCAAATTCACTTCTAGGTGATTTCACAGTCTTGATTGTGCAGTGCTTAACCCCTCACAAGTATTAGCTGATTGAATCCTCAAGCAAAGCTGACAAACGAGACAAATTCATTATTTGAAAGCAGAAACCCTCGAGATTCTTTCTGATTAAACCATTCAAGAACTTAAAAGGATAGTTAGGATTTCTTGAAGTGGGATTGTATGAGGTACTTATCCAACGTTAGTGTATTAGCTATAGTAGATGGAGAAGCAGACAGGAGTACCAAGCAATGTGCTGCTGTGGACGGGGGCACACTATATTTAGAATATTTACACCGCTTTACCTTTTTCACGCCTTACCACTGCTGCCTCAATTGGTTAGTTTGTTGGTGTTATTGTGTGACTTTGGTGAATCCGAACTAACCCTTTAAATCTCCAGTCGCGCAATAACACAAACAAACTAACCATTTGTTGCTGTTTGTGGAGTCTACAGAGACCGCATTTTTCACAGTATGTTCAGGGGACAGGCAGCTCGTGGATAGTTAGATGTTTGCTGTATGTGACAAAAAAAGTTGTAGCTTAGAGCACCTTAGAGCACCTTTAAACTTAAACTGATAATTATTTTCTTTAGGTGACTAAAATACTGTCTGTTTTGCTGCTGACCCTGTCTACAGCAGGACATTGCTTAGCTTCCGTGTCGGTACTCCTGCCTGCTTCTCAAACTGGGGGCGTGCCGACCGCCATCTACTGTAGCTAACACACATGGACTATGGATAAGCAACTCATACAACCCCACTTCAAATATCTGAACTATTCTTTTAATATCACTGCAACATTTTGTAATAGAAATGCATATAAAACAGATGATAATGATAAAAATGGTTGCTGTTATGTTATCTATTATGTTCATATTTTTGTCAATATTCTGCAGGGTTTACTTTTTCTTTTCTTCTGACTTGGTTGGGAGTGTCCTCTATTATATTCAAGAATAATATGGAAAAAAGTGTCGCTATAGTCTTACCTCATCTATAAATGACTTCACCAAAGTGTCTGTATGCATGACGTCTTGAAATATATTCCTAAAGAAAAAAGGTATTGTGGTTATGATATGACATTAGCATTCTTTTTTTTTTATTTCAGAGGAATTTATTTTTTTAAGTTAAACAAAAGGTGCAAATAAAATAGTGAATTAAAAATGCAAAACTATAACTGCCTTGTAACCCGCAAACACAACAGACACTGTGCGTGCATGGCTTACAGGTCAGGCATGAAGGTTTCATCAGTGTGAATGACTGTGTCAGGGGGTATGTCGTCCTCGCTGTCCGTCTTCCAGAGAGCGCTTAGCTCGGACCGCATGTAGCGCCGCTGGTTGTACGTGTGCTCATGGCACGGCGGCATCTGCTTGACTGTGTTGATGTCGACGTCGATGTGCGTGGTCGGGTAAGGGGAGTAGAGCACCTGGCGGAAGGGCAGGACGAAGCTGCCTGTGGAGTCCTGGGAATTAAAAGGGGGAAAACCCATATTTAATACCTGTCGACCTGTGATGTGTAGCAGGGTTATATTATGCTGCTTAGTGTGTCGGAAATCTGTTTCCTCCCACTGCATGCTGTCCCAATTTCAAAAGCAGACAGGGCCGACACTATGTTTCTTTAACAACAACAACACCACTAGGAAGCTCCTTCAATTTCCTTTCATTGATGTTGTTTTCTCCCTGGGCCAGTTTCTCCTGTGCTACACCGCATTTTATGAGGGAAATCTATAAGAAGATCCTGCTGGAGCTCCACAACACAGCCAATGTGTAGCATACTATTTATGACAGAACTAACAAGCACCACCAGGTTTTTTTTAGCTGCCTCTTTTGCTGTTCTTTTTTCTGCTCTGCCTGTGTTACACTAAGCGCCCTTGCCTCGTAAAACAGCAGGAAATAATACGGCAACTTCTCTAAAAACCTAGTCTGGCTATCACCAGACCAAGCTCAATCTTTTAAGATTGAACATTAGTCTGGGGAGTCTGCTCTGTATTTTCTACTCTACAAGAGGCGTGACCAACGGGCATAGTTCAAATGACTCTGTACGCAATTGGATAGTCCTTCAACCAATCAGACCAACGATCCAGGTGACGTAGCAGCGGCATCAATTGCTTGAGAACATCAACTGTTGGTGGCCGGCTTGTTGAATGTAAACAAAAAGATTGGTTCCCGCAAATTTGTAACGGAAGCAGGACAGATAAACGTACAGGTTTCCAGCCTGAGCTGCAGGGCAAAATCAAATCACCGGCAGGTCGGGCTGGTTTACCCAGTCAACTAAAAACCTTAAACTTTGCTGACTTTCACAAAACCCTCAGTTTTGCACTTGACACCAGGTAATTGTAATGTAGAAAACTGGGAGTAGAATAAAATAAGAACTAAACTAAACATTTGCAAGGCATAAAGCTATGGCAACATCCTCATTTGCACATTAGAGTTGGACGATTCAAAACAGAAACCATATGAAGCCCGCACAATGCTGCATGTATTTAAACAGACCATGCATCGCAAATAACCTCATTGCATCAATTTCTTAATGTCATAAAAAGAAATTGGGTCAGAACAACAGATCGACCAACATCAAACAAGCAGGCAGAAAAGAACAATTACCACTAACCAGGCTCTAATTCAAATCACATCGTGCTGTATAATAAGAGGAAACTGGCGGCTACCTTGAGCAGACCCTGAACAAACAGGCCTGTGTCGTATTTGAAAGAAGAGTCGGCCTTGCAGAGGCGAGAGCACTTCCTCTCAGCCGAGGTGAGGAAGAGGCAGAGAGTCCGTACAATCTGTGAAAAAAAAACAACGTTTTTTGTTCAACCAGAAAAGCCTTTGGGAAATATCAGGGTTTTTATTGTGACATGGTGGATTCTTTTGCTAATTTAGGTGAAGGAGAACAGCTCAAACTTGACATCGTTGCAACGTTTTTTTGCCACTAGAAGGGGTGTGAAAACGTATCCAACCATGCTGTATTAGGTTTCCTCTTTTTTTTTTTTTTTTTTTTTAAATGGACATAAAAAATAAATGGCCTTTTGTTTTTCCCCTTGATTTTAAAATGGGTGGATTTCTGCACAGTCGGCACAAAACACATTCATGGAGCTACATCTCAGCACAAAAAATGACTAAAACCTCATTTTGGTTAGAGACCTTAATCTGGCTTGTTGTTAGATACAAGTAAAAGTCTTGATTTAATTGGTGCTCAGCTCAGAACTTGAGGTTGGTATTCATTGGACAAACAGCGTATGGCGTGCAATATCAGTTTTCTCTCTCGGTTAGCACGGCCAACTTTTGTTCGTTTAATTCCAATATTTAGCCCATTTGGAATAGCTGATATGCTTTTCTCAAATAACTTCTATCTTTATGGAAACAGTCACAGCAGTTACTGTGCTGCCAAAGCCAACACAGACAGAGGCTTGTTAACCCCAGACAACAGCACAACACACTTCAAAACATTTTAAATTACATAGAAGCATTGCAAATTTGGCTGTGGGCAGCCACTAATAAGGTACATTTACCTTATTGACTTTCTCTGGGTTGCTTCCAACCACTATGGAACAGCCGCACGTCTGCAGATGAGAGCTGATGGCCCTGAACCACACAGACAAAGACATGCAAATTAGAGCCAATTAGCTTCATCAGCACTGCTCTAATTATTAACGACAGCTTTCAGGAATAAGGACTGAGGCAGAGAAACTGGGTCCGAAAAAACACTGAAGAGGCTTTACATAGAGAATTAAGATGGTAACTGGCTCTGGGCGGGTGGAGTTAGACTTGTAATCATTAAATTTAGGTATAGACTGTGGCCGGGTTGGATCAGTGGGTAGAGCGGGCGCACATAAACATAGAGGTTCATGCCTCGACGCAGAGGTTCAGGGTTTGATTCCGACCTGTGACGATTTCCTGCATGTCTTCCCCCTCTCTCTCCCCTTTCTCGCCTAGCTGTCATATCCATTAAAGACAGAAAAGCCCCCCCCCCCCCCTCCCCCCCAAAAAATGATTTAATTTAGGGATAGACAGATATCGGTATGAATTAAAAAGTGCCCTACTTTGGCTCTGCAGCAGCTCTGTGTCTGTCCCTCTGACTTAATGTCCCACCCACAACGCTATCTGACTATCTCTTACTGGGTATTATGTTGATCTAATTTATTAAATAATTGCTCAAAGCTTTGTGTTGGAGTTTGTAACATTCCAAATATCGGCTATCGGTTTCATTAAATACTAACAATCAGTATCGGACTTGAAAAACCAGTATCGGTCGACCCCTAATTAAATTGACCTTTTTTCTCATGTAGTTTGGTTCATATTCTGGCCTTTTGAATACATTCTTTAGGTATTTAATAGTCCATTTCACACCGTAATTAATCATTTGTTGGTTACAAAAAGAAAAGAAATATTTTGCCTGATTAGTTATAATATAATATTAATATATATTATATAATATATAATATATGACCTCAAACATACAACTAGTCTTCATCAGCTGTAACTATCCTTCTAATAAATAAATTCCAGTATACAGACGCTTTGTCATCACCACAGGATCCTGAGCTAATCCTGTTCAACTTTGAGCAATTGGGAACTTCATTGCTGGAATGGACTTTGCGGACTAACAGGGATTTAGCTTTCATCCTTTCTCTGGAGGAAACGTCGGCTACGTGGAGGAGCCATTACTCATCATTGGAAGGTTGATGGGTGTTAAATGGACATTGTTCATCATCTGTCTCCATTTGCCTGTACGGGAGAGTGCTTACTTGTGGAGGAAATCCTCGTGGCAGCTGTCCCCGATGTCATCATCATTTAGCACGGTGTCTTTTATCTACTCAGCGGGAGTGAAACAAATGAGTCATTTTAAAAATTGCTCTGAACAAAGACAAAAGTGCTGATGACCACATTTGCAGGCACTGCAATGAAAATAAAATGCAAAAAAATACCATCATTTAACAATGTAGGAAACAGCAAGAAAGATTCCAGGAAGCTTCTTTGTGCTGCTTTTTTTTTGTCGCATTTGCACATTAGAAGTGAGCAAATGTGTTGAATCGCGCTGGGTGGTGATCTAGACACAGAACCTGGATAATTCAAATCTTGTGGAAATGAAAATTATTTGAACCAGTGAAAAAATGAAACAACTGCAATTTATCAAAGTTGGGGACAGAGGCTTTTTTTCTTCAAAAAGTCATATGTGATTGTATTCAATAAAGATATCCACTTATTTTCCGTCAATCACTGAAACCATGATGCTTAGATAAGCAAATAACTCTGCCATCGACCTTATCGTGGTGGAGAGGTTTGGGTGTCCCTATGAACCTGAGGGCTGTGTTGTCTGGAGCTTTGTGCTCCTGGTAGGGTCTCCCATGGCAAAGTGGTCTCAGGTGAGGGGCCAGACGAAGAATGGTTCAAAAGACCCTATGAATAAACGAGGAAGGGATAGAGAGACCCTGCCCGGAGGAAGCCCGGGGCCCCCGTCTGGAGCCAGGCCCAGAGGGAGGGCTCGTCAGCGAGCGTCTGGTGGCCGGGTTTGCCACGGAGCCCGGCCGCGCACAGCCCGAAAAAGCTACGTGGCACCTATCTCTCCAGCCCATGGGCCCACCACCTGTGGGAGGAACCGCTGGGGTCGGGTGCGCTGCCACACGGGTGGCGGTGAAGGTCAGGGGCCTCGACGGACCAGACCCGGGCAGCAGAGGCTTGCTCTGGGGACATGGAATGTCACCTCGCTGTGGGGGAAGGAGCCGGAACTTGTGCGTGAGGTGGAGCGCTACCAGTTGGATCTGGTGGGGCTTACCTCTACGCATAGTCTCGGTTCTGGAACCGTACTCCTGGAGAGGGGTTGGACTCTTTTCTTCTCCGGAGTTGCCCAGGGTGTGAGGCGCCAGGCGGGTGTGGGGATACTCACAAGTCCCCGGCTGAGCGCCGCAACGTTGGAGTTTACCCCGGTGGACGAGAGGGTCGCCTCCCTACGCCTGCGGGTTGTTGGGGGGAAAACTCTGACTGTTGTTTGTGCATATGCACCAAACAAGAGTTCAGAGTATTCGGCCTTCTTGGAGACCTTGAATGGAGTCCTGTATGGGGCTCCGGAGGGGGACTCCATAGTTCTGCTGGGGGACTTCAACGCACATGTGGGCAATGACGGAGATACATGGAGAGGCGTGATTGGGAGGAACGGCCTCCCTGATCTAAACCAGAGTGGTTGTCTGTTATTGGACTTCTGTGCTAGTCATGGATTGTCTATAACAAACACCATGTTCGAACATAGGGATGCTCATAAGTGTACTTGGTACCAGAGCACCCTAGGCCGAAGGTCAATGATCGATTTTATAATCGTTTCATCTGATTTGAGGCCGTATGTTTTGGACACTCGGGTAAAGAGAGGGGCGGAGCTGTCAACTGATCACCATCTGGTGGTGAGTTGGGTCAGGGGGTGGTGGAAGACTCTGGACAGACCTGGTAAGCCCAAACGGGTGGTGCGGGTAAATTGGGAACGTCTGGAGGAAGCTCCTGTCCGACAGACCTTCAACTCACACCTCCGGCGGAGCTTTTCGTGCATCCCTGTGGAGGCTGGGGGCATTGAACCTGAGTGGACAATGTTCAAAGTTTCCATTGCTGAAGCTGCGGCAGGGAGCTGTGGTCTTAGGGTCTTAGGTGCCTCAAGGAGCGGTAACCCTCGAACACCGTGGTGGACACCGGTGGTCAGGGAAGCCGTCCGACTGAAGAAGGAGTCTTTCCGGGATATGTTATCCCAGAGGACTCCGGAGGCAGTTGCAAGGTACCGACGGGCCCGAAGGACTGCAGCCTCTGCCGTGAAAGAGGCAAAGCAGCGGGTGTGGGAGAAGTTCGGAGAAGGACTTTCGGTCGGCACCAAGGCGCTTCTGGAAAACCGTCCGCCACCTCAGAAGGGGGAAGCGGGGAACCATCCAAGCTGTGTACAGTAAGGATGGGACGTTGTTGACCTCAACTGAGGAGGTAATAGGGCGGTGGAAGGAGCACTTTGAGGAACTCCTAAATCCAGCTGATGCGCGCTCTTTGTTAGAGGCAGAGCTGGAGGATGATGG
This sequence comes from Gymnocephalus cernua, assembly GCA_023631565.1. Lineage (NCBI taxonomy): Eukaryota > Metazoa > Chordata > Actinopteri > Perciformes > Percidae > Gymnocephalus > Gymnocephalus cernua. The sequence continues at coordinate 5,512,016 of CM042444.1, read as the reverse complement.
GGGATTGTCGTCAATTTCCCTGGTGGAGGTCTCTGAGGTAGTCAAACAACTCCACAGTGGCAAAGCCCCAGGGATTGATGAGATCCGTCCAGAAATGTTGAAAGCTCTGGGTGTGGAGGGGCTGTCTTGGTTGACACGCCTACTCAACATTGCGTGGAAGTCTGGGACAGTGCCAAAGGAGTGGCAGACCGGGGTGGTGGTTCCCCTCTTCAAAAAGGGGGACCAGAGGGTGTGTACCAATTACAGGGGTATCACACTTCTCAGCCTCCCTGGTAAAGTCTACTCCAAGGTGCTGGAAAGGAGGGTTCGGCCGATAGTCGAACCTCAGGTGGAAGAGGAACAATGCGGAATCCGTCCTGGTCGTGGAACAACGGATCAGCTCTTTACTCTAGCAAGGATCCTGGAGGGAGCCTGGGAGTATGCCCATCCAGTCTACATGTGTTTTGTGGATCTGGAGAAGGCATATGACCGGGTCCCCCGGGAGACTTTGTGGGAGGTGCTGCGGGAGTATGGGGTGAGGGGGTCCCTTCTCAGGGCCATCCAATCTCTGTATGACCAAAGCGAGAGCTGTGTCCGGGTTCTCGGCAGTAAGTCGGACACGTTTCAGGTGAGGGTTGGCCTCCGCCAGGGCTGCGCTTTGTCACCAATCCTGTTCGTAGTATTTATGGACAGGATATCGAGGCGTAGTCGTGGTAGGGAGGGGTTGCAGTTCGGTGGGCTCGGGATCTCATCGCTGCTCTTTGCAGATGATGTGGTCCTGATGGCATCATCGGCCTGTGACCTTCAGCACTCACTGGATCGTTTTGCAGCCGAGTGTGAAGCAGCTGGGATGAGGATCAGCACCTCTAAATCTGAGGCCATGGTTCTCAGCAGGAAACCGATGGAGTGCCTTCTCCAGGTAGGGAATGAGTCCTTACCCCAAGTGAAGGAGTTTAAGTACCTTGGGGTCTTGTTCGCGAGTGAGGGGACAATGGAGCGGGAGATTGGTCGGAGAATCGGCGCAGCATGGGCGGTATTACATTCAGTTTATCGCACCGTTGGGACGAAAAGAGAGCTGAGCCGGAAGGCAAAGCTCTCGATCTACCGGTCAGTTTTCGTTCCTACCCTCACCTATGGTCATGAAGGTTGGGTCATGACCGAAAGAACGAGATCCAGGGTACAAGCGGCCGAAATGGGTTTCCTCAGGAGGGTGGCTGGCGTCTCCCTTAGAGATAGGGTGAGAAGCTCAGTCATCCGTGAGGAGCTCGGAGTAGAGCCGCTGCTCCTTCACGTCGAAAGGAGCCAGTTGAGGTGGTTCGGGCATCTGGTAAGGATGCCCCCTGGGCGCCTCCCTAGGGAGGTGTTCCAGGCACGTCCAGCTGGGAGGAGGCCTCGGGGAAGACCCAGGACTAGGTGGAGGGATTACATCTCCAACCTGGCCTGGGAACGCCTCGGGATCCCCCAGTCAGAGCTGGTTAATGTGGTTCGGGAAAGGGAAGTTTGGGGTCCCTTGCTGGAGCTGCTCCCCCCGCGACCCGACCACGGATAAGCGGACGACGATGGATGGATGGATGGATCGACAAGAAAATTATTCACAAATCAATCATGTTTTTTTCACCCTGGAAATCCAGAGTTCTCGCAAGAGCACAATTTGAATTTGCTCAGCGAGTCACTCTGGCATTGAGTAATGATGCTCATTAACTATGCCCTTGTAGCCGAGCTGCACCAATCACATCGGTGTATCTGATATAGGCGGGCCAGAGGCGAGCTAAACAGATGATGACAGTTTAATCTACCAGTTAGCTCCGCTGGTAGCTAAGCGTATGGACGTCACCCTGTGTATTGTTGTGATTGGTTGTTAACTTTACATTCCTGTTGCGGTCATATGAAACGTGAATCAAATCATTACGGTGTCTAATTCTTCTGCCGTTTATTGTTCAATTTTCGAGTATGATAGGTAATGTGTGTGTGCTGCTCACATCTATATCTTCTGGCACACTGTGTGTCTTCATAGAGGCCAACAGCTCCATGATAGGAACAATCTCCAAGCTCAGCACCGAGATGATGTTGTAACCCTAAAGTTGGAAGGAGAGTGGAAACAGTTAACTCAAGCACTGCACAAATACTAAGCTAGGCGATGTGTTGCATTTTAATGTATTTTACTCAAATCACAATACGGGGGTTACAAGCAGTTGGTCTAAAGACAAGCTGTGAAAGCTGGAAGCCTCAGGGCCCTATTTTAATAATCTAAGCGCACGGCGTGAAGCGCCTGGCGCAGGTGTGTTTAGGGTGTGTCCAAATCCACTTTTGCTAGTTTGACGGTGGAAAAAAGGGTCCGTGCAGCAATTACAACCCTTTTGAACCATGCGCCTGCGCATGGTTCAAAAGTGAGAAATCAAGGGATCAGCAAGAATAGCTGGGTACTACCTTCTGCATCCAAATGCGTCCCTTGCGGATGACATGCTTCAGTCTCTCCACACAGATGGTGTGCAGAGGTAGATAGAAGGCCAGCTCTGTCTGAGGTAGGATAATGGACAAGGCGCACGTGTTCTTGTCCCCCTTCAGCTCGCCATCGAAGATGAGAGAAACAATGATGACGCCCTTTTCGGCCAGGACAAAGAACTTCACATCTACAGCGCCGCACTCAGCACTACGCAGAATCTCCCCATTAAGTGTATGATTGGCCAGAAATGTGACGTCTCCATCGCTGAGGAACATCAGTTGGTCTCCCTTTGGTGTCCAGATGTGACGCACCCGTGGACCCAGGATGTTGTCCCAGTAGGCAAAGGTGGCAGCCAGCAGCGGGCATTCTCCCTCTACTGCTACCTCAGACTTAGCCACAGCCGGTGACTGGGGTGGACAGCCAGAGGACATTAGAGAGGATTGGAAATGTCTTCCCAAGTGTCAGAGTAAATTATAATAAACCTACATCATAAACACAGGAAACAACAGTCATCAGTTATTGGTAAAAATTATAATTGAAAATGTAATTTCAAAAGGTTCCAAAGCAATCCATCTGATTTGCCACTTTTAATTGCAAAATGATCACAAATACACATTTTCAGCTCACATTGTACAATAAATCTAATAAACCTAAGGCGGAAAGTGGAAATGAAAGTGATCCCTTAGGATGTTGTTTAAGTCAGCTGATACTTCTTGGACCAAGCCGAAAGCAACTTCTCTTTTTCCGACAATACTCCTTTCAACAGAAGTGACAATTTCATGCTTTATTCATTTTGGGGCAAACATATCTATAAAAAGACTTAACCAATTTGCCTATTCCAGTCTTTATGGTCTTCTGTGGAATTCCGCATTCATAATTAATATACTTACACTTAATTTTAGTAGAATTTGTCTTTTCACTTGTCACTTTCACTACATGCTAGCTCTCTACGTTAGGTGATAACTAACGTTAGATGTTAAGAGACCAGGGAATTTGAGAGATATGGCAGACATAGTTTCATGTATAACGCTAAATATGAAATACAACTGCTACTTGATTGATTGTATGTCTGCCGAATTAAGCAACTACAGTTCATTTAAGGGTTGTAGTTATTGTGTTGCCAAGCAGCTCCGTATATCCGCAGACAGCAATTCGGGTTATAATATTGACAGCTTTTACAACCGAATTTGGTGTTCAATTATATATTTAACGTTACGCTTCAGATTTACGTACTGTAAACTCAATTAACAATCTATGGGGGGTAATATATATCTTAATGACAGAAACGGTAAGCAGTTAGCAACCAAATAACTTTAGTGTTTAACCGGTCACTATTTTGTAGCAGGATAACACAGGGTTGTGAAACCAGCCTTGCTAACTAGCGTTAGCCAAACTAACACCGACAACGCACAGGAATGACATCGCAATGACTTACTTGTTCGGCTTTTTGGTGCTTATTAAACGCCGCAGCGTTTCTATGGGAAAAGTTCTAGATGTTGCTGACAAGTCATCATTACATTGTTTTTCTGCCAGCGTAACACTTAAATGGAGAGTAGCCAGCTACAGTGTTTTTGTCTTCAACACACTTCCTAGTACGTCAGCCCTACGTCAACCATTTATAGAGAGACGCACAGCGTCCTCTAGCGAACGAGGCGTGGCAGTGGACAGTGAGTCATGATGTCATTTTTATTCCATACGTTAACATGGAGCCTGGTCATACGAATGGATGTATTTGCTGCATTTTAATTTCATCCTCTGAGGGCACTGAGTCAAATGAATAGCAACACACTTAAGTCCTAGATACCCCCCCCCCTTCAATCTACAACTGTAAATTACATTCACATCTCCCATAAGTAGCCTACCTGCTGCAGACCGCCTCCAGGGGAACCTTCACTGTATCAACAGGTGTCAATGTGATCGTGTTATTTCCCTTGAGGATATATGGGATATTTTCAAATGTACACCAATTTATTGAAACGCCCTCAGTTCTCCTTTACCTTAAAGAAAATTAGGAATCACCCTCTTTCACACATCCACAGAAAAGAGCGTACAAAATAGATATGGAAAGTGTGTGCAACACAAAGCAGTTATCCAGTTAGCCCCTCCCATCACAGAAATTGGTTGACTTAGGCTATACTGTTGGACCACAAACACACAAGAGTTATATTATATATTGATCTACACACTGTCTACACACTTGAGATTACACCTATTTACAATGTTATTCCTAATGGTCTCAGTGAGACACTAATGAGATGGCTGACGCTGTTGGCTCTAAATGGCTCATCAGAGTGAATGCAAACATCAATAATAACAAGCCCTAATCATGTAACACATTTACACCGGGAGTTGAACATTGTATTCTCAGTTCTAAGACACTTTTGGGGGTGTCCTGTCATTTTTGGAAAAAATATGCTTGTTCGCTTTCTTTCTGCTTTCCTGCTCCTGGCTAAGAAATAGTCCAACACATAACGCTCTGTAAAAAAACAAACAAAAAAAACACAAATTGATCTAAATTTTTGCACACATTAACCAAACAAGATGTTGCGTGATAGTTAGTGAGATTTAAAGGTGCTGGTATGCAGACCTTCGGACAGAGAGAGTGGTTCCAATCTTCTCATCCAACTCTCTCAATTGTACTGTCCTTCAGCTAAAATAATTACATCCAAACATAATTACATCCAAACAGTTAAAAGGGAGTGTTGTCCCTCAATAATTATGAACTTGCTCTAAATAATACTGAATATTCTTTGACACATTCACATTATTTCTATCATAGCATTCATTGTTTATTTCCCCCTATCCTTTCCAAATGCTTACATTATTCCTTTTTATTTTGTGGAAGTCATTTCCCAACATTTGCTGCGTCCTATCAAATATTTGCTCCATTGCCTGCCTATCCCTCTATGACTGAATTTTTATGAGCCACATAAAGAACAAGACAGTTAGTCCTCTTATTACAGAGCTTAGCAACAGCCAACTTGGACAATGTGTGGACGGTCAGCCAACAAGTCTGCTGAAAAAAAGTTCGCTCCAGCCAAAATTTTCAAGGTCACTGACCAGCCACTCCAAACTGTTTACTGTACCTCAAGGCCATCGTGCTGATGTGATTGCACTTTGTGTACAGCATTGCAGCCTTATTACTGCAACAGAGATGAGAGGCTTCAAGGGTAAACATTCGTAAAAAAGTAGCCTACCTACGTATTACCTATGGCATATTTGTAGAACCATTTCAAAAGTATAGGGTCATTGTTTTTAACCACAGTCACACCAGATTAAAAATACTTTAATGTACAGTATCTCATCAACTTGCTTTACATTAAAGTGCCTCAAGATCTTTTCCCTTCCTATTATAATTATTTTTATCTTCAAAAGCACCGTCAGGTTTCTGGATCTGAATTCATGAGAAATTGATTGAGTGCTTGGCTCTTTCCATTTCTCACACATGCCATTTTGAGAACAATTACCTCCATTGTTTGGGTCAAGGACAAGATCCAAATACATTTCTTCTTTCTTTATATTTTGGGTAAATCCTACCTTATTGCCACTTGCCAGCCACCTGCTGTATGCTATGACGGTGTAACATGATGATAGGGTGGCAGAAATACATTACATAATAGATTTACCTATTTAGTCACTTTGTGGCTGCAGACCACAGCAAAGATGCAATCAGACTCTATAACCACCTACAGCCTGAACAGACCCGAACCATAACCAACTTACTGGCAGCGTTAGCCGGTGTAATGGTGTTACTTTGTTCCTTGCAGGTTTTCTCACACCAGGACCAATGCTCGGATAATCATGTATGTCGCCCACAATATCTGTGTCTCTAAGTATCTCTTTTGGAGGTCTGTTACTTCCCACCTGCTTCAGTAAGCTGGAAATTTGGATTTTCATCATTACACTAAATATTAGATGTACAAAAATAACTCTCTGCCTACATGATATCGTGCTTGGAAAGTGGGAAATAGCCATTTCTTCTTACATTCTTACATTGTTGTAGTTAAAGGAATAGAACATATTTTGGAAATACGCATACTTGTATTTCTTGCCCAGTTAAATGAGAATATGGATACCACTCTCATATTTGTTAAAAAAAAACATGAAGCTGGAAATGAGGAAACAGCAAAGAAAATCCACCTACCAGCACCTTGGGATTTTGTGAGCAGTGGTGACCTTTGACCCTGGATCCTGGAGTGCCGGCGCCATTCACCCAAGTGACTCTTTTTCTTTGTTGTAATTAAAGGAATAGAACATGCATTCTGATTTATGATAAATCATGCACAAGTTATAGGAGCTGATGGAATAACATTTCACATGAAATTGTACCTAAAATCGACTGATTGATTAATTAATTGATTGATTGATTGATAGAACGAGTTACTCCTCGTCTGTTAAGATTGTATTAACTTGCTCAATTTTTCAGCCTCTCCAATTTTGTTAGAAATGCCTCCTTTTCAATGTAGACTCTGTTCTCTTTGACAGTAGAAAGGCTGTATTTAAATTTGTATTACTTTTATCCTAGCTCATTATCCCACTTGGCGAGCAGACGTTTTATGCAGTAGTACTGCTTTCTTCATGTGCTGCCAATTTCCCATTCACAGTCCATTTATCCCCGTTCACAATGAGTGTGAAATCACTGGTCATTTATCTAAACTTCAGTAGTCCTGGCTCCAAATGATGCCTTTTTTTTTCATGATGATCACTCACTAAACAAAACCTTCTGTTTGACACTTTCACACATAATAAGCTGTATAGTTGTGAATCCACCAACTGCCAATGCTCTGTCCTGAGGTAATTATTCTATAAGAAGTAGGCTACACTCGACGCAGTACTCTACATTTCTGCAGTTGACCTAATGCATGAATGGAAAGTGTTTGGGTTATTAATTTATTTAAAGATAAATAAACCAGTGCATTACTCATCATAAAGATGTGTAGCAAATGGATCGCCAGCTGATTATTTTTTTAAGCAGGTCAGTGGCGTGGCTCTATGGATGGCATTGTTGGTCTTTAAGTTGGTCGGTCAAGACTGAAATATTTCAACAACTATTGGCTGGATTGCCATGAAATTGTGTACAGTCATTCATGGTCACCAGATAATGAAACCTAATCATTTTGGTGATCCCTGGCATTTCCTTTAGCGCTACAGGTTCCCATTTGTGGTTTTAGGTGAAATGTCTCGACCACTATTGGATGGATTGCCATGAAATTTTATACACACATTCATATACTCTATGTTACCTGTGCTATTAGTGCCAGTTATTAAGGACAAAACCTGTAAGGTATCAAGCATAGAAAACTACAGGTATACTCTGTAAAGTGTTAGAACAAATTCTATTTGATAGACTACAAGAATATATAATAACCACTGACAATCAATTTGGTTTTAAAAAGAAACATGGCACAGATTTGTGTATATATGCACTGAAAGAACTTGTTACCAAGTATAAAAGCCATGGATCAACAATGTTTTTATGTTTCCTTGATGCATCTAAAGCTTTTGACCGTGTTAATCACGGTAAACTGTTTATAAAATTACAAGGAAGACAACATTGGCTCCTTTCCCAGTTACCAATGGGGTTAGACAAGGTGGAATATTGTCACCTGTTCTTTTTAATTTGTATATGGATGATCTTTCTAGGACATTAGACGTGTGTAAGACTGGCTGTATGGTGGGGGATAAGCGTATTAATCATCTGATGTATGCAGATGATTTAATTGTTATGTCTCCATATAGTGCTGGTCTACAGCAACTGCTTAGAGTCTGTTCAAACTATGGACTACAGTATGACATCAAATTCAATGCAAAAAAGAGTGTTGTAATGATTGCCAGCACTAATGAGGACAGGAAGCTGTGCTTTCCCTCTTTTTACTTGACAGGGAAAGAGCTAAACATAGTTACTAAAGTAAAACACTTGGGCCACATTATCAGGGATGACTTTTGTGACGATGATGATATACAACGCCAGTGCGGTATATTATATGGACAAGCAAATATGCTGGCATGCAAATGTCATATGTGTACTGAAAAAGTTAAAACATCTCTCTTCAGAGCATACTGTACTCCACTTCATACAGCTCACCTATGGTGCAGCTACAGTAAAGCAAAGATAAATAAGATAAAGGTGGCATACAATGATGCACTTAGAATCCTATTGAAGTTTCCAAGATGGACTAGTGCTCGCCATTTGTTTGTGACGAGTAATGTTCCCACCTTCCATGCTGTGCTAAGGAATTTTATGCACAGATTCATGTGTCGACTAACACAGTCAAAGAACAACATTTTAACTGCCCTAACTAATCCTTTACTTAGTGACACCAGATATACCTCCCAACTCTGGAAACACTGGAATACGCAGCTTTACTTGTTTTAATTATTTTGTATAGGTATTTGTATGTTTATATGTATGTATGAATGTATGTTTGTTTTGTATGTTCCCTTTATGTAATATGTGGTAGTCATTATGTCTGCATGTATGTATTTATGTGTGTGGGTCTGTTGGTACCCCTCCTCTAATATATTATGTTGTGTGTGCTGTTTTGTTTTCTATTTGGACCTTGAGTCTGTGAATAAAGTTATTTATATATATATATATATATATATATATATATATATATATATATATATATATATATATATATATATATATATATATACCCCTCCGGATGAATCATAATCACTTTGGTGATCCCTTAACTTTTCCTCTAGCGTCATCATCACATCAAAATTATAATTTGTCAAAAACTTTGGATTATGATCAAATAGGCTAACTGCAAAACTAATGCCATTCCCATCCGCATCAACTGTACTTTGGGTTGAGTGCTAATTAGCAAATGTTAGAACGCTAACATGCTAAGCTAACATGGTTAACAAGGTAAATGTTATACGTGCTAAACAGCAGCAGTTAGCTTGGACTTTATGCGCACGTTAGCATGCTGACATTGGAAGACAAAGGCTACACACTCTGGCTCCATATGCATTTCTCTATTTTATTTTTGATTTCGGCCCTCAGGCCTTCTTCAAAATCAACACTCAAAGTCAGACACATGCACTTATGGTATATAGGCCACACCATAGTAACACATGTGATGGTGATTAGATAATCATGTTCCACCATTAGGGTAAGAAAAATCATCAAGAAGCATTTAGCAAATCAAAACTTCAATTGGCAAAAGCTGCAGCCAATCACATTACTACAAATTAAATGACAACTATGTTTCATACCATATATAGAGATTTCAGTTTTTGATACAATGTTTAAATGTTAAAAATACATAGATATAGAAAATAATTCCTAATGGATATATAGCAAAAGTTAAACATCAGCTCTATATGAACATCATAAACAACTTTGTCTAAACATCCAATGGGTTAAGGTACCTTACAGAAAACACTTCAAGTCATAATCTATGTTTTATCCATTAGGTGACAGGGTCCTCAACAGGATCCAATAGTGTTCCCTCTTGGAAAGTAACACGTCCAAATTAACTCTCCACCACATGCTGATGTTAGCATATATCTGAAATGACCGCTTGGCCTAAGATTACAGTGATTAGAGTGTTTGTGGCCTCTTAGTCTTGCTCAACTGTGAACCTGACAAAATCAGCTAAATCAGAAAAAAAGTGATAATGATGTGACAAAACTAACTGGTAGTCTGCTCTTTTCTTTTGGCTTGGAGACAAAAGTCCTGTGATAACACTAAATAGCAATTCAAATTCATTATCATTAATTATTTTAAATTCAAATAAATTCTCGTTATGTCATTATTCTAAACTTAGCTTTAAGGTAAGAATGTAAAATGTTCTAGTCTTGATGAAGAGAGTCAAGACACTTAATAGCATCTCGCTAAGTCATTTCAAATGGATCTTTAATGTGCTTGGCACAGTAAATACCTTATGAATTGCTAATTCAATTTGGATTAAACACAATTCAATTTGGATCTTAAGTTCAAAGAGCTACATTGGATGACTGAGCCATGATCTGTGCTAAAAGCTCTGAGGTTATGGAGTCTAGCTCTGTCTCTGTGTCTGTGGTTAACTTCATTAGTGTCAGTGTTTTTGCTCAGGGAGACGTGATTGAGAGAAGTGACAGCACAGCATCTCTTTTCATCTGACATTAGACAGACAGACGGGCTCCTGTTTCCGCCCAGGCCGGCAGCCTGATGCACACCGCCAACATCCATTAGGATCGGTTTAACATCAGTCCTTTCCCCGCTAACCTACATGGCCACCAGAAATGGGGCAAAATTGCCCTCAGAGCAGCCTCTGGGGCCTCCATGAATCCTAGCCTTCCTCATTCTTCCACCCCACTCTACTCTCTTCCTTCACATACCCTGTGTTAGATCTGAAAATATCACACATATTGGTGGTAAAAGGTAGACATGCTGAGTATATGCTGTGTTGGGCATATACAATTAGAAAACATAAAACCCTGACATGAATACACATTGCAAATAGAGTGGGAAGAGGACAAAAATGAAGATGAATAAGTATAAGTATGATCACAAAGATCCAAAGTCTGTCACGCTTACAATCATGCTCAGCAAAGGCTGATCATGCCAATTCCAATTACTCCATGGACAGACTACCAGGCCATAATAAGCCCAATCTCTTTGTATAATTTCAAAGCAGGATCCAGGTTTGAAACAAGATACAACAACAACAACAACAACAACGATCTGTGTTTGTCATTCAAAAGAGGGAACTTCAAAGAACCTAATTTTCTCTTGCCCAGCTGCACTGTGGCTCACTGCCACGGCCCCACGGGCCAACCATTATAATGAGTTAAGTTTGAATAGACAGCTGAACAGTCTAATGGTGCGTTCTTTTTGCCTCGGAAGTCGGAGGTCGCAACTGGGAATGACGTCACATACGAGTTGAATGCGTTCTTTTTGCTAGTCGGATTTCCATTGTTTTCATTAGCTCTAGCCAGGTTAGCCATTGTTAGCAACGCCAGTTTAAACAATGTATACGCTGTTTTTTTGTGCATACAAACCACGTGACAACACAGATAGAAGACAACGCTGCGTGTACGACTGATTTAGTGAGTCACAAATAACACAGAAGTGCTTATAACTATGTTACTACAGCTTTCACAACTGTCGATATAGGGGGCAGCCATGTTGGATTTTCAGCTCGGGGTACTCGGTGGTTGTACGAGTTCCGAACTCGTAAATACGAGGTCAGGGGCGTGTTTACGACTTTTACCTCGTAAAATACGAGTTGCGAGGGAAAAAGAACGCACCATTTTTGTGTTGTCACGCAGTTTGTATGCACAAAGAAACAGTGTATACGTTGTTTAAACTGGCATTGCTAACAATGGCTAACCTGGCTAGAGCTAATGAAAACAATGAAAATCCGACTTGCAAAAAGAACGCATTCAACTCGTGTGTGACGTCATTCCCAGTTGCGACCTCTGACTTCCGAGGCAAAAAGAACGCCCCATAACACTGTAAGCTACTGTATGGAATCCGTTTCAAATACTGTCTCAAAGACTGCTCATGAGATGTTTGGATGATCAAGAACAGGAGATTTAATGGGGGTTGATGTATTTGCTGTCTAAGTAGCAAAACTATTAGATCTTAATGGGTGTGTATTTGTCAGTAATACATAATAATCATAATTGTAAATAACATGTGGGATATGATGCAGTATTAGGAACCTGTGTAAGTGAGATAAAGAATCTTAGTTCCCCTGGGTTGATACATTTTAAGCATCATCAGGAATAAATGTAACTATGAAATGTTCCATTACAACTTAGTGTTATCAATAATGCCAAATTACAAAAATTACTAGAAAAACTAGAAAAGGCTACATTTTCTGAAAAAAAACCCCGGAAATTTGCAGTGGCAATTGGTAATACAAAAACACAACAAATACTGAGAGAAGTGATCGTTAAAGTCCAGTTGACATATCAGTTTAAAGTGCTCATATGCTCATTTTCAGGTTCATAATTGTATTTAGAGGTTGTACCATAATAGGTTTATGTGGTTTAATTTTCAGAAAACACCATATATTTGTTGTACTGCACATTGCTGCAGCTCCTCTTTTCACCCTGTGTGTTGAGCTCTCCGTTTTAGCTACAGAGTGAGACATCTCACTTCTGTTCAATCTTTTTGGGAGTTGCACATGCGCAGTAAGCACTGCTAGCTAATCAGTTGCAGAGTATGAGGGCATGCCATGCTAGCAGCTAGGCGAGCATTATAACGTGTGTTACAAAGTGACGCACATTCATCACGGAAGGAAAGGCTGGACTACAACAGAGCTGTTTGGAGCAGTTTGTGAGGCTGCTGTTCATGTCCTGTGTGAAACCAAAAGTCAATGTTTACTTCTTTTAACTTACGTAAGTAGCCTACGTAACGTACTAAACCTACTTACGCAACTTCGTAACAAATGTAGGCTACTTATTTTAATCCAAACCACAATCTTTTCCTAAACCTAATTAAGTAGTTTTGTTTCAATAATTCACAACGTTAACCACCTGTTCAAACCTGCGACTGTTGCTTGTACGAGGACGTGTAATCCTGGGCAAAATATGTTTACCTTGAAACTTAATTTTTGTGAAACAATCCGATCATGATTGTTTTTTGGTTAGTATCCTATCATCTACTGTCTTTACCTCTGTGAGTTGATTCTTAAATAGGGTTGCACGATATTGACAAAATGTGTTATTGTGATATTGATTATGAATACTGAAATACCAATATTAATTTCGATATTTTTAAACATATGTAAAATTACAAAAGTTATGGTAAAACGCATGAAAATATATTCATAACAAATTAAACCAGTTTTCTTACAACACAAGGTTTATTTCAACTGACAGTCATATTGGACTGGTACAACATGAATAAATAAATCAGGACCATGTCTACAGAACAGGACATGTCTTACTGGTTGGACAGTAAAAAATATATAAATAAAGAGAACAGGAAACAACTTTTCTTTCGCTTCTCTGATTCATTCTGTTTTGTTGTCTATTTCTTCACTTACACTTTGTCAAAATATGCATACACGTGGTACGCTCCATAGGGTTAGTCATGTAGTGGACCCATGCGCTGACGTGTACTAACATGTGCAAGTGGCACAGTAACCGGCCAATGAAACATGATCATTATAGCGTTTCAAGCTGGCTCTAAATCAAACACAACTAAGCCACACAGCCAACAGACGGGACGCAGCGCTCCACAAAATAAATATTGCATATAATAATATTGCACAACGTGATATTGCGATAACGATATTGAGTCGATATATCATGCACCCCTATTCTTAAAGCAGGGGCGAGCTCTGAGAACAAAGCAACACGAAGCAGGGTTCTGTTCACAATGTTCCAAAGGTTTAATGAGACACACAAGGATATACACATTTTCTAACAATCACTCCATTCACTTAGATGACGTGAGAGTTTAAGATAAGAACAAATCCCTAGGAGAGGAGAATTTGGTTCAAGGTTAGTTCACACAGATAAATCTTACAGAAGGAAAACAGATTGCTGAATAGTTAAAACTTAAAACTTCACCTTAAACAAGTCTGACAACAGTGTACCTCTGATCTTCTTTGATTGTTTTATGGTTTTATGGTTTGACCAAGTTCCACTTCAAATGCATTCAAAAAGTGATTTTATGGGTTTCCTTAATGTCGTACATACCTGCCTGTCTTTTTTTATCTTAGCTGCTAATGTGTCTTAATATGTGCTGTTGTTGCAGAGGTCATGCACTTTGCATTTATTGCTCAAAAGCACCAGTTATTGTCCAGTCCAGACCTACTTGCTGTGTTTGTGTTGGGATTTCATGCCCCACATGTGCTCATCATGCTTTATTTGCTCTGCCTTAAGCTGTGAACCCTTTGAACACCTGCCTCTGCTCTACCATTTTGCTGTGATTATATCGTTTATACTGGTGTTTTCTGGTCGGCCTCACATGCATTTGTATGCTCAGTTGACTATCTGCGGCTAACATTTGTTTATTCTATATCATTGGATGTGATGATGCATGATGAAAAGGCTATGCACATGCTCTTTTCAGCCAATTTCGAAGCTGCCTTCTCTGGCTTTGAATCCCACACTCTGCACCAACTCAACGGTAGACTGAAGATGACTGAGCCTGCAAATTAATATTAGCAAAAAATCCATGGGACGTATCCTGTCTTTACAACCTTCCATTAACAGCTGCTACAGTAGCTCAGCATACGGTACCAACGAGTCTTCCTTAAGCCCAGTTCAGACCAGAGACTTATTGACGAGACAAAACCGTTTTAGAACATCGCAGGGAAAAGTTTCAGCAGTCTGAACCGGCCCGTCTCAGCTCGACTCCAACCAGTTGATGGTGTCACTGCGACTCAGCTGTTCAAGTTGCAGAGCTTGGTTTAAGAATGTAAGGGTCGTCGCCTATTTCAACAGCCAATAGAGAAGTCAGCTGGTAAAGTCAGCTATAAATTATAGATTATATAGAAATAAAATGATCCATAATCCATTTTATTTTTATGTTACAAACAACTGGTAAAAATGGCAGAGTTTTAGACGGAGCCTCAACGACTGCCCAAAAGCATGGTAACGTTTGCAGTGAATCAAAGAAATAAAACGCGTTTTCGCCGATTCATCACTAGAAATGCAACTGTAGCAAGCATCTCAATATCACTAACGTTATCCACATTCATATTTAGATGAATCAAATGATATATTCAGCTACAAAAAAGCCTAAAAGTTAGAACGGAAGTACAAAGAGGCGTTGTTATGGAGATGATACACTGTTTCGTCTTGTCGCATTGGTGTGAACTGGCATGTTTTAGAATGTTGCAGATCAACACGCTGCAAGAAGTTGCAAGTTTCAACTCGTCATGAATCTGGTCTGAACTTATATGTTAGTCTTTACAACAAAATTCCTCTAAGTTTTCACAGTCCGTCCTGTCTTGGCTTGACAATCTTTAACTGAACTTGGCACATCCTTCTTGCAATACACCACCTCTACTAGCAGCCTACTGTTTCTAGAGTAAAGTTGTTGCTTTGTCCCTCGCAGGTTTCTTGGGGCAAGACCAAAGCTTCCACAATCCCTTTGAACTTGTTTTCCAATTCCCTATGTCTAAGTGCCAGTGGCACTCAGTGGGGTTGCTTTACTCAGAACTCAGATCTGAGCAGTCAGGCACAGAATTCACTCAATATTCTGTGGAGCTTTATGTTGCTGTACACAACAACGCTGTGTAGCCCTACCATCAGCCCTTATCAGAGGAATTTCATCCATATTGGACGATTCCGCACCATACGATTTACATCTAATGCTAATGTAATGCTAATGTCCAGTGCCAATGCACAGAGTAGGAAGCGTTTTATGTAGCGTTGTAGGGTTAGGGGTTAGGGTTAACCTAAAATAAAGTACAGTATGTTTGAAATACTTGGTTAGGTTTAGGAAACAATACTACTTGATTATTTTTAGGAAAAGTATAGTTTGTGCTCAAATAAGTGTTTGTTACGTGACATTAGTTAATAAGTACATTACGTATGTATCTTAACTTACGTAGGTAACGTACAGAACGTAAGTTAAAATAAATCAATGTTGACTTTTGGTTTCACACGGGATGAGAATAGTATTCTACTGGGTGAAAGTCTAGTGTTTGTTTGACCCATCTGTCCACTCAGACCTCCTCCCTAGGCAGACTTTGTTGCTTTTTCATTTTTATCCTCCCTTTACGGACTTTGTCACTTTTACACTTTCACCGCACAGCTTTCAGCCGAACAGTTGAAAGCCCTTTGCGTCCCATAGACTCAAAGGGTACCTTTAGTCGGTATTAAAGAGTTTGTGTTGACCTTTTTATTAACCCAAACCACAATCTTTCCTTAACATTAACCAAGTGTTTTAGGTGCCTTACCTTAACTTTTACATTTATCATTGCATCATAGTTGCTATACACATATTGTAGAAACCATGAATTTTGATTGTGTTACTGGGGTTTTGCAGAATCTTCCAGTATCTATGTACATCTTGTCTGGGATATGCTTGGTTTTTGTTCAAGTCGTTTTTTATTATATTATTATTAGTGATATTTACGTGTATGCACAAATGTTCTTAGATGTTCATCTAGGTACCATTTTGCCTTCAGACACTGTTAAGTGTCAACACTGGTCTTACTTACTTCTACAGATTAAAATTCCTCTTGACATCCTTCCTATACTGCTAAGACATTAAGGGACTCCCAGTCATTTCTAAATGGTGACAGTCTTTGAAAGGCAGCCAAGCAGACAGCCGTCTGGGCTTCCCGTGCGCCTTTTATCCTGGATCAAACAGACAACATAAAACATGCAGCACTGGTACTTCTTCTGCTTATTGTTTCCTTTTTGGGAAAGAGCTGAACAGGCTATAATGATTATTCAGGCTGCTTCTCTCCATATGTGCTTGAAGTGACATTCTGCCATCTGCAGACTCAGTCCAATTCATCTTGCAGCACCTTCCGAGACAGGGATGTATATATTTAGGAGCAGGTGATCCTTGTTACCTCGATACACCGCAGCTTTTTCAGCTCACCATTTAATTTGGCAAGTGTAACCAAACACGTAGAGGGGTGTTGGCTAAAAAAAAACCAGATAAAATATCAACAATGCCACCTTGGGACCTTCACCCAAAGAATACCCAAAGCTTGGGATTCAAACCCAATTTTATTACTCTTAAAGCTTTAGTGCGTAACTTTTTGATATTAATGAACGTCTGTTACATTCAAGCCGTTGCCAAATGAGTTGCTACAAAGCTAATTAAGATCAGCTCAACACAACTCTCTGTATTTCTCAGTATGACAATGTTCAGAAGATTGTGGCGTCTGGTGACTTTCCTGTGCAGAAACTCTAGTGAGGATAATTCTTCTGAAGAGTCCATCATGTTTTTTTAATCCTTCGTGTCCTCCTTGGCTACAGGCAACTGCGTGGAGGAGGGGTAGGGCCATCAGTTTGGAATGCATTTTACGAGCTTACTGACATATTTGAACAAGAACAAACGACGCCATCACAACCTCACCGGAGCACGCTACATAGGGTCTACCTCACAGGGAGAAACAGGAAACCATGCAGAGCCAACGAACGGGCTTTATTACCGAGGGACTGATCTGGAGACTCACAGCATTGGTTTATTGTAAGGGGAAAGGTAACCGAGTTGGCGTGACAAAGGTGGACTTTACCTGCCGGTTACACAAGCAGGCAAATTTACATAGTCATTATAGATGTCATGATGGACCTTTTTCACAGCAGACATTTTGACTTGTCATAGAAGGAAAAGCACAGCTGAAACTGATAACCTTAACAATGGCTCAATTCCATCAAGTGTCCCAGTAAGATATTTCAGTGAGTCAGCGTGCACAATACCAGCAGGGCCTCTCCTAAGTGGAATGCAGCCATCATTCATGGTTTTGAATACACCTGTGCTTTTCCTACTATGACATGTCAATATGTCTGCCATGAAAAAGGTCTGTTGTCCATAAATTCCCTGACAGAAGGGAGGTATATTCATCCCTGCAACTAACCATGATTAGTGTGTGCTGCTGTGTGGTAATAAGCCAACAGCTGTTTGTGCGGCAAGCTTCCTGCAATCGCAAAGCTTGACCCACCTAACGGCGCTGCATATTTGATTTTCACTTCAGGTATTTCAGGGCTTAAAATTAAAAGATTTATACTTTCATCAACGGATATCTCATGGGTTTATCTCCTCCACTTATGCCTTCCGTTCTGTTGGTAATTGCATTTACCCCCGCAGGTCCCAGTCATTCATTCTGTCTAATTAGCTCTCCTGACCCTCTAAGCATGGCTGTGACCTCTTCATCCAGTAAAGGTGCTGACTTCTGCCTCATCACTTTGACTGCTAGCTGACACACGCCAGCGCTAAACCGAGGATGGATTCTTCTTGGGCCAATACGTGCAATTAGAACACAGTATTGTAGCACTTTTAAAGGAGTTTTAATTGTGTTTATTTTAATTAATAAAAAGCAGTTAACACTTTTGTCGTTGGTGTCATATGGAAAGTCTAAGCAGGCTGCATGTAGGTCACATCTGAGTGTTTAAACCGACTTGTAATACATGTGATTGTGTGTAAAACTGACTGCCACAGGCCAGCCCTCCAGATTGCACCAAATTAATTGGTGACTCACAAGAACACTGGCGTGACAAGACGTCTGTGTCTTGTGAAAGCGAATTTCAGTTGAACAATGGGCCTATTTAAAGCTGACTGGGAGGCTTGTTGTAAGCAGAATAATGTTTGAATTAATCAGCACCTAGCTTTGCTTTTCTTCCTCTGTGATTTAGTATCTGAGAGAGGAAACGGGGCAGGGAGTCATATCTCACAAATGAATCATTTATAATCATTCATCTCACTTGTTGGCTAACTGCAGTGCAACAGTAAAAAAATTTTTTAAAAAGATATGTAAATGACATGTTTCTCTTTATCCTTCAAAATAAAGTTATTGCTCTGGGGTTTTATAGGAGCAATACCGCAGTGCTGCTGAGCATAGGCCAGCTTGAACACTTAGACAGGGTACAGGGTTAGTGTCCACACATGTGGCAAGTGAAGCCCAGAGGACATCTCTGATATGACTGTAATTCTCCATGGCCTCAGCACAAATCACACTGCATGCCTTCAGGCACCCAGCTGTAATTCTTAATACATATGTAACTCTCTACAGGGAGGTTACATAAGCTCCTCGCCCAGTCTCACATAGTGTCGCATTGCCAGACCTTCCTCCACAGTGCTGCGGAGGAGGGTCTGGCTAGTCCATACAACATTCCGGGATGGGGGAAAAACATGCTCTGGTTTATTGGCATTTCTTTAAACCAATCACAATCGTCTTGGGTCACGGTGCCTCTGCAAAATAGGAACTTATTTTGGTGGAACGTGTGTATGTTCAAAAGTTGTTTAAGTCATGCAACAGAAAACTCAGATTGGACAGATAGTCTAGCTAGCTGTCTGGATTTACCCTGCAGAGATCTGAGGAGCAGATAAACAGAGTCCTCAGAAATCCACCGGAGTTTAAAATTCCAACACAAAGAAAGTGGAAGGTAACGGACATGTGGCCAAAAAGAAGGACATCTGGCGGAATTTCCGGCAGCACTGGAGCATTCCCAGAAGTAGAACGTCGTGGGTATAGACTAAGTCTTACACAACTCAGGGGAGAAGTCTGGAAAATTACGTCACCTTCAACATTTTCTAACCCCAGAGGTTTAGACGACGTATCAATTCAATCCACACCCAAGGGGTTGACTACTGATGCAATGTGATTCTTTTCTGTTATTGCTCTCATCTTTCACACTGCACCTCTCGCTGACACTTGCCACAAGCTGCGTTTTAATGGGGCAGTTCCACAGAGATGAGAGGAGTGGTGCTCGACTTTGACCAGAGCAGGGTTAAATGGGGAGATGCTGGTAAGTGCGATTTCACCATCACTGACAAATGATAGTAAAATTCACTCCTCTCCAGCATGGAACATGATTACTGTACAACCCCAAATCAGAAAAAGTTGGGACAGTATGGAAAACACAAATAAAAAAAGAAAGTAGTGATTTCAAAATGTACTTTGACTTGTATTTCATTGCAGACAATACAACAGCACATAATTGAATGTGTTCCTCATGATTTTTATTGTTTTCTTTTTTTCAAAAACTAAATTCCTATTTTGGTTCTTGCAACACATTTCAATAAAAGTTGGAACAGTAAAGCATTTACCACTTTGTAATGTTGCCATTCCTTTTCACAACACTTAAAAGACGTTTAGGGACTGAAGACACCAAGTGATGAAGTGTTTCAGGTGTAATTTTGTCCCATTCTTGCTGCAAACAAGTCTTAAGGTGGGCAACAGTATGGGGTCTTCGTTGTTGCATTTTGCACTTCAAAATGCGCCACACATTTTCAATTGGAGACAGGTCGGGACTGCAGGCAGGCCAGTCAAGTGCCCGTATCCTCTTCCACCGCAGCCAGGACTTTGTTATGTGTGCAGAATGTGGTTTTGCATTATTTTGTTGAAATATGCATGGACGTCCCTGGAAAAGATGTCTTCTTGAAGGCAGCATATTGTGCTCCAAAATCTCTATGTAGTTTTCAGCATTAATGGTGCCATCACAGAAGTGAAAGTTACCTTTGCCAAGGGCACTGACACAACCCCATACCATGACAGACCCTGGCTTTTGGACTTGTTGCTGGTAACAGTCTGGATGATCCTTTTCTTCTTTGGTCCGGAGCACACGGCATCCATTTCTCCCAAAAAATACCTGAAAGACTGATTCATCTGCCCACAGTACACGTTTCCACTGTGTGATGATCCATCCCAGATGCCTCCGAGCCCAGAGAAGTCGACGGCGCTTCTGGACACTGTTAACATAGGGCTTCCTTTTGGCACAGTACAGTTTTAACTGGCATTTGTGGCTATAACTACGTATTGTGGTACATGACAAAGGTTTGCCAAAGTAGTCCTGAGCTCATGTGGTGATATCGCTTATAGATGAATAACGATTCTTGATGCAGTGCCGCCTGAGTGCTCGGAGATCACGGTTGTTCAGCTTAGGCTTGCACCCTTGTCCTTTACGCACTGAAATTCCTCCACATTCCTTGAATCTTTTAATTATATTATGCACTGTTGAAGGTGAAATAAGCAAATGTCTTCCTATCTTTCTTTTAGGAACATTGTTTTTAAACATTTCAATAATTTTCTCACATATTTGTTGGCAAACTGGCGATCCTCGGCCCATCTTTGCTCCTAAAGGACTAGACCTTTCTTGGATGCTGCTTTTGTACCAAATCATAATTACAATCACCTGTTGACATCACCTGTTTCAAATCACATCATTATTTAACCAATTTACCTGATTACTAGCCCTAAATTGCTCCTGTCCCAACCTTTTTTGGAATGTGTTGAAGGTCTGAATGACAGGAAAGGATGTATATTTACAAATGAAATAAAGTTGACCAGACAAAACATGAAATATTTTGTGTTCACATTGTCTGCAATGAAATACAAGTCAAAGTACATTTAGAAATCACTACTTTCTTTTTTTATTTGTGTTTTCCATACTGTCCCAACTTTTTCTGATTTGGGGTTGTACATTTCCACAGAAAAGAAAATAGCTGTGCTAACATCACAAAGTGTGTTTACATCTATTTATGTAGCATTTTCAGTTGAGAGGAAATGCTGGAAATTGAAAAAAAATTAAATGTGATAATGAGTGCAATGAAACAGACGTAGCGAATCAATTATGATTTTTGAATATCTGTCACTCAGTCTTTCTCTTAGAGGACTGTAACAGCCCTCATACATAAAACAAAAGAGATATTTCCATCAGGTTTTCAACATGGCTCCCACCGTCTGAGGCTTGATGTTTGTTAATTATGTCGCTGCACCCTCTTCTGCAATTGTTTTATGCTACCCGACTAGAGAATTAATTCCGTGATCCGGCCGACATTTGCACGTCAACAGTAGTGGATGGAAATGCATATTCCTTTGCATTTTCTTTTGCAGATTTTCTTGATATGCGGTTCAAATTGGCACTGACTTTGAATGCAAATTGACTACAGATTAGCACTGTAAAAAAAAGCCACATCAGTTTGTACTTTGGAATCACACTGACCACTTGAGAAACCGCAAGCAATAGACATCCAGCCCCACAATAGCCATCAAGTTACTACCAGACCAAGTAGCTGTAGTAGCAAAATCCTTAAGTGTAACTTGAAATGAAGCCAATGTGTGTAATATTGCTTCTAAATGTAACTTTTAATTTGAGGAATAATGTGTTATTTCCTCTTTCAATAGGTCACATAAAAGCCTTGTGAATGTTTTCATCTTCATGAAAACATCAGATACTTCATTCTGTTATTCACTTCTGCAGAAATATAATTTAGTATCTGTGGATGCTTCAGATGATGAACATTTCCAACACTGCGGAAAATGCTAAGCTGCAACTTTAGGAGCTGTAAACACAACTATAAATCTGGTGCTCCATCTTTAACACCATTAAGTATATGATTACTTCTGCTCTGAACATGGGCCATTTTGTTTTAAAAATATAGCACTAAAAACTATCAGTGAAGTAAGTTTTAAAATAATTCTCAATTTCTTAGTCGTATGTGAAGTGATAGCTCAATAACTGGAATAGTTAACCTTGTGTAGTTTGTATCAGGAGAGATGAGATGTACCCACTGTATCTGTAGTAATGTACTGTAAATGCAAAGAAGGCTGTGTTGATGGATGGTCTGAGGAGAATTAGTTCAACTACATGGCTACAGAGCAGCAGCTTTTATTACAACAGTACAACACCAGCACCATCAAAACCGGCAGGCTATAACATTACACTTTTACAGCTCCTTACTGAGGGCCTTCTGGGGTCCTGTGTGGCATGACCTTGCAGGCCGGCTCGATTAGTGACTGACCTTTCATTATCGTCTGTCCATCATCAGCGAGCCTCAGGCCACTGGGAAGAGCCCCTGCTCCAAACTCCAATATTTTTTATGGATTTGGGTTGCTGTATATCATACTTCAGAACAGCACAGATGTCTGGAGCAAACAGACAGTGAAATTGGTGATAAAGCCTGTTGTTGAATTAGATAACAAATTCAAGATTTCACGTGTACATTGGTACACTGGGGAAACAAATAACAATCAATGTTGAAGTTCGTAATAATAAATATATCTATACACTATATCAATAGGTACTATTTTTCGAGTTTCACACTCAAATGTTAATTTGCTGCTTTGGGACTGTGAAAGGATTTTATGACAGTGAATCCTGATTGGTGTGCAGAAGCACATGACATCATCTTTTTCCAACTTTGCCCTGCCCACTTCAAACCAGCGAAAAGAGCAAATATTATTTCTCATGTGAATTTTTTTTTTAACTTTAGCATAATACGTTGTGTTCTTGAAGGACCCAATTGCACATAGTTAGAAGCTGATTGAAAAAGAAGGTGTATTCAGGACCTTTAACATTTTTTCAATTGGAGAATGTAAATTCCTCCATCCAATCAGTCAGTTCCCGCCAGATCAGTTTTTGGGAGGTAGTAAGCACTGAAGTAGAGTTGGCTTCTTCCACAGAAAGATGATCTCATGAGACAGGATGAACTTATAACCCCCACTGCAAAACTAGCCAACAGCATGGGAAAATTACTGGCCAATGACGGAAACCTGGACGGAAACCTGGATGTCTACTGTGACGAAGCTCCTCTTTAACGACCAAGCTAAACTCACACTAATGCAGCACCCAGGCTCACAGAATCTGGTTCACTTTGATTTATGCTCTTTGATGAGGCTGCATATTCTTTATGAAGATCCTTTATGATGTGTGAAATTATTCATTTAGGGGTGCATGGCCCTAAGCGGGAACACCTCTACTCGAGAGCCACCAAACACTCAACTGTTTTAATTCACTTAGGTCCTGGCATCGTATATTTACTGCAATAGATGCTGGTTCAGGTTTTATTCACAGGCATAAAACTAAGCCAATAATATGGTGTTTCTTTGCCAGATGACAGACCAAGGGAATCTTTTAAATTCTAATATAAATTACACTCTGTTTGAATAAGCTTGACTCATTAAAGAACAGATTCGTAAATCCTCCATCAAAGAGAGATACGATGGGAGGAATTGAGACGGTAATCTTTTCATTACATT
Organism: Gymnocephalus cernua; assembly: GCA_023631565.1. Taxonomy (NCBI): domain Eukaryota; kingdom Metazoa; phylum Chordata; class Actinopteri; order Perciformes; family Percidae; genus Gymnocephalus; species Gymnocephalus cernua. The sequence goes on along the minus strand of CM042444.1, from coordinate 5,487,971 downwards.
TCCTCTCCATTGCTTACAGCACTCTCTCTGTAAAAGAGAAACTACAATGACAATAATAAAAGCCTATTGGAGGGACTTTGATCTTGTCTTCATGATGCCATAACAGCATCTTGAATATTCTCTGTGAGCTTTCACACAAAAGACAGATATTCTTTTTACCATTAGCATGATAGCATGAAGTGCTGTCTGAATAAGACACTTGCAGGATGCCAAATTATCATTTCCTTTAATCTGTTTGTCAGGTGAGGCAGCTGTGAAAAACTCTTTATCAGTGTAGCCTTTGGCCTTGGTGAGAATATAACGATATGACCATACACGCAGGGTTAAACCATAGTTACGTGTCAGGTCATGTGATGTGGTATGTTTTGCTTACAGGCAATTTGGGCTACACACTGTACATGCTGCAGCTCAAAGTGTCCCAATTCTGATGTTTTTCATGTGTCCCAGTTTTGATGTTTTCTGATCAGTGTGAAGCTGCATGGAGTCACAGTTTTCCAATTCTCATCTCGACAACATGGGATCAGGGTCTGCCTCCTCCGGCAGCTTGAATATTAATACAATTACATTAATACAATCCAGGATTTGTCAGCACTGCCATTGCTCTGTTACTGTGTGAGAACATGCACTAATTAGGCCCAAACCAGGAGACATACATTGTAAGTGAACTGTGGACAACAAGCAGGAGATTCCTTCTTTTGTTACCAGAGTCTACAGCCAAGCGCTGTGAGGCTACTTAGGCACAGTGGTGCTTTCAGCTGCATGCTAACGTCAGCATGCTAACATGCTCACAGTGACAATATTACATATTGCATGTTGATGCAGGTGTAAAGTTTAACATGTCCACCATCCTAAGCCCTTTTCACACATGCACTGCAACACTGAACCCCCTGCACGCTCTACTCAGCGCCACTGCTTGTCTAAACCAAATGGAGTATTTCCAGTAGATGGGGACACAATATGAACAATCTCCTGTTGTGTACTACATGTGTGAAAGGGCAACTGTCAGAAAAATCTGGTCCAGACATTGTCCGGAGTTCATATGAGAAAACATCAGATAAGAGCAGCAATTTGGCCTTGAAGGTCTATAGTCTGGACATCAGTGGCTACTTTGAAGGCATCAGCCAATTTTCAGTCACTATGTTTTTATTGTTGTTGTGTATTATTCACCATGTTGGGTACTGTACACTTTTCCTGATGTGAGTGTGTAATGAATCCAGTGTTCAAGCTTAACTAATGCATTAACACCTGTAACAGCCAACTGGTAGACAGCGTGCAGAGATGCAAGAAGGATCCAGTAATATACAAATCACATTGCCCATGTAATATTATACTGACCATATGAGTAAAAATGACATAAAGGTTGAATAGTTACAATATAATGTTTACTATATGACATGATATAAATAGCAAAATAAAGCTGGAAAAAGTCATTACTGATCAATACAATACTCAGTGAAAGAGAGATATGGGTTAGAGGAACATTTTAAAATATTACAACTGATATCATTTAGGGAATAGGATTCATAGAAAAGGACTTCAAAGGAAATATGTTAACATCACTGTTAAGTCCGTAAACAAAATTTCAACTACTGGAAACTCCAATTTTAGGGGTATGATTGAGATTTATTTCCATTTGAAAATATACCCATAAATTTGTCATATGAAAACAATTATACAACCTTGAACATTTTATCACAACAGGATCACACAAGTTAACAACCACGTCCCTGCATTACAAAGAATTGCCCTTTAGTTGTTTCTTTTTTCTTGACATTTAAAACATTTTCAACAAAAAACTAACCAATACAAGATTCCGCTACAACGTTCAAATTGCCATCTATTAAATACCCACAACCCTATGGTGCCCTAGAGAAGAATCCGGACACACTAGTTTGAAGTGGTGCGATCAAAGAAAAATGTGAGAGGGGGGAAATTCAACCCATAAATCTGTGATGCTCAACTTTGTCTTGTCCCAAAGAGGGTACAGGCCAGTAAATCTTTGCCATTACATCTGGCCACCAACTCTTTTATATCATATCAAGGGATTTGTCTGGCAGGGAAATCTGCCCATGATTTATTATGTTATAAAATGGGTTTAACATGCCATTTCTGTGGCTGGAAGCATTTTTTCAGAGTAATAACAACACTCACCACTGCTATTTCTCAGGAAAAATGTCTAGTGCTGCTGGTAAGTGAGCTCCATGGTAAAGACAAACCTCAGACCTTACATTGTAACTACTGTCTCTGAGTGTGTTTAACGTTTCCTTGAGTTTAGAAAAATGCTGGAGTCAGTCCAAGGGGAACAATGACCTATTTCAAAATGTATGCAGCATTTTTATTGAATATAATAATTGTGATTTTGCATACAAACTTAGAGAATCCTCTCTTTTACTCAACAGTGACAATACTGTTACAACGACCGAACAAGAACAAAGGCCTGGAAAAATGCTTTGGACCCTATCATTCCTTTTAATTGTTCCGTTCAACGAGAAAGGCAATGCGTGCACATGCACAAAGAAACGCACAAATGCAACATTCGCGCACTGATGCACTCTCACATACACGCGCACACATGAACACAACACACTACCTTTCATACTGCAGCTAAGATGGGTATTAGACGATTTAGTCCAGACATGTTGCAGCGATGATAGCTCTACTGCCACGCGAAGATGTCCCGTCACTCCCAGCGGCTCCCACCATCACCTTGATGTCACGGTGAATCAACAACATCATTACTCATCACATCACCACTGAAACACATGCCTAGTGCAGCACTATATCACTCCCATATTGATATGTTGGTTATAGTATTATATTCAATGTACTGTATGAGAACATTATTTCATATAAACACATCCACGGTTTTCACTTTTATATTCACATGCCCACTTTATCACTAGACCACCGTCATATTGACACCCACTATATTAGTACGTCACTTTCGTTTGTCACAATTCCACTGTGTCTTAGAAAAAACATTTTTTTTTCAGCTGATATGTGTGCACTTTGTTGTAGACTTTGCTATCCTATTCGTCAGTCTGCATTGTTTTCAAATCATTTTCATGTTGACCCGTCGTGGGCCACTTGTTTCTGCCACGTCTGCTGATGCCCCGTTGGATTTGCGAGGGACATACTCAATATCAAAGTTGCTCTTATGGCGTCCTTTCCCTCGGCTCCAGGCGAACAGAAGCAGGAAGCAGAAGATGACCACACCTAGGAAGGACAGGCAGCCCATAGCTGTAGATATAATGATAGTCTTAATGTCTATAGGGACTGTCATGTTGTACAGTACTGTCCCATTCCCCCATGTGCTGTTAGAGTCTGTCAGATAGTTTGAACTCCTGTTGCTATAGTGAGATCTGTCCCCAATGCCCAGGCTCTTCACGGCTAAAGAGGCTGACAGACTAGCTTTGCCAGCAGGGTTACTGGCAATACACAAGTACACCCCGCTGTCATGCAGCTCTGCTGCCTTGATCTCCAGTGTACCATCTTGTTGGACTTCTACCCTGCCACTGCTCTTGGTTGTGATGTTGCGTCTGTGAGGTGTAATCCAAACCACTGAGGGCCGAGGCGCTCCTTCTGCAATGCAGCTCAGGCGGGCCGGCTGACCCTCATCAGCCATCAGCAGCTGGGTCGTGTTGGGTCCAATCCGTGGTTTGGTGCAGGTCATGTATCTGGAGACCAGAGGCTCCTTGAGATCACGGAGAGGTTTCCCCAAGAGGTGCTCGGGGGCGCTGCACTCTGGCTGCACATCCAGAATCTGCAGAGACGGGGGCTTATGGCTATTGAGCAGCCAAAGCAATCTGCAGTCGCACACTAATGGGTTTCCACCCAGACAGAGTCTCTGGAGGCTGTCTGGCGAGGCAAACACTCCACTCTCCAGAGAGTCCAGGCGGTTCTTCGACACATCCAGTAGTTGCAAAGATTTGAGGCCCATAAATGCAAAGGGCTCAATAGAAATCAGCTGAGCCCCTTGGAGGTGGAGCTCCAGCAGGTATGGGAGTTGGCCGAGCTCTCCCTGATGGATGTGCTGGATGCGGCAGTAGGACAAGTTGAGATGTGTGAGGTAGGGCAGGTTGCGCAGTGCTGCGCCAGGGAAGGCAGACAGGTTAGTGTTGGTTATGAACAATGTTGTGAGGTTGAGGCCATGCAGTGAGAGAGGAGGCAGTGTATCTAGCCAGGGCCAGTAATCAATCTCTAGTCGGCGGAGACGAAATAACCTCTTAAAGGAGTAAGGCTTGAGAAAACTAATGCTCAGGTAGCGCATGCGCAGTTCGACAAGGCTGTGCAGATGTGCCAGAGCATCAGAAGGAACCACGGTCAGATTGGAACGTTCCAGAGTCAGACTTTGGAGTCCAAGTAATCCTGTAAAAGCCCGCTGAGAGATGAAAACCAATTCGTTGTCACCCACCTCAAGGGACGTCAACCTGCGCAGATCTTGGAAGGCATGATCCAGGAGAACCACCAGTCGGTTGTGGCTGAGGTCAAGGCGGGTGAGGTTGGTCAGGCCTGACAGCACGCCGGCAGGAACCAGCTGAAGCAAGTTGCTGCGAAAGTTGAGTGAGCGGAGAGCAAGCTGAGAACGAAATGAGCCGGGCTCGACCACACTGATGAGGTTGTCACTAAGGTCCAAGTCCTCCAGCTGCTGGAATGAAGAGAAGTTGTCTGGCGTGATGATACGTAGTTTGTTCTTACTGAGGTCCAGGACACGCGTCTCAATGGGGATGCCTTCAGGGATGGTGGGCAGGCGCTTGCGGTGGCAACTAACCGACTTGCTTTGGGCAGTGCACTCACATCGGGCGGGGCAGCTCAGAGCCGGGCTGGCTAGGAGAAGCAGCAAGGCCCCACCCAGGAAGAGGTGGCAGTGGTTCAGGGCTGGGTGTCGCATGTCTCTTTTACCCACGTTGCCCTCTGTCATGGCACAGCTTCTTGTCCATATAGAGCACCATCACGAACAAGCCCTGCAAGACACAATACACGAACAAGAAATGTGTTAGAATATTCCACACTCAACTTAACTCAGACTGTCTTCACCTCTTTGCCCCCCCGCCTTTTTACATTTTCAACCTTTTACACTTTATGTCTCTTTAAACTGCCAAGTCTTTTCTCCCTTAATGATCTGTCCCTTTTCCTAGCAAGGTGGATATAATGGAATTAAACTCACAGCAGGACAAGACAGAGCAAGAGAAATATCAGCTGCAGAAAAATATGAACATTCATCATGTGTTAGCACAAAAGGTTGCAGGCTAACGGGGGATGTTTCATGAGGATGGAAGAAGTTCCAGCCTGATGGTGGGAAATTACCCTCGTTAGAGTGCAGTGAGGCTAAATGCCCATGCGGATTTGGTCTTGCTGCAAGTGTGTGACTGTGTGTTTTGCATCAACGATAATGGTGTGTGCTCCTGAGGGGGTGGACTATGTGGCAAGTGTTCAAACTAAAATACTAAAACAGGGAATGAAATGGCAGCTTGTATTTGCTTCTTTAAATGAATCCACAGAGTTTACCGCAGCTTTTACCAGGAAATAAATATATCTTACTCCTTGTAGTGATCAACATACTGAGTCATCTCACTGCCTCATTGTTTTATGTAAAGTGACATGGAATGCACTTTACAGTTTCTGTATTTGTCATTGGAATCTAAACGTACATTTTTTTATGTAGAGAATGCATATATCACCTATTTAATAATCAATAAAAAAAGCAAGCAGTGAGCGCAAGTACTGTGAAAAATAACAGTTGCATACATTTACATAATCGACACAGCAGTGTCTATTTGCTTCATTGCTTTGATGCTCTATTAGTTTCTGTTTACTGCATGTTACTGAAAATGACTGCTTCTTTATATTCTATATTTGTTGTATGACTATTATTCCTGAAATGACCCGGCTTTTCCAAAGCTGGCTAAATCCCAGTATATATAGTATGGTAGAGTAACATCGCTGCAGCCAGTCACTGTGCTTGATATTAGCATATTGGCATAGCAGCACTTATTTTCTATTTTACAAAACACGAGTGTTTACATGTGAAAATCAATAAATAAAATGAAAATTATACATATTATTTTGTCTTTATAAGTTTAACAGTATTTTAGAATACGAGGATACGAGGATTAATCTATGAAGTTTGCAGTGATTCTTTTATCTGTTCATTTCTTCTTCTTACATTTTGTTCACTTACTCAGTGAACCGTGGCTCCAATTCCCAGCCACAATATATATATATATATATATATATATATATATTTTTTTTTTATGGAAACTGAAGATAACGGCCGGGTAATGAGGGCAATAATCTATAAGTCAAACATGAAACAACATAAAACAGTATGCTCTCTGAGAGCCATGCCTCCTCACTGCTTGGAAAGACACAGACCTTGACAGAAAAAAACACTTTCCAGCAGCCACAGGTTGTTGAATTGACAGATGGCTATGTAGACAGTGAGGCCGACCGTAATTGCCTCATTACCAGTAGTATCTGCATTCTGCTCATGGCGATCTTTGCCAATTAAGTCTGTAAAACGCAAGACACATCTGCGAGCGCTGGAAATTTGAGTGCACATCATAAAAAGGTAAAAGCAAAATGCTAGAAATATGAAAGTTGCCTTTAAAAAAGACTGTTGACTGCTTGCAGAGCTCTGTCAATCACTGCAAAGCAATCAAAGCCAATCAAATCAAGCAAGGTGAGCAGATGATGAGCACGCAGACAGACGCATACCTTTACTTTGATAGCGAAGTGAGTAACATTCAGAAAATAGCCGAGATGAGGCACAAGGAGCCGGAGAGCGCACACACTCACTTTGTCTCTTTCCCACAGCACTCACCCCACCGCCCGGCTCAGCAGCTGCACTGCTCGCATCTCCATATCTCTCCTCTTTCTTCCTATCGCTGTTCTATCTCTCTGTCCTCCTGTTCACACATCTTCCACCTAACTCATTTTCTCTCCCTGGTCCTGCCTGGCCTGGCAAAAGCCCCAGTCTGTTCATCAGTCCCTGCAGGCTGGGCTTTTATCGATCGCAGCGCAGAAACATCAGATGCCAGGAATGTAGCCTTTAACAAAGAGCAGGCCGTTGCCACAGCAACTACAAGCCCTCACTCCCATTCGCTCTATGTAGTGTGCCAATCACATTAATGAAAAAAGGAAGAAATAGAGTGAGGAGGTTGACATTTTTTTCTTCATATTCCTTTGGTCTTCGCAGTAAGAGAACACAAATTGAATACATTCCTGGAAATTCAGTTTCATTGGTATAGCAGAGTCGAGTTTAAGGTGTTTCCAATCTGTCATTCTGGACGCCTTGCTATTTGTCGACCTGTCTTGTTGCCCATCAATCTGGTGCTCTGGTAACTATTTCTGTCTGTCTACCTTATTATTCGTCCACAAGCCTGCTTCTGTTTTTGTGTATTTATCTGTCTGCCTTTAGCCGTCAGCCTCTGTACCTCTCTGCCTCTCTGCCTCTGTGTTTAATAATTACAGTCCAGTTGTCTGTTGCTGCAGTGGGGAACTGGTCTGGTGATGTGTTGGAGGAGAGTTGTGTGTCAGGCAGCACGCTGTCTCACCAAGGCTCTGCTCAGAGAGTTGGTGCGCACATGAAAACATGACAGCCTTGTAAGTTATTTAAGCTCATATCAGAGAAAAGAACATGCTAAAATGGCTATTGTTATTTGGACTTTTTTTTTTTGCTGTGTCTGGAGTTAAACCTTAAAAGAAAGAAAGTTCAGCTTCTCTGACAGGCCACTGAACATCTAATTTCTTAACTGTGAATGTATTCGAGTTTACAGAGACTTTTTCAGCATTTTAAAGCTGTAATCCTAACAGTTCGGACATATTTCCATGATATATCTTAAATCAAAATATGTCCAGATCCAGGTTTCACGGTGCAGATAAAATGAAAATGATTCCCCAAATACTGTAAATCATGTTTTTAGATCAAAATACCATTTCAGCACATATACGTGGATAAACTTAAAAAAATGACACCTTGATTCTGCTGAAGACAAATCCATATCTGGCATACAAAGCCCACTGTCTTCCAACTGCTTTTTGTTTTCAGGTTTTCAGTTATTTGCTTTTAAGACATGTTTCTCCCACCACAGAATGACTGAACGGACAGCTGATAAGGGTTGGCAGAATGTAATATAATATAACAGCATGTGATCCTTCAAGTCTGTATGACAGAACGTTTCAAAAGCAGTTTCAAAGAATCCAAAATTATTGAGAAACAATGACAGTAACTGATCTGAACAGAAAATCCCTAAACTGTAGCTAGCATTTTAGCAAATTCTTCTTCAAACATTGGGATTAAAATAAACATGTGAGGTAATTGCTGAAAAGAATGGTGGCTTCTGCAGCTTATATTTTCTCTTGTATTGTGTGGCACCTGTTCAGGGTTAGCTGGAGATTTGGTAGCTTGTTGTAATGAGGCCTGTGTTTTTCCAGCTAAATAGAGCTAAAGCTTTTCAGACTTTCTGGCAATGGCAGATGGTGGAAGGAGTGAATGACGGATGGAAATAAAAATCACTTCCAAAATGGTAAGGAGTAAGAAATGTGGAAAATGTGGTACCAAATAAAAAAAAACAAAAAAACAATTACAACATAGGAAGGACACCAAATGTGTACTCTGTGATCTCATTAAATTGCGGTCATTGAACTAAAGTATCATATATAATAGCACATTTGTAGACATCCAAAATGACTTTTTAGAGCTGCACCAATATCTGTATATTAACAATGAAGAAAATGACTATATGTAATGTGTTGCTTATAGTAATCATGATCACTTAACTCTGCAGTTAAGGAGCATTTTAGCCTCTCCAGCATTTCTGCTAAAAAAAAAAAAAAACACTGCAAATGACCTGCCTATAGCACTGCATGGCAGACAGACAAAGCTAGCAGCCAACGTTAGCTGTTGAACATAATGGAGAATGTAGCTACTAAAGAGCCAGATATTTTCCTCAGGAGTTGGTGGAGACCAAAACAGAGCTTGAAGAAGAGTGAATGGCTTGGATTGATTCGCTAGGTGGACAGAAGCGTGACTCCAAATGAATGCTAATGTTGCTCTGTGTGTAAATAAGCTGTTTGCCAACATGTTCACAATATCAGCTTTACAAGTTGATAATATAATTATTAATGGAAGTTCAAATAAAGAATTTACAGACTTGAAGTTACCTATGGCACATTACTGGCTTATGATTGAGTGGCCTATGTTTCTGACCTAGGTGGCCCACATGCAGTACTGTGGTGGCCCTTTCTTGACTTCCTTCAAGCCCAACCATGATTTTTTTAGAAACACTTAGAGCCAACCGTGTCATGGGCAAGATAGGAAACATACAAGATTCCACAGAATTCTGGGTAAAAGGTAATGGTGACGGGGGTCATTGAGAAGGGCAGCCTACAGGGTTGAGCGTTTTGGGATTTGGTTCTGAATTGGATTAGAGTCAGTGAAACTGTAGAAAATCTGACAGCCGAAAAGGAGCTGTAGGGTGATGCATGAGTCACTGTGAGAGCGAGCGAGAGAGAGAGAGAGAGAGAGAGAGAGAGAGAGAGAGAGAGAGAAGGAAGAATAAAGAGAGCGTATGAGTAAAGCAGAAATACATGAAGAAATGAGGAAAGCCAAGCTTACGAGATTAGATAAAACCCTTGTTTGCTCGAGTTGACTGTGATTTCTAATGTGAATTTAACCGAGTAAAGCTTGAGAATCTGCTCTTCCAACAGATCTCCGAAATACTCAAAGCAACGCTCGGTGCACATGTTGTTTTTAATCTTTCGAGACGAGCACCATTAAAGCCCTGTTCATTACCACACTACTTTCCAAATCTGTAGCATTTGGCAGGAACAGAGCAAATGCATTTTAGACAAAGAGGATTAAATTGGACTGTACCAATTAATGTTTAAAACTACTCTAAATTACAGTATTGATCAACACAAAATTATCTATGAATTAATAATGATCTTATTGACTTTTCTTTGTGCCCTAAGGTGTCCATTAAATCAATGCTTTGTGTTGTATCTTTGTGAGAAGTATCATCTGCAGTACAGAATCTTTAAGCTAACGTTGATAGCACGGTTACCCTAATATGTGTGGTTAGAGGTATACAACATTTAAAAGCATGGGTGGCTTTTGTGGTGCATAATAATCTCGGCTATAAATCTTTTCTTCCTCTTCGTACAGCGTTGCAAATATGAGGCTTTGAATTCACTGGATGCAATTATTTTGCACTCAGCTTCCTTGGAAAAAACCCATTGTTATTTTCCTCAACATAAATTGTATTCAATACAGCCTCTGCAAAGAAGTTAAATGCCTGTGTTACACTTGTTTGCTTATTTAAAAAAATTATATATATATATATATATATATATATATATATATATAGTTTCATTTGTCACTTTGGATAACTGGAGTCGTACAAAAGTGCACATTATTCATTCATCCTGATGTTTTCCCTTGAAATATTAAACATGGGCCTGACTGTTCTGCTTAGCTCATTTCCAGATTTAATAGTGGCATGAATAATAGAATTATTTCACATGAGAGAGTTCACATGTAGGCGGTTATTGCCGCAGTGTGAACATGTGACATAACATACACCGCAATTGACCTGAAAGGACACATTGTTAAACCGATCATCCTTTTTGCATCTACCCGTTGTTGCACAAACGTTGTTTACGACCCACAAGCAGTGTTTAACATGTGATTCGATGCCGATTCAAAGGGGGACATTGATGTGTAACACTTAATTAAGAAAACATGAGAGATACATATTCAAAGAAAATCCATGTTGATTGCCCTTTTTATGTCCACACCATTACAGCACACAGAAGATGTAGAGACAGAGGAGCAGGAATTTTAAGCTTTGAGACAACTGAGATGTGGATTGTGCAAAAAGCACAACTGTCATTGTAGCCCCAGCTCATTTTAATGATAAGTCACTGTCTATTCACTACAAATGCTAACAAGCCAATAACATTTTCTATTCTGGGGAATTGTGGCACTCTGCACACCCAATGACCACCCTGCAGAGTGCAAAATGGCAGCGGAGTTTTCAGAATGCTGTTGGGAATCGGAAGTTGAACCGTGTTCTTCGCGGCTAATTAGTGCTTGTGCATTCAAACTCTGCCAATTAAGCAGCTCCTTTCTGCACCACTGGCCATGTTTCCTCTGAAGCGGTGCCTTGTTGAGCCATCAACAGTGTATCCTGTCTTCCACCATGTGGCTTGTTGTATGTCTGATGTGCTGCAGGCTCACAAGGGATGCAGCTTCACCCTGCAGTCTCTGGATTTAGAAAAGTCCAGTTAATACTTAGTCAGTGTTTGCTCATACTGAAAGACGGGGAGGGACGGCCTAGTGCTTCGAAACTACAGCCTCCAGAACTGAAACAAAGAGCAGCAACAGAGCCTCCATGCTGTGGACATGAATAATGTGAACATAACGTTTTCTCCACCAACTGACTTATGTCACAGCAGCAGGTGCCATTTTTTTCCTGTTTGTTACTTTTAAAACCATATTAAAGGCTCTTTCAGATATGCTTGTTTTTACATAGATACTGTATGATGGCAATTTTTACATGATGGGCTCATGTCTGAATAAGCACACAAGTCACCTTCATGTAAATACATGGCACCGTCGGCACACGCCTGAATCAAATGGCATCAGATTAGCAATGGATCAAATGACTACGTATAATGTTATAGGTGTGACTCGTAGTCCCAAACCCACAGAAAATGATCAGCCTAAGTCTGCTCTATTTGTTCACTGTTTTGGGTTTTATGCTTTACTGATTTTCTTTCACTGCTGTTTTAATAGGTATACTATGTAACTTTTGTGCATTAAAATGTCTTAAAACAACTAGACCTATGTTATATATGAGACGTACCTTCTCCCAAATGTTTCCAGCAATGTTCAAACCCAGAGAAATCTGTCATTTTAATCAAGGTAATGCCTTTCAATGGAGTCAAATCCCCTTTGAGCATGCATCAGCATTGTTGTTGTCTGCCAGAAGCTGTCCTAAATTGACTTATTCAGATTTGAGCTACATTTTCCCAATACACTTTTTGTATCTTGGTAATTTAAACTATGAAGGATTTTAGTCATTAGACGTCTGGATCTTAAAGGAGAATTCCGGCCAATTTTTACGTTAATCTTAATCGCTATAAATATGCGTGTACTTTCGATTAAAAAAAACCCGACCCGAATCGGTGCATGCAACACGGAGTAGCTGCAGCTACATGTACAAACTTACACTCAGCTAAAACGGCAGTTGTCGGGGCAGGTTTTAGAGTGCCTTTGTGCCTCTTAACAGACACAAAATGCAATTAAAATGTCTATGCAACATGAACAGGATGCGTTTTCAACTCAGACATTGTTTTAATTCACACTGCTGGTCGATCTGGTGTTGGTGAGTAGGAGGCTTAAGTGTCGATTGGTGTGGTAGTTCCCTTACCCGCGCTAGCAGGCCCGACCGGGATCCTTGCTTCTGATGTCTCCCCGCCTTCGTCGCCTCCCGCTCCCAAAAACAATCCAGTGAGCGCCCGGTGGTCTGGCTATGTCCTCCAGAGGCCAGGTCATGCCTTCACGACAAAAACTTGAAGTTTATTCCACCTCAAAAATAGGTAATTGAGCACTGATGTGGTTATGACCATATCAGTGACTATGTAACTACATGGCCAAATGATGTCTGTGGCTTGCACAGTGATAGCGTTAGAGAAGGCTAGCTGTAGTCTTGTGCTGAAGTCCTGGTGTAGCAGGAAAAGGTAAACAGTGTGCAGATCGCTCCGAGAAGCAAGGTCATGCCTGCTAGCACGGCTAAGGGAACTACCACACCGATCGACACTTAAGCCTCCTATCACCAACACCAGATTGATCACACACAAAATGGATGAGCTACAAATACACACGGAACTACTGCGTGATATTTTGGCTCAACACACTAATCACAGACGACAGCTAGCAGCTAACAGCTAGCAGCTAACAGGGCGAGCTACCCACCAGCAGGATCGAGACAGGGTAGGTGAATTAAAACAATGTCTGAGTTGAAAACACATCTTGTTGCCACGTAAGGGCCCTGTTCATGTTGCACAGACCTGCACCGATTCGGGTCGGGTTTTTTTTTCAATCGAAAGTACACGCATATAGTGATCAAGATTAACGTAAAAATTGGCTGGAATTCTCCTTTAAGTTCAGCTGAGCCACTTTGGTTCGTCCTCTGTCCGCCAAACAGCATCGGAAAAACAGATATTTATATTAACAGCGTTATTTAGTGTTTTGACCGGTTCTCACAGTGACTCATGCATCACCCTACAGCTCCTTTTCGGCTGTCAGATTTTCTACAGTTTCACTGACTCTAATCCAATTTGTCCTGATCTCGCGAGCTCCAGTTTTCTGCTCGCAGATCTGTCTGGCATCTTGAGGCAGAGAAAATTTGGAGCCGTTCGCCAAACGAACGGGCCAATCAGTGTTGGTTTTGAGGCGGGTTTAGGTGTGATGCATCGAGGAGCTCGCAAGATCAGGATGGTCTCACGAGGCTCAGCAAGCGGAAGCAACGCATGCAGATCTGACCTGATCTAGACACATGTTCAGACAGCGGTAGCCCTGATTCTGTTAGCCGCTCGCTAATGCTGTTTTCTCTTGGATCTTTCTTTTGGAATATGGACCGGGAACCTGAAATGGGGCCTTTTATTCCTAAATTCTCGTTACAAAAAACGGCGAATATCCTTTACCGACATGTTGCTTGCTTGCTGAGCTAACGAGCTGTGCTTTGCCTGCAGTAGCAGGGGTAGCCTGGCTTCGTCATTGCTCTGTTGGTACATCATACACTTCGTTGATCTGATTGGTTGATTTGGTCCGTCTATCACCAACATAGCTGGTGATAGACAGATGGTTTATCCAATCAGCTAACCAGTATTTTCGCCCCTTCCCAAACGTTCTCCAACGGAAAGTTCCCAGATGGATATGCTGAGCAAACGCGAAGCAATCCATCTGGTGGAGTCAGGTTAGGTAAAAACCTCCTGAACAACAAAACATTGAATCCTAACCGGGAGAAGCTGACTGCCACGACGACAATGGTGGTGAAGACCACAGCTCCCCTGATCCCACACTAATTCACAACATCACCAAATTCAATCGTTTGTTATTGTTTTGATTTAGAGACCCTTAGCAGCAGATGTTTTTTTTCTTCTTCTTTTTCTTACAATTACATATTGTGCGTTTAAGACGCAGCAGGCAACTGTTTACCACAAAAAACTCTAAAAACCTACTGTATACAACTCTCTCAGCCCCAAACGTAAGATGTTAGCAACAAGCTGGTGAACATACTGAAGCATTTCGTAGCTAAAGAGCGCAGATATTTCCTTCAGACGTTGGTGGAGACAAAAACAGAGCTAAAAGGAGAGAGGGAATATTGGACTTACATTTGGAAGATGCAATTAAAGCTATACTGCGTCTCTGTCGCCCACCATGAGGAATTCTAAATAATGACAAAACTGTCGGTGTGTCCACATGATACAAGCCTTACGTTATCGCGCACTGCATATGCATTAAAGCAGGATTAATGTCTTGTCATTTTGTGGTCACGCTGGTCATTAATTAAGGCTTCAACAGCAAAATATGTTTTAAAATCCATTGCTGATGCAACATTTTAGAGAACAGAAAACATGCACCAAGTATGAATCATCTTGCAAAAACGGTGGCTCTTTCCTTAACAACCCTGTCATGTCTGAATATTCACATCTATGTTTGGATAACAAAAAGCAATTACTTTCTCCTTACAGCCACAATAAAAACTTGAGAGGTAGTTTGTGAGTTACTAATTTACAGTAAAATGTGAATACAAAAGCTTTAATTGAGAAATGAAAAAGCCATTAAGCTTGTACTTTTAAATGTCAGTAAGTAATTGATTATTGGCTTTTTCCTGCAGATGCTTCTTCGAGAAGGTAAAGGACCCAAAAAAAGTCAATTAAGGTCTTTCCTCATTTTCCTCATTAATTAGCTAACTAGTTGAGTAGCTCATCTATTAGCTGCTTGCCAAATGATCCCACTTAAAATGTATTCCCCTAAACATTAGCATGCACACACACACTCACATCTGTAGCTAACAGTACAGAAATATGTGTATCAATATTCATACTACATTTTACATTTATCCTTTATGCCATTTGATATTCTAACTCAGCACCGTTGTCATTGAAGGACAGCCACACAGTAATCATACTGTGTGAGATGAATGCTTGAAAAGAGGCCATTGCTTCATTTCAATGGCTGTTCTGGTTTCCTCCAAAAGGAATAATCAGATTTTCCACGATGTGTCGACTGACATTAGGCTTATCTACCTATCTTGGCAAGTGTTTCTTTGGAATAGCAGATTTTTCTCACTGTGTCTCTTGTTGTTGCTTATAAATCCCAGTGTTACTTGAAGGACACACGCCATATTAGGTTCCTGTTTAATTTTAGTCTCGGGAGGTAGAACTCATCCATTTTTCATGGTATACGTTTACCACCACTAATTCAAAGGCCTCTTCCCCATTCACCAAAACGAGATTTGTCTTAGCATTTCCCGCTCCCATTCCAATGTTATCTTCTGCAAACAAGTTCCACATAATGTGTTTCAACACTACATTATCGTTTAGTTCCAAGTTACAGCCGTTTGTAGGAGTGCCAGCCAAGGTTCACTGCAGCTGGGCATGGGATTATCTTTGGTTAAACTTGTGTGAAATCCTAACAACCATATTGAAAACACCAAAATAGCCCAAATACAAGGTTTTGTACTACACAAAATGTCACATATGATTTTGTTTTTCAGTAGGTGAAGGAACTCCTAACTACAATCAATTTCAGATTACGGCAAAGAGGCGTCGCCACTTTAAAAGGTCATGTGGTAACTTACATTTTCCTTACCTCTAGACATAAAAGGGAAAAAAGGAGCCCACTGATATTAGACGGTCTCTTGTTGTCAACATTTTTATGTTTGCCACAAAACTCAGGGGACACATTTGTACTTCCTAGTAGGGGCCTGTTGCAATTATATGGTGCCCACATCGATCCCAAGTATTGATTAAAGTCCATCCTTGATTTTAAGATTCAACAGGCGCTTCTCTGGATTTCAGAGGAAATGAGGACAATGGAAATTGTTCTCATTTGAAAACAGCCAGGGACCTCATAAATAAGGCATTTTAATTGACTTTAAGAAGAGAAACATGACTTCCTACATCCTGTGCCTGTGTTGTGTTCAAGAGAACGGAAGCTTTGATAAGAGTCAATATGAACAGCTGGATTCAAATATTAAGAGAGATAAGCAGATATGATGCAACAGCCTTTTTTAAATTAACTTTTATAGTATAGATGTTTGGATATTGAAAATAATCATGTTTAACCCATCATAGCACTAATACATAAATACAGGGAGCAACACATTTTGCCTGCTCTACGCAGGTATTGGTACAATCTCAGTTAACCAAAACAGTAGTTGAAGTGATAGTTTAGAATGAAGTATGAGAGAAGTGGAAAAGAGCAGTGGTATAGTCTATGTGATATGCAGGTATACGCAGTATACCCACTAAGAAAGGTCCAGGATTTCCATATACCCACTTAAAAATGCCCAATGACACGTAGCAACATACTTCGCATTGTAATTTTAATATATTTTGAATTGTCATCTGTGTTTTTTTGTTTTTAGCTAAATAAAGGAATTTCCACCGCAAAAGGAAATTAAGTCGTTGATGCTCTAAACTTCCCTGGGGGAGGACACCAAGACCTCCGCTATGAAATACACCCCCCCCCATATACAGTATAGGCCCATACATATACAGTACAGTATATCCACTACAATACATTAGACTACTGGAAAAGAGCTAGCCTGGTTCTGTCTAAAGGTAAATCAACACATCATATCTTGCTTTATTCTATTTGTATTTAACCTTTATTTACCCAGGAAAATACTCATTGAGATTAAGAATCTCTTTTACAAGAGTGTCCTGGCCATGACAGGCAGCAGCACAATTACCAGAGTTTCAGACATAAAACATATAACAATTCACAATGAAAATACATAATAAATTACAGGATCATGAAATATCAAGACATTCAACAATGTTCGCCAGAAGTTATACAACTTGGATCAAATAGATCAATCAGTCAAAGACATTTACAGCCTGATGTGCCTGCCTTCATGTCATTTAAAATTACTTTAAAGGAGAATTCCGGCCGATTTTTACCTGAATCTTGATCGCTATATATCTCTGAGTACTGTTGATTTTTTTCCTATCGTCAGTACTCAGAGATATATAGCGATCAAGATTCAGGTAAAAATCGGCCGGAATTCTCCTTTAAAAACATCTAGTGATACCAACTCAGGCAATTTTGCCAATCGTTCCACGTAGAGGCAGCAGCCTATTTAAACGCCCTTCTACCCAGTTCAGTGCGGACTTCAGGGACGGATAAGAGGAATAAGCCCTGGGAACAAAGACAATAACTTCCTGTTTTTTTCTCATGGATATTGCGCTGTAGATAAGATGGAAGCAGACCGAGAATAGCTTTATATAAAAATATGCCAATGATTAGGTCTACAAGTGGACAATGCAGACCAACCAACTATTAATAATTAATAGAATTAATATTTGAAGGCACTGTTCCCGACTATTTTGTTCTTTGATTCCTGAAGTCTTGTTGTTATGGAGAGGTTGCCCTGGTAGTCAGCGGAGACTCCAGGAAGTCACTGCTCCAGGCCAAGAAATAGTCCCATAAATAATCCCCCATGAAACCACACATTTGTGTTTATATAAAAACAAACAATTGAGATACATCAATTGTCATGAAAGTATAATCCAATGATACAAACAGAAAATAATTTCTGCAAATTTAATTTCTGTCTTTTAAAAAATTCTGTCAAAATGTTCAATAAGCACCTCATTTAAAAAAAAAAGGATTGAGTCAGGCTTTATAGGATTAACAGACAGACACAAGAGTGGCGTCAATCTTCTTCTCATCATCATCTAAAGACGTGCATGCTAGGTAACTAGGACTACAATTGAAATGTAGCCGTCTGGCTAGGGCTCATTTACAGAAATGTTGATTAATGTGCATTGTCCTAATCAAATAAATACATCTTACAATCTTTAAAATATTACAATCTAACTCTTGGCAAGCAAGTAAATAGGCGTTTCTACATGCATTCTCTACAATCAAAATATATTTTTAGACCCTATTTTGTCAAATCCCTCGTGCTCATTTCCTCCCATGCTTCAGGCCTCTCATTCAGTCAGAAACGATGATTCATCTCTGTGAGCGAGAGGCCCAGAGTCAACAATACTGTATTGCATCCGAGTGCTAATAATTAGGTGATTAACTCATGCAGTTTGAATACAAGTTTCCAATTCATTTGCTGTGCTTGGGGACATACTTGCTTCTATCTTCTGCACACTACCTCTGCATACCTCATTTCTTCTTAAAAAATAAATTGTTTAATTTAATAGTAAACATTAGGTATCTCAAACTAAAGCAAGAGGCCCCTGACAGCTCTATAATTAACACTAGCTTTTAAAAGTAATTTCCTATTAGCTGCCAGGGGGTTTGCAATCATGATAGGCTCTCATTCCCAATTCTTACACTCCTCTCATTCCCTGGAAAGTCTTCTCCACTTACAAACTATGTCAGCATGGGACCTGGTATTTTCTCTGTATTCAGCTTCATTTCTAGGTAGTAATTTTGCTTGTTACCAATTATTAATAACAAAAATCTGAAGAAAGCCTGAATGCTGGCTGGATCTCTGGAGCAGCTAGTTTTTCAGACAGATGTTTGAACTCATGTGGACATTTTGTGCCAAAACCGCAACATGTTCTCACTTGCTTCAAATCAGTTTGTATTTAGGAAGGGGGGGGGGGGTAGAAAAATAAGCTGCAGTGGCATCACTTGCAACAGCTTTAAATAACTCACACCAACATTTTTTAAATCCCACAGAAGCCCTTGTTTCCCCAAAAAGTCAAGATTCTATTCGCCTGAGGAACAAAATGTCTTACCCCTGCTGTCAATCATCCCATGAAATTTTTGGATGAGAATCAAAAGATATTTAACACAAAATACACAGAGCAGCAGTAAATATTGGCGGTGTTAATGTCAGTGTGTACTGGAAGCGTGAACTTTCTCCTCTCATTTTCTTAGAGAGCTGTTTAGTGAGCGTCATCTCTTTTTACATCAGACCCTCAGCGAGGGATTAGGCAGTCCTCACTGGAACTGAATAACACGGGAGGATTAGCACTTTCGCCTGTCACCAAATCATTCTGACGGATTAGCAATCTCCACCGTCACTCTGGAGAATTCACTCCGGCTCCAAACGAATTCAAGTCAGTGTGACGGCCGAGGTGACATTGGAGTGAAAGGGAATGAGTCTTTTTTTTTTCCTCAACCCTTTCTGAGTCTGGCAACACGCTCAGCATGGACAATGATAGCTTGACGGACATTTAGTGGGAGCATGAGTATTTAGGTGGGCTTCCATACTGTTGAACGAGTACATCAGCTACAGATCAAGGAACACTTTTGTCATCTGCACCAAATATATATGTAAAAGTTCACATTTAAAGTGAGGAAGGTATCTGGGAGGAAATCTAAGTTTAACAGGAAACCCAGAATCTATCCTCACTGGGGGTTTCAACATTCTCCAAACTCACCAAAATGTCTCTATATCTGTATTTACAGGAGCTCTAAATACAACTGGTTCTCAGCATCTGATACCGACGCAAAAGGCAGCCTTTGGAGTCTGTATGAGACGCAACAGGCTTTCAAGTCCAATGTAAAACCCTCCGCGGAAATATTAGACGCTCAGAGCAACTGCTCGAGAACGGCGCTGTGAGATGACATAGTTTAAAGAGCGACAAAGGGGCCATCCACACGGAAACGCTTTTTGGTGTAAACGCACGTTTTGCATCGTTTTGGCCAATCATCCAAACGAATCCTGTGAATGCACTGCCTGAAGACGTACTTTTTTGAAACCTGGTCCCAGGGTGAAAAAATTTGAAAACGGCACGCTTGTGTCTTTGTTTGGACGGCGAAGCCGCATACTTGCGTATCGATGATGTCATCGCCACACCCCTCGACCTCTAGCCTTCGACCTCTTATCCCACGACGGCGTCTCATAACAGCAGCAGCAGTTCGACTTCACCATCGGTCCACACACAAACGATTCTGGTTTCCTTGCACTAGCTATTTTCGTCGTCTTCTTCTTGTGTTTGGTTTCTTCTTCTACTGTCTGTTTGTATACAGCGGGCAAGCTTTATGTGCATGCTCCGCCTATTCTTCTCCATTTTTGGTGAATTTCTGCAGCAGAAACAGCACCACCTATAGGCCTGGAATATGAAGTAGCATGTTGAGTCATTTACAAATGGATCCGTTTGGACGCAAATATTCTTGACACGATGCCAGGGAAGACGGGGGGAAAAAGATTGTTTTGGTACGTGTGGACGTAGCCTAAGTCTGTGGGGATAAAGAGTGACAGAATCTGAGAAAAGGCTTGGTGGATGGATGGGTCAAACAAACACAGGACTTTCACCCAGGAGGCCGCTGTTGGTGTCCCATGTGAAAGCAAAAGTCAACGTTAACTCATTTTAACTTTACACAACAAACATAGTAACATACTTATTTTAACCCAAACAACAATCGTTTTCTAAACCTAACTAAGTGGTTGTTAATAGGAACCCAACAAAAAATGTTTGCCTCGGAGTCCCTTAACTGGTTAATCCGGCCATGGCTACACAACAATTTCACTCCCACACTCTTAAAAGCCTTGTTCCCTAGCCAGTAAACAAAAGCCAAATCAGTTTTATTATTTAAGTATTTGCAAGATGATTACTGCTTAGGTTACCTCTTCACTGGATGTTTCTGTTTGCCATGTTTTCACAAAGGTTTGCATAATGTCTTTCAGAAATAACAAATTTCTTATTTAAGTCCGTTTTCTCAACGCCACAATTTAACAAAAAGAAGTAGTAATTCACAAAGACCAATAAATCCCCCAATGTATCTGTTCTTTAGGTAAAACTGTTGCAGCAATACAAAGCACTGACTGCAGTGTACTGTTTGTGGAATTCTACAACAAATGTGACAGAAGCCTAAGGCTCACTGCGACTGAGACACTCTTCTCCTGTGATTTGTTTACGCCAGAATGCGAACCTATAGAGTTATTGTACCTGCATCAAATTAGTGAGTCTGAGCTTACTGGATGCTTTTGCAGGATATTTCCTGCCTTTTACACCTGCTGCTTAATTGGCTATCTGCAAACATAACAATAAGCCAAAAAACTGAACTCTTCTGGGAATGAAGCGGGTTTGGACCACTTAAATGTGCTTAAATGCATTGAAATCCCAGGCTAACACATATTCACATGCATGCATACATATTCCAAAAACATTATGTACAGTCGGATATCCACTTGAAAGCCTCGTGACTAAGTGAGAAGGATGAATGCTACTATTGCGAAATAACTTGAGTTCATACTGTCTGTGCTCAAAGGAATTGGGGTTAGGATAGAGCTTGGGGAATTTTATCATATGTTTGAACAGTGTTTCCCTCATGTAGTCATCAAAACGACTGATATCCATCCAAGACCATCCAGTTGAGAAAGTAGCACATAAAATTATTAAACCCGACTTCTTCTTTTTTTTGGCAAAGTGAAGCCACGCTTTTTTTCTGCAAAAACTCTGTCTATAACTCAGCAGCTAATCTGTCCTGAATTCTGAACATTCTAAATCTTACAATTTGTACCATTCAAGAAAACCAAGCATAGGCTATGCCAGGAAATCATTACAGGGAAGCTGAGGACAAAAGGGCCTCTGTAGCAAAGCCGGTGTCTCACACAGGATGGAGAACTACTGGTGGCATGCATCCATTAGCACCTCATCTATTTTCTATCAATGGAACACAGAGCAGCATAGTAAATAGTATCACCTGCTCTGTACAAGCAGAGACATTTCTAGATTAACATTGACTACGTTTACATGCACGTAATATTCCGTTTTTTGCCCTTATTCCGAAAATGACGATATTCTGATTAAGTTGTTTACATGGCTAATGAAAGTGAATATTCCACTAATATTCCCGTTTACATGTAAAAAAAAATTCAGAGTTTTCCAGCGGTGGCGGACTTGTTGGAGCGTGCGAACACAGTGTCCCTCTTTCATTCCTTTAACCAGCTTCTTAAAAAGGTCGGCGTAGTGATGCATGCACATATCCGAAAACCTGTTGATATCCAGGTCTTTGATAATGTTTAAAAGTAGCTGTGTTTCTCCTTCTTATCGGGTCTGCAGCTTTGCAAACTGTTGGCTGGTTGGTTTGTGTACAGCAACCATAGCAACGCACAGAGCTGACCGTAAGCTGTAAACAGGCAAGAGGCCGTAAAACTGCAGTAAAACCCAAGGGGGCAAGCCTGCCCCCACAGCATGGATGTATTAAGAGAACTCCACAGAGCGAAGCCGCTATGGCGCCATTTTGATGCTAACAAGCCATCACCGCCCGTCAGCATCCCCTTGACTGCCATTCATTTTGGCGTCACTTTGACAGCGAATAACTTTACATCTGAAGTGTTTGAAGACTTCATTTGACCATCGTTTATTTCTAAAGAAACACCACAATGTATAAAAGGCTCCGTTACCTTGTACCTCATGTTATGGCTTCGTAGCAGACGTTTTTATAAAAATAGGATAACGATTGTGTCATAACCACGCAACTTACTGTCACATAGTAGATTAATTACCGTACAGTACAGGAGAAGCTCGCAGGCAGTTTGGACTTACATTGGATGTTTAGTTTAATTACTAATGTTAACTAGCATTTTAGTTAGCAGTAATTAGCCTGTACCTATGTTATCTCCTTATATATATACGCTCTCCGTCTCTGCAAGATTGGGAATGATTGATATTTCTATTGGCACAGCTACCAGAAGACTTACGTCTTTCAGACACGTTGCTCACGTCACATTTACGTCGGCAAGCTCAGTTTGCAGCTGCGCAGTAACGCTCGGCACTCACCGGAAAAGTGCTTCTAATAGACTACGCTCGTCTCCGTCAAAAACAACGGAGTCACTTTGTCCATTTCTTTAACTGTCTATAGTAAAACCCCTGATTGAGACACATATTCCAAATGTGCTGTATATATGTCCAAATAATGGCTCTGAAACCTGAATAATACCAGAATATCCCATGTCTTAATCGGAAAATGCTATATTCGGAAAAAGGCCTTATAATATCCAACCAGAATATGCTGTTTAGCCTTTGGGATGGAAAGCGTGCAAATAACACATGAAGAGATATTGATTTTAGAGACATGAGTGGCTTTGCAAATGAAATATGGCAAAGCCCAGTGATCAAGGCCCCATCCATGTGGGAATGCTGAGTGCATTTAGCACATGTCGTGGCAACCTGAGTGCACCTTGCTAGTTCCCTCTCCGTTAATGACCCATTAAATGTCCGGAAACCTTTGAACCACTTAGATGCTCACAGAAATAGTATTCTTACTTTTAGAGAGCGATCAGCAACAACTTGCCTAATTAATTTCCTTCAAGTTGTAGCTCAACAAGCCATGTCCTATTTGTTGTGTTTGGCTAAGGTTAGTGTGCAGATTTCTCCATTTCCAAATTAGACTTAATAGACCTCAATGCAAGGCAGCCACAAGATATTTTTTATTTAAGTCTCAAACGAGGCTTATGCAGGGATATTTTGCTACTTAAATGCTGCGTGTACACCAACGTGTAAAACCCAGCTGAATGCTTTTATGATCATGTCCTTTTTTCTGGGAGAAGACATAAGGCATTCTTTGAACATACTTTTTGAAGTAGGCAAGGTGGTTTAAAGGAAAGTGGGTACAACAAAAAGATAAATTACAACGCTGTCAACAATAGAAATCCCTTAATGCACTTAACAAGAGAATAATGGCATATTGTGCAACACAGACAATGTCTGAGGGTGAAATTAGAGGCAATCCTCTCATGACAACTCTGACTTTTTAAGTGAAGGAACAGAATTGTTCTTAAGTAAAATACTCCAGCAATCATTCTTCCTCTAATGAAGCCCATAGTGAGTTACAAACTAACTATGTCTCCAAACAGAGGAGAGCAGGGGCTGTTACCCACACCATCTTCTCAGTTAATTAAGTTGATGGTATCAGCATTTAGAAACTTTGAGTGCATTATTAGGTTCTGTAATCCACTAATTTACAAATATATACCAAGGTTTTAGAATTGAAATGTGTAGTCCTTAAGAAACCCAATTGTATGATATTACTGATACTATTTATTTTGCTATGGCCATTAAATGTATTCACACCCATTAGTTACCTCTCCATAGTGTACATTGTTAGCCATGGAGTCTGCCAGTCCCGCATGTACATGCACAAATCTGTCTGCTACCTTAAGCACCACGGACAGTGCCATGGATTTATTGATTCACAGTTAGGCTACTGATATCTTCGAGCCTTGGTCGAGGCCATAGATTCTAACTTGCACAAACCTCAGCTAGAAAAGGATCAGTGAGTAGAATAGACTAACATATTCAACTAAACAACCCCTCTGCCCCTGCACTCTCTCTGCTACTAGGGGATGGACAGGGGTATGGCAGGTATGGCATTTTATTCATGTTCCTCCCTCAAATCGCCTAGTGCCTGTAACGAATTACTGTTAAAAGTCTGGTTTCACCCCATATTTACAGCTGATATGAGAAAGTTACCAGGTTTATAATGCTGTAATTAAACTGTCTAGTTTTACATTGCCAGACCTCTCTCCACAGCGCTGCGGAGGAGGGTCTGGATAGTCCACACAACATTCCTGGATAGGAGAAAAATGTGCTCTGGTTTATTTGCATTTCTTTAAACCAATCACAATCGTCTTGGGCGGGGCTAAACGCCGGAGGCAGCAACGGTGCTTCTGCAAAATAGCCGCGGGAAGGAACGTGTTTTGGTGGAACATGTGCACGTAGAGAGGCGAGTTTTGTAATTAAAACGGCTGTCGAGTGTCTGAGGAGAATTTTACTCAAAAATAAAAAGATAAACCTAATTTGATTTTCAGTTGTAGCTTGGAGAATGTTTCCCAAATCGAACCGAGTTTAGAATGCCAACACAAAGAAAGCGGAAGGTGAGGGACATCCAGCGGAACCTCTGGCAGGCACCAAAACGATCCCGTGAATTAAGCGTTGTTGATTTAGACAAAATTGTGTCAAACTACAAAAAAAATAGGATCCTAATAACACCTCTACACCTGACGTTACACTGGAATTGATAGAAAAACGAAGAAAAACAATAACATTAACAGATCCTCTTCTAAAGCAAGTATTTTAAGAACAAGAGGATAGAGCGGTGGTGCATTCAGTATTACCAAGTGACATTTGCCTGTTTGACAAGGTAGCACCTTGATGTTTGCAGTCTCTATCTCTCATTTTCTTGAAGCATGAGCTGTGGTGCTGGCCCACTAACAGTGTGCAAAATAAGGGACAGTCTTATTCTGTAGTGGATCCATTTCCAACACTGCTATGCTAATTAATCCCCAAAGCAGCTGACAAACACAGCAAGATGGACTGCTTGCACATTTTGCACAAGATTAGTGAAATGCAACACATTCAGGATGTTCTCTCGTCAAACTGACACTGTCCCAACAGCAGCTCTCTGTTCGCTTACTCACTCCAAAGTGTGATATTGAGATTGCTCGGCAATATTTGTTCTGCAAAATCTGGCTCTCGCCAAACACTTACTGCTTTTAGTGCAGGTTTCTACAGTCAGAAGCTTTAATTTAGTCCAGTGTGTTTGCCAGCTGGATTGCAAGAATCTTGCAGCATTACAGCAAATGCACTTGTTTTGGCAAACAAGCATACAATTACTTAAAATTCAAAGAGCTTGCCTTAATGCTGCACTCAGCAAGATTTCTCATAAAATATCATCTTTTATTTTTACATTAATTATGCTAATTCGATTTTTTTTGTTCAGTTTCAAATAGGTTTAATTTTGGGTGGGAAAAGAAATGTTTGGATTTAGTTTATTATTTACTTTTATTTAGATTCATAGTTCTGTGACAGAATCATTACTTTATGTTTTCAGAAGTTGTTCTGCAGTCTGTGATGTGAAATTGATTCTCTTTTCTACCCAGGGAACATTTCTGCTTACGTTTTTCAAGTACGAAATATAGTATTTTAGTTTAGTTTTTTAGTTAAATGTTTCTGTTAACTAAGTTTTTACATCAATTTGTTTACTTTAACACCCCCTGAAAATGTTGTTTTTGCTGACTTCAAGGGGTTTAATTTCTCTCCTAGCTGCAGTGATGTAGAAGTGTATCAGTACACCATGACATCACTGCGGTGTGGCACAGGTGCAATAAAGGCAAGGCAAGGCAGCTTTATCTGTATAGCACATTTCAGCAACAGGGCAATTTAAAGTGCTTTACATAAAACATTAAAGAGCAGTTGAAAACGATTAAAAGTTAAAAACAGATAAAATACAAGAATAAAATGTACAGTGCAGTATAAGAAATTAACAATTATTTAAAGAAAGGCAACATAAAAAAAAGGTTTTCAGCCTTGATTTAAAAGAAGTGAGAGTTGCGTCCGACCTGCAGTTTTCTGGGAGTTTGTTCCAGATATGTGGAGCATAAAAACTGAACACTACTTCTCCCTTTTTGGTTCTGATTCTGGGGACAGCAAGCAGACCTGTCCCAGACGACCTGAGAGGTCTGGGTGGTTCGTAGTGCAGTAGCAGATCAGAAATGTATTTTGGCCCCAAACCGTTTGGTGATTTATAAACCAACAAAAGTATGATTGATTTTTTTTAGGGAGACCTGTAAAGACACCGTTACAGTAGTCCAGTCTACTGAAGATAAAAGCATGGACAAGTTTTTCCAAATCCTGTTGAGACATAAGTCCTTCAACCAAGCCCACTTCTGAAGAGGAGGTTTTTATTTTCATTGTTTTTAAAATGGCAATGTTACCAAATCTACCCCACAGGCGTGAACAAATCTAAAAAACAAAAATTATAATTCTGCCTTTACTTTTACATCTGTAGTCAGATGACAGAACAAACTGTATGGAATACCTTCAACTTCCATGAAGTTCATCAATACCTTAACCTCATGTTCATTTTAAACATGACTTATTATTAGTAATGCAAAGTTTGCTAACATTTAAGTTTATAACAAGCTCTTGTCTTTCACATGATTGGCCCCCGGCCCGGACTTTGGACATGTCTGCTTTAAACCAATCACAATCGTCTTGGGCAGTGCTAAGCGCCGTACGGAGCAACGGCGCCACTGCAAAATAACCTCGGGAAGGAACTTGTACGTTCAAAAGTAGTTTTAGTCGTGCAACAGAAAACTCAGATTGGACAGATAGTCTAGCTAGCTGTCTGGATTTACCCTGCAGAGATCTGAGGAGCAGTTAACCACAGTCCTCACAAATCCACCAGAGTTTAAAATGCCAACACAAGGGAAGCCCAAGGCAACGGATATTCAGTCTAAATGAGTGAAATCCGGCGAAATATTTCTCCCCAAAAAAACACTGGTAGTCTCTAACCATGGCTTGGCTCCAGTCTCAGTTGTATTTGCTGAGGTTTTGAGATGTCTGCTGCTGAGATTTGACACTGCAATACAGGGGAGGTGAATAGAAATTGAATGAAATTACTTCTACTGCTCCTTTGTCATCCTCCTCTCTGCCTGTCTCGCACTAGAAATACTTAGAAAATTCCTCTGTGGCTGTCTCTAGATGTATTCAGACAAACAACCCACATCAGTGCAAACCTTTTCTGCAACCAAAGTTCCAGTCAAATCTCTTTTACTGCATGGAAATGTGAAACTAGAGGATATTACAGGTCACACTAACTGGGAGACACATTGGGAAAACACTTCCCTCATGTTGTCTCAATAGAGAAAGTCACATCCAGTGAGTCACAGTCTACCGACATAATTACATAAAACTTCCCAATTTAAATTACCGTAACTCTTAGGTCACCTATTCTTTTTCAGAGGGAATTAAAATAATGCCAGATGCTAAGGACAATTTGTTGCTGCTTCTTGCCTGGAGTCCTTTGTACATGTGGTGCATGCACATTTCAACAGTGAAGATACAATCAGTCAGCACTAAAGATCATTTAGTGTATCCAAGCAGCACACTTATTATTCTAACCAATAATACAAATAACTTGTAGAGGAATTTTGTACAGGTTTCACCCCTGTTTGTAACCTCTATCTATGCATATGACACTACAATATGACACTAATCGACCCAACTAAAAAAGTAACATACTCAAATATATATTAAAATCAAAAACCAAACTAAAACAGAAATCTATAAATTATAGTTACCCTGATTGAGAGGCAGCTCTGCACACTACCTCTGGGTCAGATGCTCAGTGTGGCAGCAGCACACAAGGACGCAGCTATTGCAGGGCATGTGGCGCTGATGCTGTCATCCTAAAAAAGTCACTGGCGCTGTGGCTTTGGCCAGCAACCAGCCACATGGCCCCACGGCAAGGAGTGTGCTCTCAGACAGCGGATCAGCCAGAGAGCTGGCATCCACACAACAGGACAGCTGAGAGGCCACGGGCTCCACAACTGGAAACACACAGGCCCTGACGCTACACTGTCCGTTTAATGGCCTTTGTGTTCTTTGAAGTGCTTTATAATGATGAGGAGGTGAGTGCATTAAGGCTACAGCTCGCTGGGCCAATCGTTTTGACAGGGTGGTTACTAAAAGTATAGCAGGTGTTCCCTGAGAGCGCCGCTCTGTTCCCTGTCTAAGCAAACAACCCGTTTGTATCTGCACTCGCTGTTTTTATTTGTGCTATTACTGAGCACTCCAGCAAAGCCATCCTGCATCCTGTCACAGAGGTGAATAAAACCATATTGACCATCCTAGATTGGAACAATATTTGTTCTGAAATGTGCAACAGTGGGCCGTCTCTTTCCCTCTATCATGACAGGCAATCAGCAGTTGTTTTTATTACCGCGCATACGATGTCAGGAAATCAGTATGATTTGTGTTTGTCTATCACCTGGTGTCATTTATTACACTGTGGCCGGTCCAGCAAGCCTAAAAGTATCTATTTATACTGGAGTTTCTTTTTTTCTAATAATAAAAATGTTATGCTACATGATGTTGCCTTATCTTAACTTCACAGGGCAACGCAATGCTTAACTATATAGCGTGTCAGTTGTCTTCATTGCTGCTGCAAACGCATCAGAATCCAACACAATAACACATGAAACAAAAAAACATCTAAAAGCAAAAACAATCAATATTAGCCTTGCAGTTACTGCACACTCGTATATTTGCCCTGAAACATGGTAAGATTCTGAATGTAGGACCGTAGAAGATGTCATTTGCCTTAACATTATGCTTTTAAGACAAAACATCTCATTCAGATCACGCTCCTTAATCACCTACCGCCACTCTCACTTTCAAATCCTGTATCAGATTTACTTTATTGTATGCTGTGCCATTCGTGCACTTTAAATGACATTTCAAAATGCCTCCTGTTGACTTTTGGCATCATTTCCACTATTATCCAATTCAGTAAGGTCTTTATAACCTCCCCTTGCTCATTTTGGTCTCCTTCTGTTTTAGTTTCATAAACCCCTCTGGGTTCACATTTCTATCACCTGCACAATGTGTAATCTATTACCCTCTATCATTTTTTACTGTATATGTGACTACAGTAAATTTGCTGTAGCAGAGATGGAAGGAGGCAGCGTGAGAGAGGTCGGGGGAGCTAATGATAGAATATGGGCCAGATGCAGGCAGAACTCCAGGAGATGCAGAGTTATGGGCCTCGCTGTTGAAATTAATAAATACCAAAATGGAAAGAGACGAGGGTGAGGGCGGGAGGGCCGGCAGGTACTCTGACATTCAGATATCAAATCTGCCTTTTGGCTTATGTCACATTTAATTCCTCACCTTTCCACAATAGTCTGCCTGCTGCTAAACCCACTGAAACAGAATACAAAGTCATCTTTTTCTGGCATTATAAAAAGTTTGACTTTTTGGCACAAAATATGTCTGTAAGGCTATGTTTACGTATTGTTTTACAAGAAAAAGTTGGGCGGGCGCTTTTTGTAGTGATACAGTAGCTACTGCTACAGTATCCTAGCTAGAGCGCTATGTGGCGCAATGCTAACTTTAGATAAAACAAAGTGGTGGAGCGAGCTAGAGAAAGAACAGAGAGAGAGTGGTGCTGCTAACGTTAGATAAAACAAAGCGAGTTCCCTGTACAGGGAGCACCCGGTCATACCGTATACCTCGCTGTGCTCCGACTCCATTTTTTCTTGTTGTTATGAAAACGACAGGTCTGGCTACTCCGCTTGTCATTGGTCGGCTGTCAAAAAAACGCTTGACGTAGGCTGTTTTTTTCAGAAAGGTTGAACTTTTTTAAACTTCAAAAAGATGCTCCAAGCTGCAGAAAAGAAGTCGGCAGTGGTGTTTAAAAAAGTGCTCAGGACTTTTTTGGAAACACGATTTACTCCATAGGGTTATAATGTAAAACAGACGCTGGCAGCTTAAAAAAAGACGCAAAGTGTGAACTAACTCTTTACCAGGATCCAACCAGGGTCCTTTCTGAGACTTGTTAGATGTTAACCCACACAATTTCCATAGCTCAGGTATTACACATATTAATAATGAAAACAAGATGGATTATCCACAATAACCAGGACACTGTTTCTGGAAAAACACATTGATGTTAAGTTAAATGTCATTTTTTTCAATCAGAGTCATATCGCAAAAGAGAGTGCTTAAAAACTGTCAGTCATTTGGTTAAACTAACATTTGAAGTTAATGTGGTAAATTGCAAAAGTAAAATAAATGACTGCAATACTACTAGAAATAGATATAATCAAGTCTTGTGAATTAGCTAACGTTAGGCAACCATTGGGACACCATAAAGCCAAGCAGTGCGTTGGTCTATCCACTCGGCGCTGTGCTTCATTATCAAATCCATTTCGCTTGCTTGTCGTCTTCCCGTCGACCATGCAACTTGTTGTTCTCCTGGGTAAAAATTGCAAATTAACCCTTTATTTGAGTATTTATTTCACTACCACCAGATACACCACTAACATCAACTTATTACCACTAGTTTTACACTTTTTTTGGAATTCATGGTGAATAAACATCATTATACCACATTTTTAGTTTAAAAAAAAGCTGAAATTATGAATTATTTTGACGAATAGTTACGATTGAGTGAAAAATCACAGACTGTCAAATTTTAGTCAGGATACTATTTTTTTTTTTCAAATGCTATAACATTTAATAAAAACCCCAAAATGCAATGAAAGTTGAGAACTGATCCTTTATTTTACTTGAAAAAAGTGTTGTATTGAACAATCCATGTCATTTTGGGGCAATTTGCTTAAAAGAAACCCAATTTGAGAGAGAGAGAGCGAGACAGAGAGAGAGAGAGAGAGCGAGAGAGAGAGAGAGCGAGACAGAGAGAGAGCGAGAGAGAGAGAGAGAGAAAGAAAGAAAGAAAGAGAGAGAGAGAAGATGGATTATGTCATGCAATGTTTCTGTAAATTATTAATAATTTACTCAGAATGCTGCTTTGTCACTTTTGACCTGCCAGCCTGAACCCCATCTGGTAAGCTTACCCGAACCTGCCCGACCTGCGCGTTGTTAAGTCGACGCGCGCATCGCTGGTAATGGAGTGCTTCTCAGTAGCAGTGTTGCATTTATTTTTCTAAAAATGTGTGTAAACAAGTGAAGGAGTTCAAGTACCTTGGGGTCTTGTTTGCGAGTTGAAGGGACAATGGAGCTGGAGATTGGTCGGAGAATCGGCACAGCGGGGGCGGTATTACATTCAGTTTATCGCACCGTTGTGATGAAAAGAGAGCTGAGCCAGAAGGCAAAGCTCTCGATCTACCGGTCAGTTTTCGTTCCTACCCTCACTTATGGTCATGAAGGCTGGGTCATGACCGAAAGAACGAGATCCAGGGTACAAGCGGCCGAAATGGGTTTCCTCAGGAGGGTGGCTGGCGTCTCCCTTAGAGATAGGGTGAGAAGCTCAGTCATCCGTGAGGAGCTCAGAGTAGAGCCGCTGCTCCTTCACGTCGAAAGGAGCCAGTTGAGGTGGTTCGGGCGTCTGGTAAGGATGCCCCCTGGGCGCCTCCCTAGGGAGGTGTTCCAGGCACGTCCAGCTGGGAGGAGACCTCGGGGAAGACCCAGGACTAGGTGGAGGGATTACATCTCCAACCTGGCCTGGGAACGCCTCGGGATCCCCCAGTCAGAGCTGGTTAATGTGGCTCAGGAAAGGGAAGTTTGGGGTCCCCTGCAGGAGCTGCTGCCCCCGCGACCCGACCACGGATAAGCGGACGACGGTGGATGGTGTGTAAACACAGCCACCAAGATAACTAACAACATAATGTAGCTTTGAGATGTCCTAGTGATTCTTCATAGTAAAAATGTTTGGAAGATGAATATAGCTCATTGGAGAATGCAGTGGGACACTTTGGCTACAGTTGTCCTCTCCACTTCCCCAGTCATTGATTTGATAACATTAAAGGAATTCATTTAACAGAAATGAAGCACAGCGCAAATTCTTTCAGGAAGATGTCATTAACACTCCATTAGGCTACTCTCTCTTAAATAAATCAGCTGTTAGAAGTGACACTTTCAGTTAAACCTATCAGTTACGGCCACGAAAATTCAAGGACCAATCACAGCATTACAGCTCTGCTTAAATATCTTGTTCTCTGGCTGTTCAGCTGTCATTACAGGCAAAGCGCTCAACCCTCCACCTCCCTGCCACCTCCAGTCATGTTTCTACCGGCTGGCCGATGCGTTGCCTCATTGGTCTGGTCCCCGGTCTCCTTCTCCACTGCCACCAGTGTCTAGACTCCATCGGGGGTTATTTTCCTATCTATACCCCTTTAAAAATATTATTCGATGGAGTCTAATCTCCAAAAGACTTTTACATTTTACCATGCAATTGTATAATAAATATTTTCTTTTTGCATACCTGCAAACGAAATCTCTCCTGATTCAAATTGCCTGCAAGCATAAAGAGATCCTCAAGTTTAAATGAACAAGGGGGTTACTATTAAAGATGACTCTGAATTAGTCGTCAAATCAATTTCTGTATATGTGCTGTATAATATCTTCAAATGTAATCTGGGGCCAACCACTTCCTCTGGGTGTAATGACAAATGTACCCATCATTTTCCCATGCTAGTATCAAACCACCTGTTGCCAGAATTCAGGAAAGGACATTAAAAACATTCAAATGTTTCTGGGGGAGGATCCCTACACCTGTGCTTCCTATGTCCTAATGAGACATTGGATAACGTCAGAACTATAGTGGGTCTATAAAAAAACAAGGCTTTCTTTTAAGGTTGTGAAAAGATGAAATTGTTTGGATATTCAGTTTATTAGCCACCCAGGAGAACCATATACTGATTGCTAAAACTCCTCGTTAGCTAAAGATGACACAACTTGCATTAATTAAAGAGCTCAGAAAATGTCATTCAGAGGGGAGAAAAAAATCTTAGTTAACTACACTACCGAGTTAATGAATGTACTGCTTAACAAAGGGCACCCAGCTCTTTTTACCGACAATGCTCTTAAATAATCTAAAACTAGGCTTCTGAGAAACAGCTAATGTCAACCTTCCCCTGAGTATATGATGATGCCAGAAGAAGGGAAGCCCATACTAACCTGAGAACTCCATTGTGCTGAAAGCTTTTTTTCCTCCCCCATTTTACCGGTGTCTCTTACAGGAGTGTGTCCTCCAGAGGCCTGCCTGTTGCTTTGATCACTCATTTCTTAATGGGAAGGTTGGGTGCCATTATGTGCTCTTGACATTGCTGAGGGCTGAGCATTTTTATATATAGCAGCAAGAGTGACAGGCACTTATAAACATTTTGACTTTTAGCACTTTAAATGGGTTTTCAGACAGGAGTGGTTTCCTCTAGTATGTAATGTGCTACGAGGTAGAGTGAAGATCGCCTAGCATTAAGGAAACAAATAACTTTATTAGTTATTAATGCAATCTGTAATTGCAGTTGGTCAAGTCTGTACAGAGCAGTATGAACTATATAAGTAACAAATATCAATCTCTAAATCACAGTGATCACAGTTCATTTCATAAAACACACTGAGCTTTTAAACTGCTACATGTATACAGTGGTGGAATGTAAGTACATTTACTCTCAAGTACTGTACTTAAGTACAATTTTGAGTATGTCCATGTGGTGCTACTTTCTACTCCACTACATCTCAGAGGTAAATATTGTACTTTTTACTCCACTACGCCACTAATTACTTTACTTTACAAATTAAGATTTTTGCACAC
The DNA here is from genome assembly GCA_023631565.1 of Gymnocephalus cernua. Taxonomy (NCBI): domain Eukaryota; kingdom Metazoa; phylum Chordata; class Actinopteri; order Perciformes; family Percidae; genus Gymnocephalus; species Gymnocephalus cernua. The sequence continues at coordinate 5,453,692 of CM042444.1, read as the reverse complement.
AAAACATTTGAAGTCAAAGTCATTTAGATGATTGACATTGGCAACTCCTTAACTGTTTTAGTAATTTTTCATGCAAAAACATTTAATGTGCCAATGTAAAGATTTGCTGCTTGTCCTTTGAATTATTAGTCTGGCTATCACCAGACCAAGCTCAATCGTTTAAGATTGAACATCAGTCTGGGGAGTCTGCTCTGTATTTTCTCTGCACAAGAGGCGTGATCAACGGGCGTAGTTCAAATACCTCTGTACGCAATTGGATGGTCCGACAACCAAATAACATTACCCAGTTTAGCTCACGATACATCAAAAGCAGGCTAAGTTCCCGTATGCAACACTTGAAATGCAACGATGCATCTGTAACATACTCTCTTATTGTAAATTAATGATTTTCTGCCTGAGCAAAATATTCATCGCGACTATATGACCTCCCGGTAACGCTAACTCAGTAATCTACAGTGGGCAATACAGCATTGTAAAGAAAAGATCTTTACGACAGCAGGTGTGGTAAAAACACTACTGCTAGAATCAACACACACTGAAAGTTACACATAGCCACTTTAAATAAAATTTTGAATGCAGGAATTCTACTTGTAAGTAGAATGAGTATTTCTACACGGTACTTCTTCCACCCTCTATTAGCAAAATATCATACCATCTGTACATCAACCAGCTCCACCCCCGATCAGTGTTCATGTTCAGCTTCCTGCATGTGTCTGTGTAAGTGGAATTATATATATGTGTGTGTATACAGTAGGTTGACACCAATGAAGTATATTGATTTTCTGATAAATGACCACGATACTACAGGCTATCATTAAGAATAAGCTTCTAACTGTTGTCTACAGCAATGGCTATGATGCAGTTTGATGGATTACATATTTGGAAATGGATCAATACTATGCTGGTTGCCTGTGTGAGGACCGTGCCCTGCATGGATTTTAATGTAACATGTCAGCAGGATTACGTAACTGTGAATATGGCTGTTAATGTTATGCTTATTATTGTGGCAATGGGTATATCTGTTATTATGATTAGTGTTGTGTTTATTCATATAATTATGACTATGCTTATGACTATGAATTTAGTGGAGGATTATAATTATTTGAAAGGTTTTCAGCAGTGCTGTGTCTTTGTCCTTTGTATCTCTAGGAAATGCACGTGTCTCTCATTCCCAGAAATGTCCTCATTCACATTCACGCATTCATATTTGATGTAGAATATCTGCAGAAAATAATAGCTGTTGGCAACTTTGAGACGATTTTGGCTCCGCCGTTGAAAACACCCATGTGAGTCGAGCCCTTGTGTGTATTTATGTTTGAGAGAAAGAGCAACAGAGCATGCGGCGCAGGAGGAGGTGCATCATACCTGAGTAAAAAATAGGCTCTGTGAGTGTCGGGGCATAATTTTGCTCTTGTGAATTTCCCACGCAGAACTGTTCCATTTTAATCATGCACTGGAGAAGGGGGGGGAGGAACCTCGAGATTGTTGAAACTGACGCCTACAGAAACCTGCATCTGCAATGCTAATCACACTCCAGCAAAGGGCCCCACAGACAAACCCTGTCTTTTCCTGTAAAATTAAACAAAAATGTGTCTCCAATAACAACCAAGCACTCTGTACTGTAGCTCGCCGCACGGTGTTTTGCAGGGCTACATCTGGAGAGAGCCTTCACTTTTCTGTTACTTTGGCAAAATCTGTATTCAGAACAAGAGCACGGAGATTAAATGAGTCAGCCTACAGTACTGTCTGCTACACTGGGTATCATATTTATGCCACGATGATGCATGCATGTTTCTATTTTATGTGTGAATGTTCTCGGTGCTTTTATATTAATTCAGACATCTGTGAATCCCTTTGTCTGCCACCTCCTTTACATAACGTAGGTTAAACCTCAATGTATTCACAAACATTGTAAGATTCATAGACTTTTCTCGTTTTTATGGAGAGTTGTCTTTGAGCTTTTTAGCCATTTTGGCAGAGCACCTGTGCCTATTTTGAGAATACTCTCAGAAAGCTCTTAACGTCACCTAAAAAGCAGTTGCAGTTCAGGAGTGGTTCCATCCATGCAATTGAAGCACTTTATCACGTCTTTGTAATTCAGCATTTGGAAGTTTTTTTCTTTTTGCAGCATCTTCTTTTGATTTAGAAATCCATGAGCTACATAAAAGTCCTCCTCCTTAGCTTTTATCTTCAATATTATTTAATCTCCTGCAGAGAACATTCTTTTCAATAAACGTGAAGCTTTTTTGCTATGAGTTCGACATTGCTCTACTGCCTATAGACTTCTTAGAGGAAGGTAGTTTGAAGCAGTTAAAGGTGCTCTAAGCGATGTTGGGTGATGTCACTTCTTGTTGACGTTCAAAGTATTGTCAAACAAAACAGAGGCCAGCTCGCCCCTCCCTCCTCCTCATCCCGTCCCCTCTTCCTCCCTTCCGTGCACTAACCCCCCGGCTCCCACCCCCAAATCCTTCTTGTCGGTAATTGTCTGGAACGTTGGAAGACTGTTATGTTTTGTGGTGCAGGTTGGCACAGTTTATTTCTGTTGGAGTTAGTGGAGCCTGGACTGTCTACAGAGACCGCGTTTTTTTTACAGTGTGTTCAGGGGACAGGCAGCTCTCGGATAGTGAGGAGATGATAGAGATGTTTGCTGTATGTGACAAAAAATGTTGTAGCCTAAAAAATGCATGACATTGCTTAGAGCACCTTTAATCTCCATTCATTTTCTGTCTACTGTCCATTAACATTTAAAAAGAGAAAAGCCTTCTGTGCTGACTCGTAACCTACACACAATAAACATGGCGGTTCCTTTACTGCTTTAAGAGCTGATGACCTGAAGGCCTTTTGTTACCAAAGTCTACAAAGAAACCTCCATAAAATTCCATAAAATACCTGAATTAATGATATACTTCCAAGGAACGTGACTGAATTTGAATACAATACGCTATTAAGCACAAAAAAGTGCACTGTCTACACGTTACTGGAAGCCTAGAAGAAAAACATGTCTGTTGTCCACTGACAATCGCTTTGCTCTTGTTTTAAACTAAACTGGAGTACTACAGTACTACAAATGAGATATTCTTTCTAACACTGCAGACCACTTTGAAGCACATAGCTGTGTTGCAGACAGTTGAATGTATCATCCAAACAGCTACCTGTTTTCAGGTAATCTCAGTACACTATTTAAATAAAGTTGATGAGACTTCAAACTTGCTCGGCCTTAGTACTCTATTACATTCTACCAATTAATTAATTAATGCAATTAAAAACGTGACACTTTTTTGATTAAGTGCCGATTTATAGTATGGCATGTTCCCGTGCTGGTGGGAAGCTCCAACATCTGGGATATACGAGGTGGCTGCTGAACAGCATTTTATTTATTAGTTATGCTGTAGGAAAATTAAACCCAAAAGCAATTAAAGTGTGTGTGTGTGTGTGCGTGTGTGAGTGTGAATTAGCCAAGTCCTTGCATTAATAATGGCGCTATTCAGCAGCCAGCTGTTCTTCTATTGTGCTTATAATAGTTGATTGCAATACAATAACTTAAATGCGTGCACTAATAGCAGAATAGGGATGTAAGAGCTACAAATAAGAAAATACACGCAGATCAAATTTGTCTGAACACACATAATTTTACTCTCTAATTTAGCTCATTCACGCCATTCTTACTTTAGCAAGCACAATAAAACAGGCACCGGTAGACTGACAGCTGATCATTAACTATTACTAAAAATGGTGCACTTAAACACAGTGGACTCCTGCTTTGTAGGCCTCAGCGATATGCCAGTGCAATACACCTTGCATTTATCAGCCTTCAAACCCTCCATTATGTTACCTTATCCTGTATTCATATCATATGAAAACACCACATTTTAAATAGTCTTGTTATGTATAAAATTCATGCGGCTATGAACTATTTGAATTCAGGCATAATATGTTTAACGTCTGTGCAAGAAGTAGACATACACATGAAACATCTGGATCTCTAGGTGACACTTGTTGCTGCAACATGTGGCATCTGTCCTTTTACAATAACAACAAATATTAACAAATATATATATATATAATCGTTAATATTTGTTGTATTTATTTGTTGTATATATATTACATCATTAATTTAAGAAATTTCGTGTTCATGCCTAAATTCTTAGATTTGGCTTAAGATTTTCTTGGATTTTGGACGCTACAGAAATGCTGGTTGCAGTTTGCTGTGGGTATGTCATGTGGATGTGACCCGAAGTGAGCTGTATTGTGGTTATTGAGCTGAAGCTAATAGCCACAGATCACGTAAGTCCTAATAATACGAATAAGACAATCAGTAAACAGAGCTAAACATTGAGCAGATAAAGTCCAAACGCTGGCATTGCTTCTTCACATTGCTGGCACCATCTGAGGGAAATAAAAGTGCCAAGAAGCAACCAGCTGGTTGGTGCGCAGCCACATGGATGGGATGTCAACTCATTAGTTTGCTCATTAAGATAGGAGTGATGAATGCAGGGGTTTGAAATTGACCAGTGAGGCTGTGGAGTTCAAGATGTTGGTCATGGTTAGTATGACTTACTAATGACAAAAACAAGGAAGGGTTAAAAAAAAGTGCAAAGTCAACAGGAAATGATCAAGAACTAGAACGAGTTTCAAACACTTTCATGCACTTGATGAAAATTAAAAGCCTCCAATGACACAAGCACAGCCTTGACAAGCCCTGCCAGTTACTTCCAAATGAACAGAGGTGGTGGTGTGAGGAAAGGAAAGGAAGTCCGTGAGGAGAGCACAGCACAGGAAAAGAGAAAAACAAAGGGGGTGGAAGACAATGCCACCTTCCCCTCTTCCCTCTATTATCTCATTTCCCATCCCCCTCTCACCCTTAACGAGGGATAGTTTTCTCCTCGCCTCTCATCTCTCTCCTCCCTTCCTTTCCTCACCGTCTCCAGGGACCAAACACACCCTTGACATGTTGCCATGGAAACGCCTCACACACACACAATCTTGCAGACTCTCTCTCTCTCTTTCTCTCTCTCTCTAAGCGGTAACGCCTGTATTCTCTCTCTCCTCTTTTAGCATCCCTCTTGCTCGGAGACAACAAGGGCGGCAGTTGTCGGAAAAACCCTGACGTACGGCGGAGTCCCTGTGCCTGAATCCATTTGTCACGAGAAAAAGTTATAAAAACCTTCTTTGATATTCTGAATTGATGGTCACAAGATGTTAGAGTTTGGTCAGTGTGATACATTATTTGACACGGCTCACCAAACTGTTGTTCCTGAACGCCTCTTTTTTTTTCTTTTTTAATATGGCTTACAAATGCATTCGTGACAATTTCCCCTGAACTTTGCTCTCCATTAGGAAGATAGTAACAAGCAGATTTAGTAGTAGCTGAGTCCCTTGGCTGGAGCATAACTCATTTATAATTCAGTCTTATTTCTCATACTTAAGGTCAGGATAGTGTGTAAAGTGAGTTTGTTTTTGTTACAAGCACTCATCCGCATGAAAGGATGTATCTACACTATATCTCACCCCCGCAGGCTTTTAGAGATCCTGGTCCACTCTGGGGGGGTTACAAAAAAGGACTGTGTTCCTGTGCTGCAGGGCCACTTTGACTCACAGCAGAGCACCCCGCCGCCAACTTCATACAGTGCATGTGTCATCCCCGCTGTGCAGCTCGGGGAAGGTTTTTATCCACCTTGTGAAGTGTGTTGGTGTCATCATGTCATCCAAGGCACAGATGTACTCTCTATGCTGCATCAATCTTCAGTGAAAAAATAACCCACTACAGTCACATTCACAGGCGTCACCAAACCATTCTCCAGGGGCAAATTTCACACATTCAAAAAAGAAAAAGAAAAAGTAACATCACTTAATTGATTTCCTTTTCATCCCACAAAGCTGTGGGGAGGGAAGTGTCGTCATCCACCCAAAACTCAGTGAATGCACCACATTTTCTTCCCTCAACCTACATCACTCCCAAACTGAGGCAGAGCTTTTCATCTTCATTTTCATTCATCACAGACGTAATTTCTCTTGTTTATTTAATTTATTTAGTTATTCAGTTATTCATTTATTGAATTAGGCTACTTGCATCCAGCCCAAATCCTCGCACCTCTCACCCAGATAGGGACTACGCCTATTAGTCTACTGATGAAACCAAGTGTCAATATCGGCGAGTTAACATTGACTCGTGCAAGGAATGATTTTCATTCATCTTGGCAACAGCTGGAAACCAACAGGAGCTCTAAACTGGAGTGTGAAGCTGCTCAGTGGTCATCGTGAGTCTTACCTTTTACCTGCTCTTCCACATGCCAAAATCCACCTTCACGTTTTACATCACTGAATGGGGAGTCCGAGGCACGCACTCTGTGACTGACACACTCACACACTTGCACAGACTGTGAATGCAGTCCTCTCACTGAGTTGGTTTCCTTCCACTCTGTCTTCCATGAAAAACTACCGTTATACAGAATGGGTTTTTTTCCCTTTCTTAATTTTTTCACAAAAAAAATAATCTGGTTTTCTCTCCGGTAACCGGGCAGCTCATCCTTCCTGGCAGCGGCTCCAGGTTTAACGAGGCATCGGCACAACGCTGGATGACGGCGGGCAAGGAGGGAGGGAGGGGGGGGGAGGGAGAGAGAGAGAGAGAGAGAGAGAGAGAGAGAGAGAGAGATGCGTTAAGACAGCAGCTGCAGCCACAGCGAGGCTGACGTGCTTGCCTTCAGAGTAAAAGCCTAAAATAGAATAGGCTATAACTTACACCCCCCCCCCTCCCCCAATATAAAATAAGTAACTAACGTAAGACAAGGTGGCTGACGTCACTTGTATGCACTGCAAATGTTAGCATAGACGTCGATCACAGAAAAAACTCTGCAGGACACTGCTCATTATCCAGAGATCAGTCATTGTGGTTGAAAGACTGCTGTGTTCCTGATGCTGTGCAGGGAGGAGTGAATGAATAAAATGAAGAAATAAACACATTGAGAAAATAAAAGATGTCATGGAATGTGTCTCATAAGGCGTTTTTACTCCGTTTCCTTTCAGCAGGATGTTCCTTCTTTTAAAAAAAATAATATTTAGTTTAAAAAAACGTGCTTAAATCATTCCAACCCAATACATTAATGTAACTATTTTCATATGAACCTTTTATGATCAAAAGTAGCCCAATCACATGGGAGCACTGCTCCATTGGCATGATACAAATGCTTACAGATCGGCTAATAACAAATCTGTGACAATTTGTTTCTGAACAGAGCAAAGTTCAGTACGATTTTAAAGTGACAATACAAGACAGAATTAAATTCCTACCGACTACCGCTTTGAAGCCTTATGGTTTTTTTTGGAGCCAGAATTGACCATATTAGGACAAGAGCGTGGAGCTGGGGAGGAGGTTGCGATTTTACAAGGCGGGTAACGCTAGCACAAGCTAGCTAGCTTGGTTAGCAAAGTGTTCCTGTAATTCACTTTAACATTAACAGACCTTTTTCACGGCAGACATGTTGACATGTCATAGTAGGAAAAGCACAGGTGTATTCAAAACCTGTAATGATGATTAATGATGTGAGTGTGTTCATGCAGGCTAGTGGCAGTCTGTGTATGTGTCAGGATTTGTGAGAGAACTGCAGGGACAAGGAGGTAAAGGAAGATCATCTTTATCTTCCTTTACCTCCTTGTCCCTGCAGTTCTATTTGTATTAAAGTAACAGCTTACAAACAAAAGGTGCCCTGAAGCAGGCAGGCAAAAGTAAAGTCCAAAACAAAATAAAAAAAACACTTAAAAATCTGTAGACACAGAAGGCAAAATCACAAGGACGAAGAGATGCAGGGAATAACCCCAGGAGACACGACAATGAACCGACAAGAGACAAAGAAAGCACAGAGACTAAATACACAAGGTAACAAGGGGAGTAACAAGAGACAGGTGAGGGCTGATGAACAGGTGGAACACATCAGGGCAGGGCAGACAATCACAGAGGTGGGAAAACACATGGATAGAACAAGGAAAAACAGAGAACATGGGTACCACACAACAGAGAATACAGGAACACCTAAGACAGTACACAACAAGGAAACAGGGAATTAATTACTAAAATCAACAGGGAAAATCACAACACAAAACCACGACAGTATGTTGGCTGCTGTATGTATGCACTATGTTATGTTGTATTTCCTTAACAGCAGACACTGTATGTGTATATGTCCAAGACAAATTCCCTTCAAGACAATAAAGACTATTTCCTCTTATCTTATCTTATCTTTAGTCTAATCAAGTGTAGGTAGGGTCTCTTTCAGTTGCTGTTTGTCTTTTTGTCAATATCTCTAATACACAAGTGGATCCCAGCATCTCGCTAACAGTTCGTTTGTTTATTTTTATTTCTCTGATCATTTTAGAGATCTATTTCCTGATTTATTTGTCTGTTTTAGTTCTATTACCCATTTGACACATTTATTGCCCAACATATTTGACCATTTATTCCTCCATCCATATATTCATTTATTCATTTTCAAATAAGTCGGTATTGGTCCTCTGACAGTACATTTGTCCAAAGTGGGACAAATCAACAACACACTGGCCCTAGCATACCACACAAACAAAATCACTATGCATTGGATACTAAGCCTCTTGTGTCAACCCCAAATTTAGAATAATGAGAAGCACTAGAAGACAATGAAGAAGACATACCAATGATGGTGTGTGTGTGTGTGTGTGTGTGTGTGTGTGTGTGTGTGTGTGTGTGTGTGTGTGTGTGTGTGTGTGTGGATCAGATTAAAATGTCACATTAGCATCAACTGAAAGGCTTCTCATAGACAAAACACCCCTGATCAATTCTCCAATCAATTTCTGTTGAAACAAATTAATGATTACATCCGAGGTGGACAACGCAGTCTTCAAGATTAGCTTATCTGGGTTTTAAAAACAGGTCGATACCTGCAACACAGATCACTCAAACCTTGATCACGTCTTTCCTAAGCAGGATTTGATTCCACGCCTATATATAGACAGCAGCAGCTACTTTTCAACTAGAGTGTCCAATAAAACATGTATAACAACAATAGTACTGTGATTTCTAGTCTATATCCTCAACGTTCCACTTCTGGGATTGCACCACCGGATTTCACTCATTTAGGCCGGATAGCCGTTGCCTTAGGCTTTCTTTATGTTGGCATTTTAAACCCTGGTGGATTTATGAGGACTATGGTTAACTGTCTGTCCAATCTGAGTTTTCTGTTGCACGACTAAAACAACTTTTGAATTTACACGTTCCACCAAAACAAGTTCCCCCCGAGGCTATTTTGCAAGAGGCGCCGTTGCTGTGCTTAGCAACACCCAATACGATTGTGATTGGTTTAAAGAAATGCCAATAAACCAGAGCATGTTTTTCTCCCATCCCGGAATGTTGTATGGACTAGCCAGACCTTCCTCCGCAGCGCTGTGGTGGAGGAAGGTCTGGCAAAGCGAGACTATGTGATTTCAGACGGGGTTTTTGTTCATACGAGACTAAAATGATTTTTGTGCTAAACGGTCGTGTTTAATGTTTTACTTTGAAGGTTTCATAGGAAGTCAGATTTCATATTCTGGCTGGCTTGCCCCTGGGATGGTGGGAATCCAGTCTTCCAAGTTAATGAGTCTGCCATTACCAGCTCACAGCATAAGGCAAAAAAGAGAGGAGTGCCTGTGGAATGTATTTTGTTTCTACCTCCACTTCCCCTTTTTTATTTTTTCTTTCTTTCTCACTCTGCTCTGTGCAACCTTTATTCCAAGATCAGCCTTAATTCCTTCCTTCCCTTTATCCTTGTTATACATACACACCACACTTCCTCTTATCTTTACTGTGTTTTAATCTTCTGTGACATACGCTCATACTGTGAATCATAGGGGACCCCCGACTCACATGTGACATAATGAAGGTATGAGATGTGTGTGAGTTTGTTTTACACTTCCATCCTTATGAGGACCAAATGTCCTCACAGGGACAGCAAGGAATGAGAAAAATCCTTCAAAGTGAGAAAAGGTTTGACGTATTATAGCCTTTTGTTTGTTTCAGGGAAGGTATTTAGATTATGCGCCAGGAGACGTCAGTTTAGCTCGGCATAAAGACTAACACATTACCTTTGTGGTTTGTTTAATTCATATAAAAACAAAAAGAAAAATAGCTGCAAGTTGTGGCTTTATGGGCTGTTTTACAAGATACAACGTGCAAATTAGCTTGCTTTAGTGGTGCTGGTATATAGGCAGATTTGTTTTACTTTTGGAAGAGCCAGGCTTGCTGTTTCCTCCTCTTTTAAGCTAAGCTAACTGTCTTCTAGTTGTAGCGTCATATGTAACAGACAGATGTCAGAGTGGTATTGATTTTCTCTTCTAACACTCGGCAAGAAAAAGAAAAAATGTTGTTGAAGTATTCCTTTAACATTATTGGTCTCGTCACATGTAAAACTACATGTAAAACATGTAAAATAAAATACATGGTTGTATATAAAATGTATTCTGGGAAATATGGAGAAGTAATTCATTTAATTATAAGAGCCAGTTTAAAGCAAAGTGTGTTTCCCAAAAAGTAATGAATACAATTAATTGAATAGACATGTGTGTGTGTGTGTGTGTGTGTGTGTGTGTGTGTGTGTGTGTGTGTGTGTGTGTGTGTGTGTGTGTGTGTGTGTGTGTGTGTGTGTTGCTGTGGGGAGGATAGCAGGAATATTGATTCCACTGTCTTCATAAGCATGTACCTGTGGGGCTAATGTCTCTATGGGGTTCTGGCTAGACAACCTAACACTCTGCTTCAGTCCCTGTGGTGAAAGACTGCTTGCCACTCCCCTCCTGCGCCACTGGACTGAGAGGGGGACTAAAATAGAAGCAGGAAAGACAGAACCAGAGACCAAAAGGGGAACACAGTTCTGGCATCTATGGCAGCCATGCCTGAGGAAGAAATAAAGCCTAACCTAAAATTCATGTAGCTGTTCACACTTTTTTATTGCTCTATCATTCATAACACTCCCATTACTTGTGATGTTAACATAAAATATTTCCTCTCCCAGTTTGATGCATTGTCCTCATCTCAGCTTTTTCGTGGTAAAGCAACTTTCATTACATTATTTTGTATGAGGCTATATAACAACATTTAATTTGATGGATTGAACATTACTGAAACGCCTCAATTAAACAATCATTAAATTAAAGAAATGTATTCCTCCAGTTGCTTTTTCCCATGACAATACTTTGATTTGTCTTGCAGATCTTAAAGGACAATTCCGGCGAAAAATGAACCTAGGGGTTAATAACACATGTACCGTGTGTAATTAGCTTGCAACACTAGTCATCGGGGCATGCTAAAGTAAAAAGAAATCTCTATTTCTACACCACTAACAAGGCTCAACATAGCATCACACTTCCACGGTAGCATAATGAGGGTCCCTCCATGTAAACCGAAGCATTGAGAACTTTGTAAGTGTACAGACAATTTATTAAAAACATAGTTTAAAAAGACTGTACCATTCGGTATAAAGGCAGGTGCCATCTTGGGAAAACAGTCATGACCAGTCAAACGACGAACGCCGTGTAACCAGTAACCAGTAACGTAGCTCAAGCTCGGCGTTTGTCAGTACGGTCCACTTGGTACACGTGTTATTAACCCCTAGGTTCATTTTTCGCCGGAATTGTCCTATAAGTGCTCATATTATGCTGTTCGGCTGTTCCCCTTTCCTTTATTGTGTTATATATCTTTTTGTGCATATATATTATAGGTTTACAAAGTGAAAAAGCCCAAAGTCCCCCCCAAAGGGACTTACCATCTCCAACAGAAAACACTGTTCACCAACTGCTCCAAACAGCTCTGTTGTAGTCCAGCCTTTACTTCAGAGACAAACGTGGTCACTTTGGAACACACGTTATAATGCTCGCCTAGCTGCTAGCATGGCACGCCCTCATACTCTGCTTCTGACTGGCTAGTAGTCCTTACCTAGGTACTGTCAGGACACGCCCTCATACTCTGCTTCTGACTGGCTAGTAGTCCTTACCTAGGTACTGTCAGGACACGCCCTCATACTCTGCTTCTGACTGGCTAGTAGTCCTTACCTAGGTACTGTCAGGACACGTCCTCATACTCTGCTTCTGACTGGCTAGTAGTCCTTACCTAGGTACTGTCAGGACACGCCCTCATACTCTGCTTCTGACTGGCTAGTAGTCCTTACCTAGGTACTGTCAGGGCACGCCCTCATACTCTGCTTCTGACTGGCTAGTAGTCCTTACCTAGGTACTGTCAGGACACGTCCTCATACTCTGCTTCTGACTGGCTAGTAGTCCTTACCTAGGTACTGTCAGGACACGTCCTCATACTCTGCTTCTGACTGGCTAGTAGTCCTTACCTAGGTACTGTCAGGACACGCCCTCATACTCTGCTTCTGACTGGCTAGTAGTCCTTACCTAGGTACTGTCAGGACACGTCCTCATACTCTGCTTCTGACTGGCTAGTAGTCCTTACCTAGGTACTGTCAGGACACGCCCTCATACTCTGCTTCTGACTGGCTAGTAGTCCTTACCTAGGTACTGTCAGGGCACGCCCTCATACTCTGCTTCTGACTGGCTAGTAGTCCTTACCTAGGTACTGTCAGGACAGGCCCTCATACTCTGCTTCTGACTGGCTAGTAGTCCTTACCTAGGTACTGTCAGGGCACGTCCTCATACTCTGCTTCTGACTGGCTAGTAGTCCTTACCTAGGTACTGTCAGGACACGCCCTCATACTCTGCTTCACTAGCTAGCAGTGCTTACTGTGCATGTGCGACTCCCAACAAAGATGGAACAGAAGTGAGATGTCTCACTCTGTAGCTAAAACAGAGAGCTCAACACACAGGGTGAAAAGAGGAGCTGCAGCAATGTGCAGTACAACAAATATATGGTGTTTTCTGAAAATTAAACCACATAAACCTATTATGGTACAACGTCTGAATACAATTATGAACCTGAAAATGAGCATATGAGCACTTTAACTGAGGGTCCAGCAATTTAAACTACAGAAAACAGTTAATTCTTTAACGATTTGACATTGGTAGCAAACATTTTGAAAAAAAAGAAATGCTACAAGCCTAAAATGTATCCTGATAAAAGTTTGTTTTGTACCAGATGGAAATCAGCCCCTAATTACAGCTACAACGAAAATCAGCAGCATCCTGAGAACTATGGAGATAGATACAGTAGAGGCACAAATAATACATTAAGTGAATAAATAATCAAGCATTATATTAGGAATCCAACTCATGTCTGAACAATTGCTGATTGCTGCCAAAATTGAGAGAATATTTTCTTGACTGAAAGCAAATAATGACAGAGGTAACGCTAAGCAGCTTGCATTTTGACATTTCGGATTGATAAACGGGAAATATTATTTCATTGTATTAATATCCCGAGTGATTAAAACATAGAGTCCGTGACATTTCAATTTTTATTTTTTTCTAATCTAACTCAAAAGGTCAGACGAGGAGATTGTAAACTTAATTTGAGACTGACAGTCCTGTCATGAACGAGGAGCACACAGTGCCACATCTGGAAGACAGTAATTGTGCCTTATGAAGTAAAAGTCACTTTAGCAATCATCCAATTTGTCCTGAATTAATACCTGTGATAATTAATATCTGTTTGCTTCACCCACTCTCTACAGAAGACTTGTAATTATGGCAGTGGTGGAGAGAAGGAAGCTTGTGACTGGGAGGCTGTCGGTTCAAACCCCCATACCGGCAGGATAAAATCTGGGTGGGAAGAGCAATGCTTGTCCTTCCCTCATTACCACCACTGAGGTGCCCTTGAGCAAGGCCCAACCGGAAGCAGATCAGACTGTGGTTGTACTGTGGTTGTGAACGTGACAGGTTGTCGTTGCTCAATCAACTTACCTGGAATCAACTCCCCTCGATTAGGGAGATGAGCCTGGGAGAAAAAAAATGGGAGAATGTAAAAAGAAACAAAAAACATAAGATGCATTTAAATAGCTAATATTGTTTGAACTCCTGGTGTAACCTAACAGCAAAGGAAATAATAAACTTAATTTAAAAGATCAAAGGGGACAAAGTGACAGGCTGCAGGTTGGTACCTCCTCTCAACACGGCTCACGCTTCCCTTGTCCCAGAGCTGGGTGGCGGTGGAGCCTCAGGATCACAAGCATCTGGCTTGCATTGTAAATGTCGCCTGTACTCACAAAGAGGTTGTGCAGAAAACAACAGAGACAGAAGACACACCATTTGGTGCTACAGCTCCAAGGCCTTAAAGAAAACTGACTTTATCATTCCAAAGGTGTGACTGAGTGAGCCCTGGGACGACGCTGGGTGTCTTTGCTGGTGTCATAATGGTGCACTCAGTACATGGATATCCTCTGGTATTAGCAAGGCCACCCATGAGCACACCAGTGTTATGGATATATCCTGGGTAGCTCATTAATTCCTTCTCTTGTGGACAGGAACTGTCAATATGCATCATATATTGTATGCATTGAGGCAAAAAAAGTTACATAACCCTTTACAGCTTCCACAAGTCCATAGTCCATTGGAGGGTCTGGCTAGTCCACACAGCATTCCTGGATGGGCGGTGCTAAGCACCGAGCAGAACCACGTTGCCGCTGCAAAATAGCCTCAGGAAGGAACTTGTGTTGGTGGAATGCGTGTACGTTCAAAAGTAGTTTTAGTCGTGCAACGGAAAACTCCGATTGGACAGATAGTCTAGCTAGCTGTCTGGATTTACCCTGCAGAGATCTGAGGAGCAGTTAACCAGAGTCCTTATAAATCAACCGCAGTTTAAAATTACAACACAAAGAAAGCGGAAGGTACCAGACATCTGGCCAAAAAGAAAGACATCCAGTGGAATTTCTGGTGGCAACAGAGCAATCCCGGAAGTGGAATGTCGCGGATATAGACTGTGTCCCTAGTTGATGCCTGACCAGCCTCCTAGTTGGTCATGTGAACCACAGGGGGTTGCGTAAGGCCTCGGACCATGCAGCACCTCCAGCTGATGTGCTCTGCCAAAGTTGTTGCTGCTGTACTGGGGTTGAGTCAGGTTGTTTATTGCCACTCTGAGCAGTCAGAAATCTGCTTAAAGGTCATGCTGCAAAGTAACACAGTACAACACACAGATGAGAGCTGTTTCGTTTGCTTTGGCTTGCTCCTTGCCAAAAAGTCAAATGTTATTTGACATTTAGTAATTGCTGAATACTGTAGACTCATAAGAAACTGTTTTCCTGAGTCTGGGGTGGACTTCGTCAGGTCAGGGTCTTTTTAAAGGAATACTTATACTTTATGAAATACACTCATTTGCTTTCTTGCAGAGGGATGGATGAGAAAATTGATACCACTAAATATGACACTAGAGCCAGCATGTGATTAGTTTAGCATAAAGACTGTAATCAAGGGGAACAGCTATGACTTTGTTCACAAAAAGAAATCTGACAAGCAAAAATGAAAGGTTGTAGTTTTACGTGGGATTACATGTTGGCACTATTTCTTGAGTCTTGTCTTCACTGTGAGGTTGCCAGGCAACCAGCAGAGACTCCAGGTAGTCACTGGTCCTGATAAAATAGGGTAGGATTTTCCACCTTTGGAGACTAGTTGTTTCACCCTGCTGTATGCTAAGCTAAGCTAACCTGACCTAACCACCTAATATATACAGTACAATATATACTACGTGTGTGTGTGTGTGTGTGTGTGTGTGTGTGTGTGTGTGTGTGTGTGTGTGTGTGTGTGTGTGTGTGTGTGTGTGTGTTTACAGTTGCTGGATATCATTGAATCCACTTTAAAATGATTTGGTGATTTATAATCTGTAACTGAACAACGAATATAGAATATAAAACAGAGACTCATTTTTCGGAAACCACATTCTACCTCAACAACACAAGAGAACAAACTGTGCACTGATTATGTCTTATTAATAGCAGAATTTGCAATGGTTTGCTATTATCACCTGCACAATGTTAAGACTTCGCCTATAGGGAAAGAGATGCAGGATGTTGGAAAGTAGAGGATAAAGTGTCTGGTTAGCATAAGAGGCAGGTGTATTAACCATTTTATCAAGCGCCCTGAGTCTTAACAGCACCAGCAAGGTATACTGCAACATCTATTCCTTTTTAATGTGTTGTGGGAGGCAAATTGTTCAGTAGAGAGCAGCAAGACCCGGTGACCGCCTGTAATAACAAGCAGCTGCGTGTTCAAGACGTGTAATGAAATCATTTTACCACCAATACCTGCCAAATGAGAACATGGAGGCAATGATCAGAGGATGAGGATTCAGACCACAGAGCTATAAACAGGTCATTATTGGAATGGCATGGGAGACAGACTGAGCCTAAAATATTCAGCATATTATGATAATTTCAAGATAACTGGCAAATGTTATGCTTTTAAATGCTTTGTCTGCTCAGTGAAAATGTGTTTATAGAACAACAAGATACTAAAACGAACATAAAAGATCAAATAATCCTCTTTTAGCCTTCCTTCCCTATTGCAACAATGTACGGCAGGGTTTGTAATTACTTTAAATGTTCATTATTCTGAGTTAAGATGAAAATATTGTATCATTTTTAGCTGTAGTCATGTAACTCATGCAAAATTCGGTGCTGTATACTCCTCAGAGAAGCAATTAAACCAAAGGCAAAGCTGAATTATTGTGCACATTAAATTCACACAAGCCAATCCTTTATACGGTCTTGCACAAATGCACTTGTTTGGAGAATTACTGAGTGATAACAACCATGAAAAAGTGACAAGTGGCTCTGAGGTGGGCGTTGAAAAGTTGGAGGCTGCATCAAAGGCAGCAAGTGACTGCAAAGTACTGCAAACATCTAGCTATAATTTACTGTAAAACAGGTTTTGTATAAGATAAGAGTTTAGAAATAATCACTGTATCTCACCAGACTCAATTACAGACAATTATGTATTTGTAAGTATAATGAATATCTGCTGATTTAAATGAATGTGAAACCATGTTTCGAAGTACATCCACGCTTTTTCCACAAAAAGTAGCAATAATGTTGCAGAAGTCCTAAAGGGCAGTAATGATCTCATGGATAGGTAATCCACAAGACTGTGGCAGACAACATAATATCCTTTCCACCTTTTCATTGCATGCATTAGGCAGTCTTAGTTGCCTAAAGTATGACATCATTTCTTCATTTTCTACTAACTGTTACAACTTTCTGTGTATTTTCTGTAAATATCTTGTACAAGGAGGCGATCACTCTTTGAATTGCATCTCAGAGGGCTTCTTCTATCATTTCAAGCCCACTGGAACAATAGATGTGTCCCAATTCTTTGATTACATACTAACTGTATACACTATGCATCATGCTATGCTATGCTAATTGTCATAGTGTAGTGTTTTGCAGTTCAAAGTCAAGGTTCTTTACAGTTTCTTTTCACTGAGAGGAAATGAAGGGTGCACCGGCAGGCAGTCAATCACACTGCAAAACTTCACAAAGAGAAGGCAGATGTTTTTCCAAGATTTAAAATGTATTTTTTGTTTTCCTAGATATTTATGCAGCTGTCTCACCACCACCTGCAATTAGTCTAATTGTTGTACAGCTCTGAGCGGCTTATCTATTTCATTTGTGCATTGGACTGTGGGACAACGGCAAAATCAAAGCATTTCTATTTTTTTTTTTTTTTTTAGGAAATCCAGTGTGGACACACTACACACTAAAAAGTAGATTAGACAAACTATGCATTGAGACACACTTATTTTGTGTAATAGTGGGCTACACAAATAATCTTGACTTGAAACGTGCAGTTGAAAGGTGCTACAGAGGGCTTGGACCGTTAATTTCAACCATGACCTCCAGGTGGTTTCACTGTTTAAAGTAAATTGACTTGACTTGTCTGCATGGTGTCTAAATAGGACATTGTTTGCTAACACATTTGCCATAGCAACTTTCTAAGGTTAGAATATGTCAGTGTTCAGCTTGATCTCAAGTGGCCATTAATAAGTGATCAATGCAGCTTTGATTATATTACACATGTGCAAATCCTCCTCAGCACAGCAAACTATAGGTTTGAAGTAATTTAGGAAAGTATCACAAGTACATAGTTGACTTTTCTTTTTTTTCTGTAAAAAGGCCTGTTTCAGTATATTGGACACAAATAAATAACTGAATAAATACATGTTCACATTGCCAGTGGGTTGTGTGTGGGACATAACAAAATACTATGAAATTAAATGTCAGGAAATATTCACCTTACTGAATCGGAGCAACACCTATGACTTACTGAATCTCTCGAGGTCATTTGTCACAGATGAATGAGGCAGGGAGTGCACATGGGGTTATTATAACTAGCCAATTGAATACATAACTGCAAGTGCAAACACTGTGAAACGTCACAGAAGTCTACGCTAATTAATCTCCAGTTTGTGTGAACCCTGCCAGTTGTGACCTCACCATACTTTGAATGTTTGATGATTGCACAGCTCAAATGAATAAGAAATTCTATTGATTAAATATCTTCGAGCTGCTATGAAAGTGCTCAAACTCATTGACTGACCCACTTGTGTTAGCAGAAACAACCTTTGAAGTTTCCCCCCCCTTACTTTCTTTTCAATGCAGTGCTTTTCCATCCTGTGGTTTTACAGCCCTGCTGGTTTTTATACCAGCAATCTAATGAGGGATTAAATGACACCTGTGATGCCAGGTGACTGTGATTAACTGCAATTAATCACCTGGTAAGATAGATAAACAGGAGCACTGTAGGTCCTGAGAACAGGATTGAGAAATCATTGTGTTGATTAGCACAATACATAATACTACAGTACATGTCAACTTTTCAATTAGCAAAGGAAAGAAAAAAAGGGCAAGGAGGTTTGTTGCAATGATTAAATGAGAAAAAGTCAGATTCTGAAAATCATAAATTGACCACACACCAAAGGCAGTTGGGATAAAGATTTCCATGTCTTTTTTATTATTATAAAGCAGGTCTAGGTGCTAGATAAATCATGTGAAAGTATCATCATAACCCTAAATCCACAGAGAAATGCACACACACACACACACACACACACACACACACACACACACACACACACACACACACACACACACACACACACACACACACACACACACACACACACACACACACACACACTTTCCTTTCCTTGGCCGAGTACTGAAATTTCAGGCTTTCGGAATTTCATACCTTTTTTAGTGTGTGCATTAAAGCAAGACACACAGTTGGAATGTTGCCAAAGGGAACTGGAAGCTCTACTCAGCCCCTAGGATCTCACAGACAGTTGGAAGTAAAGATAAATAACTAGGTGCTTTAAGATGTACCTTAAAGGTGATCAATAAAATGATAAAATCAATCCCACACTGCACTGTAAACCAACAATGTGAAGCTGAAATGGGGATAACATGGTGTTTCTTTGTTTGGGACTTATATACATTACAGACACTGGCTCAGGCAGTTGTACAGGGAGTTTGAATCAATACTTAAAACCCCACCATGTGTACAATGACTGCTCTACACTGCACAATTGTGTTCTGTGTTTATGCGGTGATTGTGTCTCATGGGTCCTTCATATACCATAAGTACATGTGTCCAGGCTTAAAATATACTAATCCAAGCATTCTCAAACACAAGGCTGCAAAAACTAAGGCTAATTGCCTCTCTGATTAACCTCTTCTTTAATTGAATCTGGGTTAACAAATCCCACCATTGATCCCTATACTGCTGGGAGAGATATGAGCGCCTAAACAGGCCCTGGGGAAATGTATCAGCCATAAAAAGAATGGTAAGCTGATAAAGCATTGAGCTTCACTAATGGCCATGGCTTAGATCCTACACAGTGTAATGTCCTAATTATAGCTGCTGGCAACATCATATATAGTACACAGTTCTTTTCTGTTAAATGTGTAATCTCATTCATAGTATACACTGTTTCTAGACATCAATATTCACCCACTACACAATGGTTTATGCTTTTATTGATTGTCTGAAATTCCCTCTTCACCTCGGCACACACACAATACATTTTTTCAGCTTCTGTGCTGCTGTCTAATTTATTTTCCTCTGAATTGTGAGCTGCCACCATTAAAGCCTCAGCTAAGAAATACCCAGGCAGACAGACAGGACCACAGTGTAATCCACACAACCTGCGCCCCTAAACCACTGCCTTTTAAGTTGAAAGCCTGCAGTATGTAGACTTACTGCTGTAAACAAATCCATCCCTATACTGCCTACTGGCCTTTCAAGCACCAGTTTAAAGTTATATTGGGTTGCAGCTCCCTCCAGTGTAAAGTGATGGACAGCAGTGAAATGATTACCTTAAAAAACCTGCCTGGAGCCACAGCATCAACAGAAATGCCCAAGTGAAGCCTTAAAACAAGTGAACTGGATAAATATTCCAGTGATACTATTTTGTTTAGGCTCTTTTCTGCTAGATTGAGGTCGGCATTGTATAAGATTGCTTTAGCAATACTATTTCTTTTGGAAGTGTATTCTAATTTTAGCCTTCATTTCATATTTCCCCTGCTGGATTATGTCCTTCTGCCTGATTGATTTGACCGGTTATCTCACATCGGAGGGTTTTGGAATTTTGTCTCTGAAGGGGAAACAAAGAGGTCCTGTGGCAACATGGGGCCGACTGGAGACTGAGAAACTGTGCTCAATTCAATTTACCACAGATTGCATTCATTGCTGCCAAGGTTAGCCTGTAACCCCATTTAATAAAGTGACAGTGTCAGTGGCCTTTTGTTTACCTGTCTGCACAGACTGGGGCATGTGGTTTTATTACCATCCACAGAAGAAATATATATATATATATAATCTGTATTAGTGGACAGTTTTTAATAAATGCAAGATGTGGACAAACCTGCATTCATTTTTTTATGACTGTTGCAAAACACATTTGACTAATGCTGTAACTTTACAAATGAAACACTGTTTAATTGTATTTTGTATGTCAAAGATGCAAACCACGGCTTCTTAACACTGAATACGTAGGTGATTGAATATATATATATATTTATTTTTTGGGGGGCTATTTTTCCCCTCTCTTACAGTGACAGTGGATAGACAGGAAAGGTGGGAGAGAGATGGGAGATGACATGCAGCAAAGGGCCGCAGGTTAGACTCGAACCCTGGCCGCTGCAGAACACGCTCTTACTGGGTGAGCTAGAGGTCGCCCCAGGTGATTAAACATTTTGTCCACTCAATTTATATCAGCACCTCTCAGTATGACACAATTGAACTACAACACCTCCCAGCTTTAACAAAAATATGTATAATAACCTTTATGATGGTAGGTCTCATTGTGTCATTGGAGGGCTGTTGTATTAGACTACATCAGTTTAAGACAGGTGTACCTGCTGTAACAAACTGGCAACTAGGTGTACAGTATATGCTAATTATTATTTTTTTCACATACTTTATTAATCCCGCAAGGGAAGGATTTTCATGACGATTACTAAACAGATGAATTCATTATCTGATATCCATTCTGCATTCTAAATTAATACCAATCACAAATGATGAGAGGCATAGTGCAGCAGATGAGTTATTTGATATTTCATTTTTTAATATTTTCAGATAACATTCTGTAACATTATGAAAATGAAGCGACCAGATAAACATGTTAAAAATGCCGTTTATTGAAATGAAACTGAATGGTTGGTATTTTTTATTGTTTAACTAAGTTAGTGTGTAATTTCTGACACACACACACACACACACACACACACACACACACACACACACACACACACACACACACACACACACACACACACACACACACACACACACACACACACACACACACACACACACACACACACACACACACACACACACACACACACACACTCTCTCTCTCTGGTTATACAGGTGTTAACTACCATCATTATTTCAGTTGGTATGTTGGACTTTGCCTTATTAATATTTGGACTAGTTTTGTATACTCTCATATTGCTTTTATTTTGTCTGTTGCTTTGATTATAAGGCACTTTGTGATGTCTGCTCTAGAAAGGTGCTATAAACATTCATTTCACTCACCGCTGTTTATCATTTGTCTGTGCTCGCAAAGGATCTTACATAATAGACCAGCTGACCTTTAAAGGTTACTACCACAAGCGTTGCAAAACTTCCACAAGGACCCAATGAAGCTCGATCAGTCACTTAATGCTTCATCAGATCAAGAAGGGTCTAGTTGTAGATGCTTCACCTGCTGGCTTAAAGAATGCCAATCCTTGAGAATGTGATGACATTTGTCACGTTGAAGTGACATTTCTAAAGGTGGCAATGAACTGAGATGGGAAGCCATGTTGTCCAAAGTAACCTTTTCTTTCAAGTTCTTTTTATACTGACATTCTAAGGGATCTCAGGATGATGGGGTGGAGGTGGGTAGGTTTGAATTTGGCACTTTCACTAAGGCAGACGGTGAATCCCAAGCAACTTGGAAGCTGTGGAAGAGACTTCCTGTTTCCCTGAGATTGTCTCTCCTTTAGTATTCTTATTTTCAGGCTGTTCTCATTCACTGTTCGTATACAAAAAGTAATGCACTATTTAATTAGTGTATAACCCACGTAATCGTGAGCCAGGACGTGCAGGGCTGGCTCTAAAGTGGAAGTCAGGCGACGTAGTATAAAGAGCGACACAGTTTGAGTGGAAGAATGGGTCAAACAAACACAGGACTTTCACCCAGGAGACCACTGTTCATGTCCAACGTGAAAGCAAAAGACAGCCTTGACTTATGTTTTTTTTTTTTTTTTTTTTTTTTTTTTTTAAACATAACTTATACACTTATTTTAACCCAAAGTGCAATCTTTTCCTAAACCTAACCAAGAATTGCTGGGGCTTGCGCAGGCGCACTTATCGCTCATGTTGATGGACATTGGCTAACACACCAAAAATTGTTTATGATTTTTCCTAAGATATCATGCGAACAGTTTTGTTTTTTTTAAACAGTGGGAAAGTAGAACATCAGTAGAAAACTATTTGATGGTCTAGTATAAATGTCCTCAGCAACCAAAAGTCAATATCCTACAATACAGCATCACTGCAAGTCAAAAGGCAAATCATTTATAACAAGGAATGTACCAATTACAGGTTGCAAAAAAGTATTACACAGTTTAACAACTAATAATTGCAAAACCAATGTTTTAATTACATTAACACTCAAAGGAATATGAGCCATGAAGTACTTTTAAAAGGTTGATTACGTGCAACAGTTCAAGGCATAAAAAGCATAAAACAAAGGTCTAACATCTAATCATATGCAAGCAAATTATTAATAAATTAGTCTGGCTCAATGGCTGTATATTGCTGGGATAAAGCCTGACGTCCATCAGATGTCCCTTCCGCTATCCCCGCTATCTATTTTGCTAGATAGATAAGCGGTGTAGGTCCGGCTTCGCCAGACTAATAATAAATTAAAAGGGTTTACTGTCATTCAGTATTACGGCAAACAACAATGCTGTAGTAAATGGGAGAGAAATATACTTTCTTTTTTGCATTTCAGGATTTCTTGACGATAAAGAAGAAACAAAATCAACACATTTCTAGAGTATGCAACCCTCTAAATCTCATCCACTACATTACCTCTCATCGTTAGTGTTTTGGAAGATAGACGTTCATCTTTTTCCATGGTTTTTTTATGTGGTTCAAGTCCTGGGTAGGTCATGGAAACATTTGGCACGCAGTCTTGGATCGGTTTTTTTTCTTTTCTTCTTTTAGATTGCATTCCGCATAGTCTTTGCAGCAAAGTAAACATATGGAGGAACAACAAATAAGACAAGAAAATAAGAGGCACAGAGGGAGGCACATTTCTCAAACGACAAATTTGTTCTTGGTGGTTGAACCGCTTTTGGTAGCTGTGTCTGCGTGAGATTGGTAGCCAATAGTCATCTTCAGGGGAAGCCCCAAGCGCTCCTTGTAAACTCTCCTGTTGACAGGAAATTACACCATAAGAAGATGCAGAGAATGCCATCACCTGCATATATAAATACTTTGATACTGAAGCCTCACCCTATGTGTGTTATAGCATCCCGGTTGTCATAGTCTGATGTCCAGACGGCGATTTTATCTCCTTTTGTGCGGATGTTGACCACAGCTCCGCAGACCTGATCGCTGTAGTCGTCAAAGGCCTCTCCGACTAAGCACAGGAGCTAGTGAAGGGATGGAGAGGAATAAAAGCCATTGTCATAACATGATGATTCACATCTCGACTTGGACTATGAGTACAAATCCTCCACATTCTCTTAAAGGAGTAAGGGCCTAGATATTGTTAGCTTTGTCGCCTTCGTTACTGTGGTACTGTTACCTTTATCTAAGCTACACCAGTTTTACAAGCTGTGCCAGTTCTTCACAAGAAAGAGCAATTCATGTTCAACCCTTTAAGATCAGGGAGGTAGTTAACATATTATACAATGGCATTGTACAGTGACATTATTATTTTTTCTAGTAAATAAGAACATTGAAAAAAACATTTCAATTTCAGCAATATTTTTTTCTTTTGTTTTGCCCTTGTAAATTTCATTCTTTTTTGGGGCATTTTAGGCCTTTAATTTTTAGGACAGCTGAAGTCATGAAAGAAGAGAGAGAGAGAGAGGGGGGAATGACATGCAGCAAAGGGCCGCGGGGCAGAGTCGAACCTGTAGCCGCTGCGTCGAGGAGTAAACCTCTATATATGGGCGCCCGCTCTACCAGGTGAGCTGCCCAGGCGTCCCCCCTTGTAAATTTTTTATAGAAATATAGTAAGGACCAATAATTCAAACTCATATTATCCCCGTGGTATGGCATTCCCAACAGAACCAAAAGGTTGTTTCAACACATAGTAGCCTAGACAAGAAAATAAAAGCCATGCACAGGACTCGGACTGACAGAACAAAGTACAAGAAGGAAGATCAGCCTCACCATCCCAGATCCAGGACTGTGTGCATGGATATCTGCCAGAACTTAAACATTTCAGTCACAGATCCGCTCATAAAATTTTGTGTTTGGGGAAATGTGGCATGTTAGTATGTCGGAAATGCAAAACTCATTGGGTAGTAGGAAAACATCTTGACAAACTATATAGTAAGCTGGGCAAAAGCAACTTCAAGAGGCTGTAAAGTAACAAAAACGTTGCTTTTTCTCATAGAGAAAGGTTACTTTCTGTCTGTCAATTCAAACCATGTAAAATGAAAGATGGTGCAGGGCTCTTCTTGCTTACCGGCGGGAGTGCTGCTCAGCAGTGGAGTGCAGAGAATTTATAAATGAGATGAGTGTTTTAATAAATAGTATGACTACAATACAATTTGCTGACAGACTTTGCTGTAGCACTGAGTGCTATGCTGCTTAGCAGCACTCCAGCCTCCTGACATTTTTTCCTAGCTTATAGGTCGCTAAGAAGACCTATCAAATTGGTTTGAATTTTCTACATTCTTCCTGTAACACACTGTATGAGCAGATCTGCAAAGTTCAGGCCGATTTCCATGCAGGTGATGGACCGCGACAAAGCATCACCCTCCAAGACAACCCAGTTTCACAGCTCAACATATGTTCATTTAAAACTGTCCACAATTGTTTAAAAATACTGTTACAGCTTAAAATATGGTAAAAACAATTAGTGAGAATGTCATTGAAAAATAGTGACCCCTTTCAGCCCAATGGTTGGTTGCAGTATTGCCAATAAAGCAAGTGTCTGCTAACTGGCATGTCAATGCTTGCTAGATGTCCGTATCACTGTCAGTGACCTTTAAAGCAGCAAGAGAGCTCGCCGCAACACTGTGTGGACTGCAGATTTAGCAACAAGCAAGCCAATTTTCAGTTGCTTTCATTTGACTGTGTTGTGGCCCCTTATCAGCTCAGCAAACGGTTAAGGCAATAGTATATTTTTGTTAGATCTGTGGTTCACTGCACTGGCATGAAGAAGATGTACTCATCACACAGAGTAGTATGCAGTAGTGCTGGGCGGTTTGTATCGCGGTATTTCTTAAGATTCTGGCGGTTTCACGGTATATCACGGTATTTTCTTTCTTTTGCTTGACTGGGGCTAATGGGTTTATAATGGCTTATTCTACTGTCAGTACATAGCATATATTAAAAAAATCATTTTAATGTCATGTTTACTAAAAGCTTTGATTAGTAAAGGGTTTGCTTGGCTCCACAGCATTATACAATAACGTTATAGAATATAAAGTATTTTTATTGTGCAAACTGCAAAGAAGTAAAACAAACTTAAATCAAATAATACACATACCAACTACTGTAGGTCAAATATGTAATCTATTTACTGTAATAAATGCAAAAATGACAAAATCTCCTTTTGAAATTTCCGTTCCATGACCGAATTTCTGTTTGTGATTTGGCCTGTGTGTTGGTATCAACTGCCCAGTTTGACAGCCAGGCCAGGTTGCCAGATATACCTGTAAAAAGGTAAACCCAGCGTGCTACAGCTGTAGCGTTAGTACAGCCATGAAAGCAGCAAACAAACAAACGGGACCAATGGAGATAGATTCTACCCGACCTAAAAAAACCCGGCATGTTTCTAACAGTTGCGTGACCAGAGACGTAACAAACCTCGGCACTAGATGCAGGTGATATACTGTATGTGCTAGCAAGGCTCAAAAATCAGTAATAGCATCACTCATTTGAGTAACAGCACTGGGCAGGATATAAAGCACAGCAGCTATATAGCCAAACCTACAGTTTCCAGCCAGAAGCGGTCCAGGTCTAATCTCCTCTGCTGCTTGTTGAGTGTGATCAGCCAGCGCCCGCCGCGCTTGTTCCTCTCGTCCTCCCACATGGGTTCAATGCCGTCCTGCAGCAACGGTTCAAATTGTCAATACACATCCCAAACCACTGTACCAAAACTTCAAAACAACGTTCAATGGTGGTTTCAACATGATTTCAACAATGCCTGATGAAAGGCTTCTTTTTCAACTGATGACATTAACTAAATCTAAAGTAAAGGTTTGCAGCTGGAATACTGAAAAGGTAGCAAGAACTTAACGTGTGCAGTAATGGATCAATATTGGGTTAACGTCTTTTTCTCAAGTTGCAGTTTTGCTCTTTTACATTAGCTCTGTCTCAACAGTCTGACTCAGATAGCAGGGGTTTTGTAACAAACTGTAAAACTTAAACTGTACAGGAGCTGATAAACTAACTCCCCGGCTATGAATACAAGTTCACTAGGAAGTCTTAGCCACAGGTGATCCTGCTATGATTTAAATTAAAGCACACCGATTACAGACCACAGTCATACTTGTTTGCTGCTTTTCCATTCATCATCGCCACCTATCTCACATGGTATAATTAGTGGCTGCTAGCCGCCTCCTGCCACTTAAATTGCTAAACTTCCACACACGCTTCTCAGTTTCTATCATCACATCTGGTTAAATTAGCTCTTTTGCTGATGAGCTTAGTTTTAGTTTACAGATTTAGTCAGAGAGACTCTTGTCTAGTAATAATGCTGCTGTCCTAAAACTATGTTGACAATTCAATCAGGTATTTTTTTCCATGAACTATTGCCCGTTTTCAACAAACAGGCAAAAAATGGCATTATGAATGATATCAGCTACCATATGTGGGGGCCCAGCCCTTTGCTTGGTTTGCAAAATATAATGTCTCATGATGTAAATGTGGTCTTCCAAAGACGTTTATAGCCTAAAGGCCCTGACACACCAACCCGATAATCGGCCGTCGGACAGGCTGGCGAGGTCAGTGACTCGAGTCGGTTCGATGTGTTCCGTGCCGTTGGTGGAGCCATCGGCCTTCATTTTGGCCGACCTGACATGTTGAGTCGGAAGACTCAATGACCAATCTGACTGGTGGAGTGCTAACCCGAAAATGGCGAGCAGGATGAGCGAGAGTAAGGCCTCTCAAAATCTGACGAAAATCTTTTAAATTGACCTTTGTCGATCTGAAATGAAGACCGATTCAGCAACAGCATGGCCTATTTCTCGCTTACAATGTTTTCAGAAACACATTTTGGTGAACTATCTTAAATATGAGATCGTATTCCGAATGAGCCGCCATTATCCCCGGTTGTAAGATCCAGGAGAAGCCAGATCCACGTGACACGTCCGTCCAATCAGCTGCCGCTTTTCATGTTTGGGCGACAATACAGATTAGCGCCGCCTGCTGTTATGGAGACATATTACGTCTCGTCACTTTGGTGTGTTCCGAGCCACTTTTTTGACCAACTCGGGGAGACTGATCAGTCCGACTGCCTTTTCTGCCGAGGGTCGGCCGTCTGGTTGGTGTGTCAGGGGCTTTATAGATGGTTCTTTTATTTTCATTGAGTCAACATCAGAAATAGAGAGAAAACACTGCTGTCCTTGTACATACTGTTACATATAAACACAAGCAATCGTCGACGGATCTCAGCACCGGAGAGGATATTGGCATGCAAATATATTTTATATATATTATATATATTTTAATAAATCAAAAGTACCTTAAAAAGGGAGTAATCACAGCCTGACATGAGGTTGCTTGACAACTGGATATGGTTGTAGAGACTGAAATGAAGAGAAATGAAGATCAACATGTTGATCTAACAGTATTTTACAACACAGTCTACAGCCATGACATTTCACTGCTTTGGTCACTCCATAAAGTAAAGGAAAAGAAAAAGACTTGGAAGGATTTATTGCTCCTTACGCCCAGAAATCTTCAACTGTGTCGAATTTAGAGATGAGTCGCAGGTTGGCCTGCCATGTTTTGCTCTTGTCATTCTTGAAGAACCACAGGGACCAGCTGTTGGGCGAAAACAGAAAAGGAATTTGAATAAATGTAACAAGCCCCTAATTAAACACGTGGTAAACAAAAGTAACCGGAAGCCATTGAGCTTCAGAGCAAATGAGCGACATATGGATGCACCTGGATGCTGCCGACACAAACTGTTCAATAAATCATGCCATCACTGTCTTGGTCCAATTAATTGTGAACGCTGTGTCGTACTTCTTTGACACCGAAGCCTCTAATGGCTCAGTGACTGCCTTACGCTCTTTGGGTTGAGGAATAATAAAGAAAACTGTGGCTGTTGACACTGTTACAAAGACATTAAAGCAGCTAGTCTGTCAATGGGTTTGGGTTGCGTTTTTAAATGAGAGCAGTCGTAATGAATGCAGAAAATGGAATAAGGTAACTGATACAAATGTAATTCCCTTGAGTGGCATTGTATATGCATGACAGAACTTCTGATGAGCAAATATGACAATCCAACAGTCGGTGAGCTTCAGTTTATGACACGTTTTGTATTCCTTGTTAACTTGTCTGGTAAAATAGTTGAATGTTTGATTAAAGGCCATAAACCGAGGCAACATATATTATAAAGTCTCTAAGATTACCTCTACAGGGTTAGCCTCATGCAGCCCATAACCCTGACTGTACCAATTTATCCAATTAATTGTCAATTTGTGGGAATACGTTGCTATTAAAATGCCAGCGATGTATTTCAAACCCTACAGCTGAGCTGTGAAACACCAGTCAAGTGTTTACGGTCCAACGGCTCCTTTAGCTGACAGACTTTCTGTTGAGTTTTTTACTTTTTATTATTCGACCCTTTTCGACATAAATATCCATGTGGAATTTAAATGTTTGTAAAATATTCAATTGTTGCTTATTTGTATTCAACATAGTAGGTAGTTGGAAGCTATCCGGTTACGGATTGAGAGAAAAGCACTGAAACGAATGAAAAATAATCTTTAAAAACACTCTAGACAGGTCACCAGACCACAGACAATCAAAAGTCTTACTGTGGGGAAATAAAGTCTCCCATCCGGCAGACTGCATTTGTTTCGAGTGTAAGAGAAAATTCACATTAACACATGAAGAACATGAAAACATACAGACAGAAACCGGGGCCACAAGTAACACAGCTAGCCTAACCATTGACACACTAACTACAGGCACAATATTATAGGGCTGCATCTAACGATTATTTTCATAGTTGATTAATCTGTTGGTTTTTTTCTCAATGAATCGATTAGTTGTTGGTCTATAAAATGTCAGAAAATGGTGAAAAATGTGGATCAGTGTTTCCCAGAAGCCCAAGATGACGTCCTCAAATGTCTTGTTTTGTCCACAACTCAAAGATATTCAGTTTACTGTCACAGAGGAGAGAAGAAACTAGAACATATTCACATGTAAGGAGCTGGGATCAGAGAATTTTGACTTTTGTCTTAAAAAAATTACTCAAACCGACTAATCGATTATCGAAATAGTTGCCGATTAATTTAGTTGACAACTAATCGATTAAAAGATTAATTGTTGCAGCTCTACAATATTATAATCATTAAATGATATATAATATAACATATTTAAATTAGTTTCTACAATATGCCAAGAATTATATAAATTATAAATAAGTAATCAGCCAATCATACGGATTTTATTTTGACATTGTCTTTATTGTGCGCTGTGCACAGGCATTTATACAGTTCCACACTAGGGCAGGGCGATAGAGAGAAAACCAGATATCACAATATTCTTGACCAAATACCTCCATATCAATATTGCGGTGATATTATAGGGTTGAAAGTTGGTGCTTTAACAAAATATCTTCACACTCAGTTTAGATAAATAATCATCAGTAATGTGGACATAATGTCCGAGTGAGGAAAAGGCAAATAATAGAACAGCTAGAACAGTCTGGTAGGTTCAGAAAAGTACATCACTTTACTGTAATGCAGCCTTTAAAACCAGTAAAAGACAACACTTGTGTATTGCTAAGACAATATCTAGTCTCATATCACGATATCAATATAATATCGATATATTGCCCAGCCCTATTCCACACACTCACATCTGGGTGCAGCCCAGTGCAACCAGTGGGCGATCAGAAACTGGTGTATCTGAAAAGGGCCGATATACAGTATGTGATTTATCTGTTTTGCCTCAAAAGTGAAAGTCTAAGCAAATGGCAAATGTTGGCTTTAATTACATTGTTGACCCACATTGTGTCAATCAAAAGTCTTTTAATTCAACAGGCAAACCAAAGCAATTATTACAATATTGTTACAGCTAAAATACTAATTTTATTAATCTGTCAATGATTTCTTTAATCAATTTATTTTTTAAATTTAAGTGAAAAATGCTTAAAGCCCACGTGCTGTCTTCAAACATCAACAGCACAAAACCCAAAAAATATTACATTTTCTATTATAAACAAAACTGAGAAAAGCAGTAGATTTTTTGCTTGACTTAACTACCGAAACATTAAAATAATCGATTAGAAGCATTGTTGCCAGTTCATTTTCTGTCAATCCACTCATTGATTAACTGATGAATTGTGTTCAAAAATGTTGCCATAAGAACACTAGACAGCCATAAACAGTTATGTAAAGGCAAAGGGAAATCCTGAAAACGAACAGATAGCCTTACCCTTAAAGGTATAATGGAGGATTTTCCCAAATTTTAGAAAAGAACCGACCTCTCCACTTTTTGAAAAAATGCACATGCGCAACACTCTACCTGCTCCCGAGAGGGAACGCCTATTAAACGTGTGCACGAGAGAGCGTGCACGAGCCTAGTTCTACTCGTGCACGCTCTGTTTACAAGTTGCTGTCGGCATGGCTCTACAAGCCTCCTTTCCAAAAGAAGATTGGCACTTTTTTCCACTATGTCAGACTCGCCACCGGTAAGTGGAAATCTATTTACGACAAGCATCTCTATAGCTAACGTTAGCATGCTACAGGCCAACAAACAAACTATCGCCGAGAGTGGGGAGGCAGCGGTCGGAGGCTTTTATATACTGTCTATGGTCGGAGGCCGTGGCCGTCTGCTCGCTGACCTGCTTATGTAAACATATCCCAGAATGATTGACAACTAGGAGGACCAATAGTCTTGATGATCCACCCGGATTACCTTTAAATTATCCCAACATTGAAAGGGATCTTAATATAGTTTATGTCTAGGCCTGTCACGAAAACACATTGTGCTGGACGATAAATTGTCGTCCTGAGACCATTTTCATCTAATAAAATGATAATAGTATAATAATGCAGGTACACCTTTTCAAAGATCAATAAACTTTTATTTCTAAAGAATATTTAAGACTGGAACTGGAAGACATTTTAAATATCCACAATAAATGAACAAAACAATCAAAAACAATAAAATGGAAATTTTTCCGGCCGCGATAATTTCCATTTAAAAATTATCGAGCTGATTTTTATTAATCATGCGATTAATTGATTTATTGCATATTGTGACAGGCCTATTTATGGCACAACATTTTTTAAACATTTAGTTTGTTTCTGTTTGCATAGTATACATATATTAGTATACTACATAAAAGTATACAGTAGAGTAAGTTCTGCAGCACTAAAACCAGATTATTTAATGTCACAGAGCAAATATGATTGTACTTATTTAGAGAGTGATCGGACATTACCTATCTGCTACATAATTTAAAAAAAACAATAATAATAATAATAATAAATTGAATTTATATAGCTCTTTTCATAGACTCAAAGTTGCTTTACAGGAATAATACGTGCAGTATAATTATTGCCATAATTAAACTTTCTCAAATACATTTTAAAATGCTACGCTAACCTGTTCTGGAGGGGGTGTTTAATGTAGGCCTCTGGGTTCACAATCTCTTGTCCTGTCTCCTCAGCTCCATCTTCATCAGGCTGACTTGAACTTGGGTTGGTTTCCTAAAAAGCAGTGAGGTAGAGGGGATGCATTAAAGGAAAGTATCCCCAGTGCAAATGGCCATACTTTCTAGTGCAGCTCTAACTGGGGAAATAGCATCGTGCAACAGTAGCATGACGTCTAATCTCTTGAGCAACAACTTTCCAGTTGTTGATTAAGTTACATAAGTGAACCCTTCAGTCATGGCAACTAGATAGTGGTACACTTAAATACAAGATACATTTTAAACAGAGCCCATCTGACAAAGCAATAGTGTTGTTTCTCCCAAATTAATTAGCTTTTTTCGTTAAAAAAAATCCGTGACGTAAGCGTTCACTAGTGAAAAACCAGATGTAACATATGGTACTATTTGTTATGTGAAGCTAGAGTTAAACTAATTTTAACTGTAGTGCTAACATTTACGTTACCCACTACAGGTGACATGTCATTTCGAAAAGTGGTAACATTAACCTAATTATTGGGCACGTCTCTATTATGCCCAAGATGTTTATTGATTAGCAGAAATAACACCACGCAATTTCCATTCATATATCTGCCATTTTAAAATGTCACGGTAACGTTAAGTTGCTTGCTTGCTACAAAGTATTAGCTATATACACCAAATAGTGTTTATTTGGAAAAAAAAAAAAAAACTTTTTAAACTGCACTTAAGCGGTCTTACCATCATCTAGCGTTAGCTAAGTTAACGTTAACCTCAGCCACTAAGTAGCTAGCTAACGTTGCATCGTAGAGGTCAGGGATCACTGTCAACCAATTTTGACAGTGAAATTGTAGCTACAAAAACATACTGCTATTTCTGTTTGGTGGCTTATATTACATGCCGAATTTACTGTTAGTTCATAATAATCATACATGTCTTCAATAATTGCCACTCGGGTATGTACTTTTGCGGTTAACCTAATTAATAGCAAACAAACTAATTTTGTAATGGAACCTGGTGTCGTTCTCTATGCAAAGGTGAACGGCACGTCGGTTAGTTGTAACGTCAGCCTAAAAAGTTGGGAGATCTCGACTCACAAGCATTCCTCTGTTACGCTTAGGTCGTGGCACAGAAGACACACTTTAAACTAGTCAAAACAGCACGTATGATTGTAACAACTATCAATTTAGTTTTGAAGACGAACGTGTAAAAGCACACATACACTTTAAATGTGAACTTGTTCTATAATAAAAGCAGGAAGCCCCCTAAATGTTTTGATATGTTCTTTAGAGAAAGTGCTCACCGGTTCGGCGGTCGCCATCTTACAAATCTCTGTTAGGAAAGTGTCCGTTGATTGGACGACTGGACCGAGCTGTGCAACGTGACGGCCCAGCTGCGGACATGCGCTGTGTGCAGTCGCTGGCTGGCTGCTTCTCTGCGACTCCACCCCTCCTGCAGACGAAGGCATGGCGAGCATCGAGGCTAGAAGGGAGTGTGAGACAGATGGCTGCGGCCAAGACGCCAAACTTCAGTGTCCCACATGTATCAAGCTTGGTATTCAAGGCTCCTATTTCTGTTCACAGGTACCGCTGCTTTTTCGGCTTCTCCGGTTTAAACGTCGGCTGTAGCCACACACCTAGGCCCTCTGTCCTATCACGAGGCTGCTAACGTTAACTGTCAAGCTAGGTAGACATGTGTAACGTTAGGTGCTTTGTAAACCGCTAATAACGTATTTGGTTAATGTTAACGGATGTCTTCTGGCTGTGTAAAGTTATACAGATCGCATAGGATGAATAATGCACTCAGCGATTGTAACTGGTGCTATATATGTCCGTAACGTTAACTGTAGGCCGAGGGAAAACATTTTAACGTAACGTTAACATTAGCTAGCTAACTGTTGCCTGATAAGCTAAAGTAAGTGATATATCGTCCCTGCTCTAAAATGAAAAACATTTAGTGTGGAGTTTTTTGGCTGACAGCGTACAAGTGATATGAAATAAATGTATATTGGGTAGGAACCAGGTATTCTAGCAATGCAATAGACTGCATGTAATAAGTTGTGAAGTGCGGTGTCACGATGTTTGACCCTCACCCTGGTACTTTATCTTCTACGAGACCAAATCCGTCAGTTTAAAGATGGGTTTCTTATCGTGGAGACCTCATACATGGCTGAAGCCCTTAAGGGCTCAACAGAAGCTACTCTCCAA
This sequence comes from Gymnocephalus cernua, assembly GCA_023631565.1. NCBI lineage: Eukaryota > Metazoa > Chordata > Actinopteri > Perciformes > Percidae > Gymnocephalus > Gymnocephalus cernua. Next base: position 5,418,985 of record CM042444.1, on the reverse strand, counting down.
TACAGAAAGTAAACGCAGAGGAAAAGGGGAAGATGGCTATGACCTATGGCTACGAGCACGACTATGTAGACAAGCAAGGCCATCTCTGTGTCCATCCCCATCTTTACATTAGAGGGGGCACCGAAGCAGGCGTGGAGGAATTGGACACTAACTGCGAGTTCTTAGCTGGGCATCCTGCTGGCCAGTGTGCAGGAGCCCGATGGTGAGCTGGGTGGCCTCCACGCCTGCGTCGGTTTCCAGCGGGATGTCGGGAGCTGTAGTGTCCTTTTACTGAGACATGGCTGGATCCTGAGTCCCGGTGCCATTCAACCAGGGGACTTTTTTTCCTGTGTTTCGATCCGATGGCCACATTCTGCTTTAGGATGAATCATGCATAAGTTGAAGGAGCTGATGGGATACATTTCACTGTAATTGTAACTTGTACACTTTCATGTGACAACTACAAATGATTGATTAAATTGATGAATCACATGTGAGAGTTGAATATCCTATTGATAAAGTTTGTGGATTCTGCTTTGAAGCTACCTTTTCTACAGACACTACATTGGAAAAGGTCTCTGCCAATAAAGCATTAATCATTAAACTACAGCAATTGCTCCCTCTGCAGAAGGGCTCTGCAATGTTCTCTGAGTCAAAAGTTTTATAAATAGTTAGGTTGGGTAGCAGTTTAAATGAAGTTGTGGTGCCATGGTATTTGACCCAAGACATTTTTGCTGTGATTGCATTTTTGGGTGTGTAACCTGACCCTGCTTTCTATATTTCCTCTCTCTCTCTGCTGTTGACTTTCCAATAAAGGCACACACACCATTGAAATAGCAATACATGGTAGAGACTCAGTCTGAGTGATTTTCTCAAGGATACATACAGATATATTTTTGTGAAAGTCTCTTGATTTTAAGGTACTGTCGTGCAATATCTGTCACAGTGTGCAACCAAGGAACATTGTTTTTTTGGTTGGGTTTGAATAGGCTGTGCATTAGGACAAAGTCAGTGACCATGCATGTGATTGTCAGACATTAGTCAAGTGTACTCTTGAGCACAATCTGTACTGTATCTGTAATAACAAATGCATAGATATGTCTTTCAGTCATTGTGCATTTAGAGTTTCTCTCTGTGTTTTCATGTCCAGGAATGTTTCAAAGGGAGCTGGGTGTCTCACAAGTTGCTGCACAAAAAAGCAAGTATGTATTACTGATCATATACACATACACATGTGGCGGACTCTATCACAGTATATGAATAAGTCACTTGTTTTGGTTAATAGTACTGATAGACAAGTTGAGGTTTTAGAAACCAACAATTGAACCTGTAGGCTACATGGTGTTGAATTAGCGCTTGTTACAAAAGTCAGGAACAGATGATATCCCTTGACTGTGAGCTAACACAGTGGTGCCAGATGCTTCAGATACCTTGTGCTGTGTTTTGTCAGAGGAGGACAAGAACCAGAATGAATCTAAGAACTGTGTGGAGAATAACATCAACACAGACCCATGGCCGGGCTACCGCTACACAGGAAAACTACACCCTTACTACCCACTGGTAAGTTGTTGTTAAAAAATTATTGCATACATTTAGCTATGTATGATTTTTTAAATGAAAAATGTAAAGAAGTGCAGACATGCATAAGCTATGATTTTTTTATGGCCAATTCCACCTTTAATGATAGGACAGCTCAGACATGTAAGGGGAGAGAGAGGGGGAAGACATGCAGGAAAACCGTCACAGGTCGGACTCGAACCCTGGACCTTCTGCATCGAGGAATAAACCTCTATATATGTGTGCCTGCTCTACCAACTGAGCTAACCGGCCACATTACACCCATTTTTGTCTCCAATTGGCTGTTCTCAGTGGTGCTAAACTGCACACATTTGCACATTTTTGTCACAAGTCTCCCGATCATTTACCACTCACAGCCGTAACAATGGTAGCAACTGGGAAGAGAAAGTTTCGATAAATATATGAGTTTAAATTTTTTTTATAACATTGTTTCAAATGTCAAACTTCTCCCGTGTGACACAATTGTGCACTCTATTAGCTGAAAGGATGTTGCTATACTCAGAAAGGTTTCAGGCTTTGGACATTACATTAAGCAGAGACGATAAACAGTCACTGCCACACACAGCACCATGCATTTGAAAACATGGAAAAATCCAAAACGGGTGCATACACTGATACCTGTCGGTGTATATTTGCTTTGAATGTGTCACGTGAATGCCATAACGTTTCTGTCCTCTTCTCGGCCCCTGGTGTAGACTCCCATGAGGCCCGTGCCCGGTGACATCCAGCGACCTGACTATGCTGATCATCCCAGAGGTAACTGTCCTCCTTTGTCAAGGAAATATGTTCTTGATTGATCACATTGGCTCATCACTCGGGAGACTTTTTTGACATGGTAAAGCAAAAGAGCAATTTTATTTTCCACTGGCAAAGTTGTTCTGCGACATTTACTGCAGTGTTAGTACCGGGGAAAGCCATTGTTATCCAAATCGCTGTGCAGGCGCAGGGCTTTTGAAAGACAAGTTTTTTTGTTTGTTTTTCACCCTACCAGAGTTGGTTGACGTTTTGTAAAAATGCAGTAGTGTGTGTTGGTCAGCCAGTCTCATTTGTTAGTGCCGGGGGTTCAGTGCTCTGCTAATCTTAGCCTGTAGGTGATGGGGTACGATGTATTCTCAGAATGCTTCACCTTTGTCTCTCAAAGCTAATTATTGAGTCATTAAATGTGTCCAAAGGCCTTCTTTGAGGATGAACGACGTAATGCTGCATTGTGCCCTTGCAATTGAGTTCTGCCTTTTTCTTTCCATCAACGTACTGTTAATAGTTTACGTTTTTACAAAAAATCGATTTTGGGCATTTGTGAATCAATTCAGAGTCTTAGAAGATAGGGAATAGTCTTATATAACAGATTTTTTTTCCCAACCACCTCTACTATTGCCTCATGCAATGCATGTATACCCAGTATATCTATATCTAATAGCGTCATCGCTATATTGGTAGAAGAAAAGGGTTTTTGCACAACCTGAATGAGAACCAATCAAATGTATTGCAGAGTGAAGAGTGCCCAAATGAGATCCGCAGATCCTTTTAGATGACTTCAACAGAACAGTTAGCCATTGACGGCATAGATTTGATAGCATGTGAGTGCACATTTTGAGCTGCAAGCTGTTGAAGGCCTGTCTGAGTGTGTTATGATAGTAGACGTGGTCATTCATCCATGTGTTTTAACTTTCTGCATGAATACACAGATATGTTGACATGTCTTGTGCTGTAGGCTAAAGAACTCTGTACAAACAGGATGGTCTGAGTGCCTGCACCCCTGTAGGCAATGCTGAAGACGGAACTTAATGAAGAACAAGACCACCCCAGTTTTCTTTAGCAATTGGGAGTGAAAGCTACTCACTTGTAACTGTTAAACAATGCCTTGTCACTAGTTTGTGTAATGGTAGAGCTGTTTTTCTTTCCACGCATTTTCACCCTTATTACGTGGTTGAGCAAGTGGCTGACGGCTATATACAGCTGCAGAATGAGATGTGTATTGTCAGTAGGATTGGTAGTACTAGTATCATTTCACTGGATTTTATTTGATCCAGCATTACTTTTCCTAAAATTGATTTCTGAGTGGTATGCACATGCAGTTCCTCTTTTAGTATTTTAACAGGTAAGAATCAACTTTATGTAGTTGCCTTTCTCCTGATGACATATCTCTTTACTTTAATATTTTAAATCTTAAACTGCAATGACCGCAATCAATTTTGCTCTGTTAAACAGCCCAATAATACCTGATGTCTTGCCATTGAGGGTTTCATATTTATTGCAGGGAAAACATAGATTGCTGTCCCACTATGTTTTTACGACCAGTCTGCCTCTTGTGTGTTAATTATTAAACACCTATAATTGGAACCTGGTTTATTAACGTATGTTTCTCTGGGCAAGTCATTCATTGTGCAACCATGGCAACCTCTACATCCTTGCCACCTGACTGCATAAATCCATACTCAGGTAGTCATGGTTACAGTCTTCTTTCATTCTCCTGTGATGCCTTGTCAGGGACCGAAGCACAATTGTTAAAGGCTAATGTTTTTTTAATGTGGCATTGTTATCGAGCTGAAGTCAAATCTTGAACAGATTTTTTTCTAATTAACGGACCATACCATTATGAAGACATTCTAATGTGCAACACTCTGTGATTCTCTCATACCTTTCTTCTCTTCTGAGCAGCTGTGTCAAAGCGTAAGTGAAGTCTAATTGATTGTTGCACTCACGCTGTCGGCTCTGCAGGTCAAAAGCAGGGCTGTATTCGACTTGTACACAAACCTGTCTAAAGTCTGTGTTGCTAGGTAACTGTTCGTGTTCATGCAGCAGTCATCTTGTTGAGTTGATAAATTATAGATCAGCGAATTGGTGATGACTCCAGTGCCTTGAACAACATGTATTTAAGCACTGTCCTGATGTGCTTTTCAGTCTAAGATTTATGATTTGATCGTGTTTAATCTACAGTTAAATTGCAGGTGATGTGTTGCCAAGGTGACTGTGCTGACACCTGTGCTTCTGTTCTTCTCCATATATAACAGTAACAGCCCTGCTCTGTTCCTCTGAGTAGACAGCGCAAGTGTCATTAGAGTCTGCCTCTGCTCAGGTGCTGATGCTGTAACTCATTCTGTGCAGGAGCAGCTAGTTGTCCATAGTACCATAGCACTGCAAGATGCTTTTACTGTACATTGGTTAGAAATGTGTGATTTAAGTTAAAAGAATTTGTCGTAACAAAAAGAACAGGCCTTAAGTCAAAGATTAGTTTTGATCATAGACTGTATAATATTAATGGACAAAGCATCCGGTGTGCCTTAAACCTGCATTCTATCTGAATTCCAGCAGGGGCGACACGTGCGGTTGCAAAAGGAGGTCGGTTTCTGTAGAAGTCTATGAGAAAGTGATCCACTTCTCACTTGATTTGTTACCTCAGTAAACATTTTCATAATGAGTTTATGGTCTCAATCGCTAGTTTTAAATCTTCTGCAATACAGAATGATGTAAATTTTTTTAATTATGGTCTCGTTGATTTTAAAATCGCCGATAAAGCAGGGGTTGTTTTAGGGCGTGGCTATGATGTGATTGCCAGTGAAAGTGTGTAATGTAGAGTATAAGCAGCTCCTCCCTCACTCCTCCCTCTTGTCTAAAATTGTCACATGGCTGCGCCCGTAACGGCAAACTCGACGATTCATAGCAGCTCGCCACAAACCAATGGGTGACGTCACACATGCTCTGTCCATTAATATACAGTCTATGGTTCTGATGAGGGATTTAAAAGACAATGTACAAGCAATCTAAAAGCAAGGAGTTCCACAGCTGTGACACAAAATCAGACAAAAAGCAATCCTTTACTTTTCCTGTGTGGGTGGAATGTATGCAGATATAACAAACAAGTTAAATAACATAACTTGTTTGTGAAATTATTTTACCCTCCTGTTGTCCTCGGGTCACATTTGACCCATTTTCACAAAGTTTCTATATCAGGAATTTGGGTTTTCTTTCAACTAAATTGTAAAAAAAAAAATAACGTGGATGGTTTCATACAACGCTCTTCACAAGTAAAATAAATTATCAGTTCACTACTTTCATTGAATGTGGGTGTTTAATTTTATAGCATTTGAAGAAAAATAAATTGATATAAGAGGGTTGAAAAATGCTTCAAAAATGTCGGGAAAAGCTTCAAAAACGTTGGGAAAAGTGACGGAAACATCGAAAAAAGTGACTAAAACATCGGTAAAAGCGACTAAAACATTGAGAAACGCGTCTAAAAGTGTCGTAAAAGAAGAAAAAGTTGGGAAAAAAGTTTACATTTTGGCCCAGAAAAACAAGTTGCATGGTCAACGGGAAGACACGAGGGTTAAGTCCCTTTTTCAAATTTTGGAATTTGATCACTGGTTGGAAATTAGTGATTAGTCTTACTTTTTATATTCAAAATTGATCACAATAAAGATTGAACATCACCAGTATGGCTACGCGATTTCAATAAAACCAAAAACTAAATATGATCATTGAAATTTTGTCAGTCAATCCCGTCTTACGCTCTAGACGCGCCTAACCCGCCGCCTTGACTGCAAATGCACCGTCAGCGTCACGCTTGTGTGCCGACTGCGTTAATGCGACACCGAAGCAAATTGTCTACACTGGTTCCAGCTGGTGTGTGAATTTCAAAGCCTCAGCAGCAGGACAGGGAAGTGTTGGCGATCGGAGCAGAGTTGTCTAGCGGCGGTAATTGTACAGTGTAGGTTACAGTTTGTTCATGAATAAACACTGCAGCTCATCAGTAGCCAAGAAGTTGCCGTGTCTTGCTTCCCAGCTGCTGGGCAACCGTAGAGTCGGTGGGATTAAAAACCAGAGCAGAGTGTGCTGCTCTCTGGCTCTGTACAGAGACACAGCACCTCTGCTCTGCCTAGGACGCAAAATGTAGATTAATATAATATAATAATTTATTCAGGCTTTTTTATTGGCCTTTTGTTTACACGTAATATATTGTTGAAAAATAAAGTGCAAATAAACATTTCTATTCGTGTTCACGCCCGTGAGGCGGGGCTAAGTGCTGACAGACAGCATAGATTGAAATGAGAGCGTATCTGTTAGGGTTAGGGTGAGACATGTGGGAGGGAAAGGCATCTGAAACACTTGCTGGTCTAGACTTGGTTATGCTGCGAGAAGATGTGGCTTACATTGAAGAGAGCAGGTTTGGGCTACAGATGTGCATTTGTTTTTTTGAAAGATGTTTCTGTAAATTCATGAGTGAAAACAAAATCTCTTCTGTACTCATGGTCTGGAATTGTATTAATCGTGTACTATGTGTTAAGCTGCCAGGACTCAGACACCCCAGAAGGTAAAGTTAATACTAAAGGTAAATACAATGGCTTGATATAATCCATCCACATGGTACCCTCTTACTAAAAATGCATACGGTATTAGTTGAAATTGCACCAGCTAGCCTGCGGTGTAACTGCCAAATTACAGAGGAATTATGATGTTTGTGCCTTCTCACTACCAAATGACTTATTGTCAACTGTCACTTGTGATGTAAAAACACAATCGATTAGGAGTATGTAAATCTGGCTGTGACAGTCCAAGTTGATGCTGCGTCTAAAAGTTGACAGACGTACGACCGCTGCTTTGCAAGGTCCTACTTGAGTCGGCTCATCAGCTTCGCTGAGTATTGACGTGTGAATGATGCAAGTTGTCTCTCCTTGTTTCCTTCACACAGGGATATCTGAGTCCGAGCAGTTTCTGAAGGGGACATCACAGATCAAGATCCTTTGTCCTGAGGACATTGAAGCCATGAGAGTAGTGAGCAAGGTAACAACACTGACAGTCGTCGCTGTCATGATGTTGTCATGGTTTGCAGTTTTAGTTTGTCCATTTAATGCATTTTGGTTTTGACGTGTATGTTTTCTGTTGTTGCTGCAGCTAGCACGGGAAGTCCTGGACATTGCAGCCGTATTGGTGAAACCAGGCGCTACAACAGAAGAAATCGACCATGCTGTGCATCTGGTATATATATTACACACACACACACACACCATCATTGTTACATGTCTTCTTCATTGTCTTCTAGTGCTTCTCATTTTTCTAAATTTGGTGTTGACACAAGAGGCTTAAGTTATTGTGGCTGGGATGTTGTGTCATCATCCACCTCTGGAGTCTGATGGTAGGGTCCTCTCTTACCCAAAGTAGCCTTTAAGGCTCTGACACACCAACCCAACGGCTGACCGTCAGCAGAAAAGGCATTCGAACTGATCATTCGGCTCCAGTCGGTCCAAAAAGTGCCTCGGAACACACCGAGGCAACGCCGACTTGAGCGTACGTTCTGCGTCTCTATAACAGCAGGCGGAGCTAATCTGTATTGTCGCCCAAAAAAGAAATGACGAACGCGTCACGTGGGTCTGGCTTCTCCCACATTTCAAAGCCGAACAAAATAGCGGCTTGTTGGGAATACAATCTCGTATTTTACGAAAGTAGTTCACCGAAATTTGTTTCTGAAAACATTTTAAGCGAGAAATAGGCCATGCAGTTGCTGAATCTGAGTCTTTGTCTGAGGCGTTCGTCAAGCTCATTCCGCACATCTTTTCTTGTAAGTGTTTTAACATAAGTGCACTGATTCGCTAGTCAAGGGCTAGCACTCCACCAATCAGATTGGTCATTGAGTCCGACTGCCCGCTGGCCGATTCAACAAATCAAATCACTGTGTACACATACAGATTTTACCAACTGCATTAGGCTGTGAGGCAGCTACATGAGGGGAAAGGGCTCACTCATCTTCATTACATATAACTCCTTCTGCTCTTTCTGTCTCTATAACCAACATGTTTTGTCTGTTCAGGCTTGCATTGCAAGGAACTGCTACCCCTCCCCCCTCAACTACTACAACTTCCCCAAATCCTGCTGCACGTCTGTCAATGAAGTCATCTGCCATGGCATCCCAGACAGAAGACCATTACAAGAAGGAGATATCCTCAATGGTATGTTCATTGCACTACACATTTTGGGACCTTGCGTCACTTTCTACTAGTTGTTTTTCTCATATGTGAGATTGCGTTACAGCTTTTTATTTGTTAGAATAGAGTTACAGTACCACATTTATGTGACTTTGATGGTTTCGTAAGTCTTTGTATGTAACATTCCTAACACTGATCTTTCCTTTTGTTTTTAAACACCCCCATTTTCACTATTGCCCTATTCTCAATTTTAAACCAAGTCCTAGAAACGGTTAAGCTAAGTTTCATTCCTCTGCCATGAAAAATTATTGTACCAGCATCCTGAAATGGTGTCAGCGGGAGTTTGGCCAATTTTAGCCTCTTTTATGAATATTTCTGCTAAGGTGATGTCTTCCATCCGCCACTCCCCTCAGAGCGTCTGATGGAGCACTTGCCAACAACTCTGCGTGGTCCGACAAGACAAATAGTTTCATTAACCTTTTACCAGTGGGGATTTGCTTGTCAGATCTGCTGCTGTCTATATTTCATGTTAAGTGTGTGTGTGTGGGGGGGGAGTCCCAGTTTACACCACTAGCGATTCCAATTTCATCAGCAGTTTTCAAAATGACACATTTTGTTTGGCCTTGCACATGTTAGATGTTTTATAAATGTGTATGTTCACCCAATACATACCTGATACGTTTCAGGTTATTCATAACAGTATTCCTTTGTGTTAAACATAATGGTGTAACACAATGGCTCTGACCCATTCCCCATCTCACTCTGATGCAGTTGACATTACCGTCTACCACAACGGTTTCCATGGTGACCTCAACGAAACCTTCTATATCGGCGAAGTAGACGAAGAAGCAAAGAAACTGGTTCAGACCACATATGAATGCCTTATGCAAGCCATCGACTCCGGTAGGAATTCCAGCTTGATTTTCTTTCATTTCGCTGATAATGTGTGCATACAGAAGACTGCGGCAGTATTATATGGATGTTGAGCTATGGGGATGGGGTATTGGCATATATGACAATTATAGGGCTGGGCAATAAGCAGAAAATCTAACATCACGATATTCTTGTCCAAATAAATAGATGTCGATATTGCGACGATATTGTAGGGTTGACAATTGGTGCTTTCACAAAATATTTTTTTACAATGAGATTTTAGATAAATAATCAATAATGTGGTAAATAGTTTCAAGTGAAATTGTAGAGGAAATTTTTTTTTCCAGCTATGTACTGACTGTTTACATGCACGCAAAAAAATAGTATATATAATAATTTTAAACTTTCAAATAGCAATGTCACCCTCAGAATTCCAGTGCGCATGCAACTATAAACTAAAATACATTTTTCCAAGGCCTAAAACCCTCGTGCTTACTATTTTTTTTTTTACAGTGAAGCCTGGAATTCGCTACAGAGAATTAGGTAACATCATTCAGAAGCACGCTCAGGCCAACGGCTTCTCGGTGGTGCGGAGCTACTGTGGTCACGGTATCCATAGACTTTTCCACACTGCTCCCAATGTGCCACATTATGCCAGTGAGTAGTCACATATCTGCCATCCTACATGTTTTTAATCTGTGACAGTTACTATTGAATTTCTTACATGCTCTCCTACAACAAGATGATTTCTATATTCATTAATTTCCCAGAAAATAAAGCAGTTGGAGTTATGAAGCCTGGCCACGTGTTTACCATTGAGCCTATGATATGTGAAGGTGAGTGTAACTGCCTTTTGTATGAATAATGTGAACATTGATAATTAAAAAGACAATAACTATTTAAATTGATATAAATAATGATATTATAATTGCCTTAATTCATTTTGTTGTTGTAATTCAATATATTATTCAGGCCGAGAATGTTGTATTACGAGGTTTGAAGGGGGATTCAATGGTCTTTTGTTCTGCACTTTAAAGCGAAAAATCCAATAAATATATTTTAGGGGGGGAACAAAATTGCCTTAATTAAACTGTTTATATGGAACAAATATCGCAGTCAAGAGGGTAAATTGTAACCGATTTAAAGCAAGTTTGTAAAATGTACTCAGCTGTGTTTCTGAAAAGCTGGTCACTCAAACGTAGACTCCACGGTGGAAATTAGAGGCTGTTTACTGGCTCATTAGGGGTTAAATTATGTGTAATGCAGCAGACCCCGTCAAGCTTTAAAACCGGTCATTAAAATCTTAAAAACCACTCTCTGCCTCACCGGCATCCACCGCCAGACTCGGAAGTGCCGGTTTCTGCAACTTCTGTTTAATTGATGCTGTGTAAGCCAAAGCCGTGCGTTTGTGCGTCATGTCTCAGGTGGCTGGCAAGACGAGACGTGGCCCGATGGCTGGACGGCGGTGACCCGAGACGGGAAGCGTTCTGCTCAGTTTGAACACACCCTGCTGGTGACGGAGACCGGCTGCGAGATCCTCACCCGCCGCCTGGAGGACAACGGTCGCGCTCATTTCCTTAACCAAGTGTAGGCCAGACTTGAACGCACCAAGGACTGGATTTTCCAGACACGGGACACCCAGCACCTCTGGGCCTCACACATACGCATACAGTCACTCACACACACACTCACACTCACTCACACACACACACACCTCAAACAAGAGGCACCACTCCTAGAGCTCAGTTTAACTGTGGCTTTCATTGTTCTTTGAATTAAATATCGGTTCCTCAAAATAAATGGAAGTACTTGAATGTGTCTTATATCAAACGTGATCGCTTTATTAGTGAAAACTGTATCCTCTGAAGGAAATTCTAAACATATTTATGAGATTTGGTTTTGTTTAGCGGTCGGGCTTGACATCAGGCCTGTTTTGAACTCTAGCTCATGTCACCCAGAGATTTTACTGGCTGGCTAGTTGTGGCCTGTGGTGCTCAGGGCAAATCCAACTGGTACGCCATGCTTCGTTTCTTTTCCTAACCTCTGCCAACATAATCAGACTTCATATGACTTTCCCAGAGATGAACTGAAAACAATTGGCAATACTAGAGACAAAAGGGAGGAATTCTGAAAACTGGGTCAAGTCTCCTTACCAACTAGTAACTCAAAACGTATTTTAGATATAAAAATCAACACTAGATTGATCGTCTATCAGTTCTTTTGCAACAGAAGCAGAATTATATATTTAAACGAGTAGTTCTATATTTTATGCTATCCACATAGTAGCTTTCTTGGCCAGAGTTAGATGAGAAGATCAATACCGTTCTCATATCTGTCTCTTAAATATGTAGCTACAACCAGAGAGTAGTTAGCTAGTAGATTAGCATAAAGACCGGAAGCAGGGGGAAACAGCTAGCCTGGCTTTTGAAAAAAAACTGTTTCCAGTCTTTATCCCGGTTTCCATTCGTTATCCTAAGGAAAGTTGAGCTAAGCTAACCTCTCCTGGCTGTCGCTTAATATATAATCAGGGCTTAAAGTATTCCGGCACCGTGCCGGATCTCCAGCGTGCAGCCGTGAGGAAAAAAAAAAGTAAAAGAAATTGTGAACTTGCATGCGGTTGAATATTTTCGTGTCAATTGATTTTACCTACCAATCACGAGGGGAACGCAGCTCTAACTAACGCAGGGCTTCAAGTACTCAGGGCCTGGTGCCGGATTTCTGGCGTATGACTATTTTAGAAAGATAAATTTAAAAAGTCCACATGGGATTTGTTTTTGATGCGCTGGGTTTAACCAATCATCGAACTTCCACCTACCAATGAAACGAGTTCTAGCCAATCAGATGCAAAGTAGGGCAGGTCGTTGCCCTGTGTAATGGTCCGATATGAGAGTTGTATTAATCTTATCTAACTCTTGGCAAGAATGCAAATTTAGCATAGTTCCAAAATGTTGGGGAAATTTCTGCACTGATTTTGAAAGATGTATTGCTTCATACCGGCCTGTTGGGTAGCTAATCACAGTACCAAGGCAACTATCACTCTTATTTACCTGGTGACGTGTCCAGTAGAAGCACTCCTAACTCCTTATATACTAAATGTGGCTATTATTAGTGCACCGTTAGTTACCAGTTGATTATGTCAGCCATGGTTGCTAGGAGAATTGTGACGCAGCCACAGAGCATCTACATAAATATCCAGAATGACGACATTGAGCACAAAATTGTTCCATTGCTAAGCTTATTAATCCTGCTTTGAGGAATACTCTTTTAGTGTCCAATAGCCCTGCTGTAGCAGCCTTAATATGTGAATCTAGGCATTAAAACATGCTGGATATCTCGGAGCACGATAACTGATGTTTCCCCTTATTGACAGTCACCATTTACCTTGACGGGGGGATTTTCCTGGTGTGAGCAGCATTCATTCTTTCTATTTGCAGAGGACTAATGTGATCACCGTTTCTCTGCCATCTTTGTATTTATTTTAATGGAGTAATAAATGACTTCTGTAGCTCTGTGTGGGCGAGTTTGTCCTTGGATAGATTGGTTTGGTTATCTAAATCCCAAAAGTGGTTTAATTTACATGCTTTTATTAGTAGAAATGACTATCTGGGTACCTGTGAGCTTTAATGCATTTTTAAACTCCGTGGAGTACAATGATGGTCTAAACTGCATTTGAGATTTGATTTTGACACTATTGGTTTACTTTAAGCTACACTAGTGTGAATATATCGGTACATCTTCAACTTCATGAAGTTACAATTACAGTTTCTCTGCTTCTATAAGCATACATGATTCTATCGGCCCATAAGCATGATTATTCAAAGCTTTGGTGATGAAGTATTTTGTCTGGCGTGACCAGTAGAAGATAATTCATGCATGGTCACAAGTTGGTGGTAGTTTAAACAAACCTGCGCCTTTAACTTTAAACCTTTAACAGTCGATTTTTTTGGGGCATTTTTAGATCTTCATTGTTGATAGGACAGCTTAGACTTGAAAGGGTAGAGAGAAGGGGGATGGCATGCAGCAAAGGGCCGCACCTCTGGCGGCAAGGACTGAGCCTCTGCATATGGGTGTGTGCTCTACCAGGTGAGCTACCCACGCGCCCGCTTTAACAGACTTAAAGGAGACCTATAATGTTACAATGTCGGATGTTCATATTACAATTGACCAAAGCTTCAAATGTGCTAAACTTATGTAAAATAAATCCGTTAACAAAAACCTCAGATTTCAGACCGTCCTGAACACTCCACTTGCAAGGTGCCGTCAACCCATGCCAGATTTTTAGATTACATTCAACTTTATTGTCATTGTGCAGAGTTCAAGTACAAAGACAACGAAATGCATGGGGTCTGTAATCTTGGTTGCAGATGTTCATGATTTTTCATGGTAGAAAGTGCTGCTATGCTGGGTTACAATCATTCCCGGTGGTACAGAGATGGCGAGAGCTGAGCACAATGGAGGCCTCTAAATGCTGACCAATCAGAGCAGACTGGGCTTTTTTCTGGAGGGGGCCTTAAAGAGACATGCTGCTGTCCTTGCATACAAAGTGCAAAATCACATCACACATGCTCTAGTCTATATCCTTCACGTTCCACTTCCGGGATTGCTCCGGTGCTGCAGGAAATTCTGCTGGATGCATCTTTTCCATTTCCTTCGGCTTTCTTTGTGTTGGAATTTTAAATTAAATTAATGAGGACTATTGTTGACTGCTCCTCAGATCTCTGCAGGGTGAATCCAGACAGCTAGCTAGACTATCTGTCCAATCTGAGTTTTCTCTCGCACGATTATTTTTGCACCGGCTCTGTGCGGAGTTCAGCACCGCCCATGACGATTCTGATTGGTTTAAAGAAATGCCATTAAACCAGAGCACGTTTTCCTCCCATCCCCGAATGCTATGTGGAGTAGCCAGACCCTCTTTCAGTGCGCTTTGGAGGAGGGTCTGGTAAAGCGAGGCTACACATGCTCAGTCCTCACAATGCAGAAACCTCACCTCATACCCACTAAATGGAATGTTAATTACACTTCAAAATGTGTGCTTTGAAAGAGGCCTATTGAAAATTTAGAACTAACTTGAAGTTAATTAACCCCATCTAGCTAAAAGGCATGCTGTCCATTATGTCCTTGTATAAGAATCTTTCATATGTTTGCCTCACAGACAGTAGACCGGTCTTCACCACAATAGGAACAATAGCTTTTTTTCAGCTACAGAGCATGAACTAAGCCGCTGGGAAACCTGGCCGTTCACGTTTCGTCTAACTCAGTCTGACATAGCTGAGTACAAGCCGTTGTAGTAATTCTCTCAAGTCTAAATCTACATTTTAGAAATGAAACTGCATCACCCAAGCTTGGAGAGTCACGTTTAATGTGAAACATTATTAAATAGACCAGACTAAAACCAGCCTTGTTCTCTTTTGCAAGCGTTTCAGCAGGCTGGTTTTACTTTATCTGCAGTGAACACGCTTTTCCACAACGTCATCAGGCCTTGATGTCCAAGCTGCTATCGAAAAGAACATTTCTGAATAATCTTGTTTTGGTTCCTCTGTTTTTCCTTCACACAGTGTTCTCTGTGTGTGTGTGTGTGTGTGTGTGTGTATGTGTCGTATATTCCATCGGGGCAGAATGCAGATCAAAAACGTGTCTGACTGTGTATTGTTCAAATAAAACACTTGAACAAGAAATTGAAAAGAGTATTCATTGAGCTGAGCAGGGTAAACATGGAATGAGATCATGGTTTCCTGGGCTCCTCTGTATCTAGAACTGAAGGACGACGCAAATGCTAAAAGAAAAAAAAATATTGATTGTTTTTTTTTAGGCTTAAAATACATTATTGACTGAATTAGTACTCCTATCTGAAGAAAGAACTCCCACGGTGTAAATTATTCTGTAATCCTTTCTCACACGTCTCAACTTTGTCCTCAACAGAGGGCAGCAGTGACGCACGCCTTTAACAGACAAAACCCAGAGAGACACTAAATCACAACGCACGTTAACGTAACAAAACAACCTTAAATCGAGGCTTACAGCATGCATGAGATCATGACCATTCGTGATCTTAAACGGCAGAGTGAGCCACAATGTCAAGATTAAATAAAATGCAACTTTGTTGCCATGCAACAAAGTTGCTAGGAATTTGGTGCAGCGTGCTCATTACACAAAAAGACAAAGCATTTATAGCAGGACAGTCCATACCTGTTAAAAACACACGTAGACGCATATAGAGCTTGTTGTTTATGTACTCCACCACTTTGGGAACACTGTCAACACTCGTATACTGGGAAAAGGATACATGTATGTGTATGTAAATGAGCTCATTCATTAGAGATAGTAGTGATTTGAGATTTAACTTATCAGAACAAGTGTTTACAAGTTATTACAAGTGTGTGTATGTGCCCTGAATCAAACTCCTTTAAAATTTTACAAAATATGTTTTTATTTTAAAGGGTAAGAAGTTTGGAAAAACTGAAGAATGATTGTTCTAAATCTACACCTACACATTTTTGTTCAGTGTACAAGTAAATGCTTGTGTAACAGCCTGGCTTCAATTCAGAGGCACAAAGCACTCATTGTAGGAAATTAATGACTAGTTTGCTCTGTGCAGTACGTGCTCATTATATGCCCCAGTATGATAGCTGGGTTCAAAGTTCTGCATTTTCTTGCATTAACCTTTAACTTATCTGGATTTTTTGTAATGGACCTACACCGAGTAGTGGAAATTGGTGAAGTGAAAAAAATAAAAAAAGAAAAGACCCTAAAAATCTGGTCTGGTGATCTGGTGCTACCAAATTACCTTCAGAAGTCACATGGAGCACCATTAAACCCAATTTTAACAACCGGCCAAGAGAGAGGTTACACAACACTATGTGGCGTGGGACGGAAGCCCCCGCCCCTGGGTGAAATACCAAGTTTTAGAGTCCCACGACATGTTACAGTTAAAAAGAGAACCTAAATGCAGAACACCAAGCTGAAGCAGGCAGGATGATAGAACCAAAGGCGAACTTTCACGCAAAAGCTGGTTGCAGAGAGAAAACAGGCGGGCAACTAAACTGAAGGAGCAGGCTGAAGTAAATTAAAGAACCAAGAAAAAAAAATGTACTGAGAACAAGGATGGCAAGATGAACACAGGGAGAACATCTAACAAGGAATACCAGCGACCAAAACTGGTAGAAAGGGAGCACAAAGACTAAATACAAAAGGAAAGGATGGCGATAACGAGGGACAGATGACAGCAGGGCTGTTAAGGAACAGGTGAAACTAATCAGGGCGGGGCGGACAATCACACAGGTGGGAAAAAGGCAGGAGGCGAAGTACCTGAACTGAGAAAGAGGAGAGTATTTGAAAATACAACCGAAAACTAAGAAACAAAACAAGAACCAATTAAAACAACCTCAAAGCAGAGCAGAGAATTCTGGGATAGGAGAAAGAAAATGCTCTGTGTTGTTGCATTTCTTTAAACCAATCACAATCGTCTTGGCTCTGGACACTGTGATGGTGGCTCTGCAAAATGGTCTCGGAAAGGAACTTGCTCTGGTGGAACATTTGCACCCCGTAAAAGAAAACACCACATACAATATTAAATGAAGTTTAAAGGGGAACTATGCCGTTTTCTTAGCTTAATTTACCGTAACTGAACAGCTTCGGAGTCATTGGAATGGTTATCTGACTTTTTTCGAGTTGAACGGTGGTCGTCTCGCTCCCTACTAGCGCCTGTGAGCGGAAAAACCACCCTTGCAAATTTTGGCCGGCCTCAGCATCAGGAACTATCGCGTGATATTAGGTCTTGCAATGTAACGAATTGCTTCACGGCAGACTGACTGAGCAAAGAGTCAGACACAAGTAAACATAGGAGCTGCCAAATATCTATTCCGAAGCTGTAGAGGGAGCTCTATAGAGAAACCTGCGAGCACATTTTCAGTGTGAAGCTTGCTAGCTCGAAGCTTCTTGTTATTTCCCCAAGCAAACAAAGTTTGACATCGGCAACACACAGAGATCGGAAGGTGAAGGACATCATGCAGTGAAAATGTACTTCCGTGGATCCAGACTAACAGAGCGGTGACCGACAGAGGTCAGCTGCATGAGAGCCAAAGAAGCACATTTTAAAATTTATTTTGACATACAACAAAACAAAATCACAACAAGGAAGCCACAGACCCATTTGTTTAGACCATTTATATAACACTACAGATCCCACATAATCCACAGAATACTATTGAGAATTCAAAGTCAGGCATGTATAGCTTGCATACTTTGAAATTCTTCTTTATTGTTTGCATTGTGTTATTTGTCTTATGTTCAGACTTTGTTGAATTATTTAATTACTGTAGCTTATTATATGATCCCCATTCACTGTGCCTTTAAGCACAGCTAATCCTCCTGGGGTCCACGGAAGTCCACAGACTTTGGACCACAATGTTGTTATTGTGGGGAAACATGCAGGACCGTCCGGATGCTGTGGAACAAGACAAAAGAGAAATGAGCATTCGTGCAGCTGTCCATTTATCTGTGTTGTAGTTAAATCCTGAATGGTGGAGAAAGTAGAGTGTAAATCTACCATTTGCCTTGCTTCATCAGTTCAATGGCATCATTGACCTGATCCAAAGTCATGTTGTGAGTGATGAACTCATCCACCTTCACCTTCTTGTCCAGGTAGGATTTAACCATCTGAGGAACACCATACTTACCCTTAAAGCCTAAGCAACAAAATAAGAGCATAGAGTTGAATGCAGAATACAGCTAGATAGTTGCAGAACATAAGTGCACAGCTATGTAGTTACCAGAGATTAATTTGTCAGTGGTAATGGTCATGTTTGTCTCACCTCCAAACACAGAGCCCTTCCATGTGCGTCCAGCGATGAGCTGAATGGGTCGGGCAGAAAAGTCTTCCAAGTTCGTCCAGCCAACAATCACACTGACACCCCAACCTTGAACACAGGACTCCAAGGCACTGCGCTAGATAGAGAAACAGCACAAAGCCAGGGGGCTTGTAACCAGAAGGGTGCTGGTCCAAATGTCTGGACTAGCTGAGGAGATGTGGGCTGGGTAACCTAACTACTGCTGAAAAAGCAAGGGAGCTCGGTTGACTTTGATTGGTATAAAGCTAGGTAAGACCTCTGGACTATATTCCTGAAGCAGATTAAATTGAATCCCCCTACCATGACTCCCACATTCCCGACACATTCCAGAGAGAAGTCCACTCCTCCGTTGGTCATCTCAGACAGCACTTGACTGATAGGTTTACTGTGATCCTTGGGGTTCACAAAGTCGGTCGCTCCAAACACCTTGGCCTTCTCAAACTTCTCTGGATTGATGTCAACAGCGATAATCTTCTTGGCTCCTGCAGCCTTGCAGCCCATGACTGCAGCCAAACCCACAGCTCCAAGGCCAAACACAGCACATGTGGAGCCCGGTTCCACCTAGAGTACAACAGACTTTGGTCAACGTGGCTCTTTCGATTGACTTTTTAATGCTCCATACAGTAATAATAAATGGGAAGGTTACTCTTTTAGAGGCTTTCCAATCTGACAAGAATTTGAATTGAAAAGTATTTCATGTCATAAAAACACAAAATGCTTCATTCCATTGTTGCAATCTAAAATAATAATTTAAGCTTTCTGCAACAGTAAAACACACCTTAGCAGTATTAACCGCGGCTCCATATCCTGTGCAGACCCCACACCCAATGAGACAGACTTTGTCCAGAGGGGCAGTGGGGTCGATCTTCGCCACAGCCATCTGGTTAACCACAGTGTACTCGGAGAAGGTACTGGTTCCCTCAAACTGCAGAATCTTCTTCCCCTTACAGGTAAACCTGTAGTTTGATGATGCCATCATGTCATGACCAGAAGCAGCCCTGAATAGAAAATAAAGAAAACAAAATATGAGTGCTGCTTTTGTCCCATTAGAGGGCTTACTGAATAACTGCAATATGCTTGAAATGAAAGAAAAAAAAACAAGTCAACAAACAGGGATCTAAACTATCTGTCTCCTAAAGTTGCTAAACCGATGTGGAGGTGTTGAATAAGATGTTTGTCTATAACTGTATGAACACACCCAAGAACAATGAAATAAAAACTAGAGAATGAAGAGCAAATGAAGCAGAAGGGACGATGTGTGCTTATTGAGCTCACCATCCTTTCTCACACTGGTTAGTCTTTGGACTCTTACAGAAGCGACATTCTCCACACTGGGAGATGAATAGAGGGATAACCTTGTCTCCTGAAAGACAAAAACAATGTTGCAATGTGACAGTGACATTAATCGAAGGCCAACGTTTAAAATGGTGGAAAAAGAAATATTGGTTAAATGGCACACATAGGCCACAGTTTACATCCCTTTTTTTTCGTCTAACTGTCACACATCCAGGTAGTGATGTGGCCCGGGTGGAGGAAGAAGGGAGCCCGGCTCAGCCTGCTGAGGAAGCTGCTACAGCATGCAGAACGGCCAGAGAAATACGTGCAACCGCTGGCAACAAAATAACATGCTGGAGAGCCCAAGAGGCTGAGCGTTCATCTAGCATGTGTATGATTCATTTCATCATTTGCATGTAGGGTAGACAGCAATCAGTTTTTGGCGCATGATCAGTTTATGACACTACACCTGTTGCCCACTGCGAAGACATGCTTGGGCAACCCGTTCGCATTCCCAGTTCGTCAAATACTGACGCTTGGTCAGTGGCTCTCAGCATCAGATTCTGACGCACAAAGCACCCTTTAGCGTCTATATGGGATGCATCAGGCAGAGCAGCAGCTCAACCGTAGCGCTGTAAGATAACTTAGTATGAAGAGCGACGTTAGAGAGTATGAAAGACCGAAAATCCACTTGAGGAGGAAGGTCGGGATTCTCTCTCTCTCTCTCTCTCTCTCTTGTCTAAAAATGCCTCAAAAATGATCATTCAAAAGAGCAAAGGCCAACCATATTGGTCACAGTATTTACATGAAGCTTAGCTAAGCTAAACATGTCCCAGCTCCGTACTCAGCAGCCAGTAATGAAACACATCAATCTTCTCATCCCACTCTTGGAAAGAAAAGCAAATAACCATCTTTTCCAAAATGTTGTACCATTTGAAACTGACCTGGCTGAAATTCAGTGACTCCAGAACCGACGCTCTCTACGATGCCGGCTGCCTCATGCCCGAGGACTACAGGGAAGCCATCTTTACACATACTCTCCAAAAGGTGGTGCAGGTCCGTATGGCACACCGCAGTCGCCACAATCTGCACCAAAGACAGTAACCAAATAATAAAAAAAAAATTCAAAGACAAGCAAGGGGCCAATCTAATTGGAGTGGTCTCTCTCAGTGGGTTCAACATTACTAGCAACACTTGCACAGTCATATGCCTCCTCACGTGGTGCAGTGCAAGGCTGCAGCCATGTAATGGGGCTCGCAGTCGCAGGTGAGAGGTCCTTGTGGCTGAACCTCTCGGGCCTGAGTGACACACAGAAAGCAGAGGTCATGGACGCAACATACAACCCCACCAAAGGTCTGTTTGGTCCAGCTCTAGAGAAAATGAGAGGCCAGCACCCTCAGAAAACAGGAGGGCGAAGCCTTCGACCTCTGCCTGCCCCGAAAACACCCCCTCCCCGCCCCCAGCAGGGACAGAGAAAGAGTAAAACATGGGGCTGCAAGGCCACAGTGACAAGCTGCTGGTCAACAGACTAGCCAGCAGTCTTGGTCAGACAATCCCAAGCCGTGGGGGGAAACACTCCTTCGCTGCTGTGGCAGGAACCCCTCCCACCCCGGAGAGGGGAAGAAGAAGCGTCCAGCCTAACCCCCCTAGCTTCTCCCTCCACCCCTCCTACAAAGAGGAGGAAGGTTGGAGCGGTAGAGCAGAGCCCTGAGGTTTGTGGTTCAGGGGCCCTGGTGTTTCACAGTACTCCAGGGGCCCCCTCACAGTTTCTCTCCCTCCTTATCCAAGAGGAGGAGAGTCAGGGGCGGAAAGTATTCCAGTGTCACCAAGCACTTTGATCATGTTCAAAAAGGCAACAAATAAAGCCTGCATTTACGCATCCAGGTGCAGAGCCAAGGGCAAAATGCTCCCCTCAAAACAAAACACAAAATAAAACTGAACCAATGTTAAAGATTCAATGGTGTGTTAGTTTCAATGACAAAAGGGGATGCAGCACAAGTCCTAGAGGACAAAATAACATCCCTATTAAACAAACAAGCGATCAGAGCTGTACCGAGCGAGGAAACGCATCAAGGGTTTTACTCCCACTATTTCCTCATTCCAAGAAAGGGAGCTCGTCACTTCGCCCGATTTAAGATCTCCGTGTGTTAAACAGACACCCACGAAAATACACGTTCAGGATGTAACACGCAAAGTGCTCTGTCGCTCAATCCACCCGGGGGATTGGTTTGTGACGATAGATCTTTCCGATGCATATTTCCACATCGCCATTTATCCCGCACACAGAAAATTTCTCATGTTTGCGTATCGGGGCAGAGCCTATGAATACCAAGCCATCCCATTCGGGCTGTCGATAGCACCGAGGGTGTTCACCAAGTGTGTGGAGGCAGCGCTGTCTCCGTTAAGGAACAGCGGTATCAGAATATTTTCGTACGTAGACGACTATCTGATCTGCTCCCACTCACAGCAGCAGGCAGAGATTCCACTACGGTGATAAATCATCTCAGGGATTTGGGGTTCAATATAAACTGGGCAAAGAGCTGAGTAGAACCCGCGCAATGTACCGAATATTTGGGTCTCAAAATAAACTCCCTCTCCTACCGCGTCACGCTATCGGAGGGGAGATTAGCGTCTCTGGTACAATGTCTCTCCCTTTTCCGGCTGAGCAAAGCTGTGCCGTTCAGCCTATGCTTGCGCCTGCTCGGCCTTATGGCGTCAGTAGTGTCTGTGGTACATTTGGGGCTTTTAATGAGGGATTTTGAGCATTGGGTTGCAGCATTACGCCTGTGCCCACTCCATCATCTCAACCGAAGGGTGAAAATTCTGGAAATGTATGTGTTGTTTACGTCTGAGAAATCACGTGTATTTGAACTGTTTGGCTTTCCATACAAATAACTCTAGCATGCGTAGCAGCCCTCCACCCATGGAGAGACACGGCAACTCTTGCATCGGGCGTCCCGCTAGGGGCGGTGTCATCAAGAGTAACCATGACAACGGCCGGTCCCTGTCAGGATAGGGAGCGACACTTAAGGAGAACAGTGAATGGCAAATGGAACCCAGGCTCACATAAATGTTTTGGAGATTATGGTGTTGTTTCTGGCTCTGAAACATTTTTTTTCACTTTCTCCAAGGTCATCACGTTTTAGTGAAAACAGACAATTCCACTGTGGTTGCGTACATCAACCGCCAGGGCGGCATTCGCTCACTGCAGTTGCACAAGTTAGCTTGCACAGGGATTTTGTGGAGCAGCAGGAGACTGCTGTCTCTTCGAGCAACACATGTGCCAGGCATTGTAAACAGGGGTACAGATCTCCTGTCATGGGAGAATCCTCTGCACGGAGAGTGGACTCTCCACCCACAGGTGGTAGAACAGATCTGGCAGAGATACGGTCAGGCAGCCGTAGATCTCTGCGCCTCGCAGGAAAACACGCAGTGTCCAGTGTTCTTCTCTCTGTCAGGCGTAAATGCACTGCTGGGTGTGGATGCTCTAGCACACCCATGGCCAAACGTGCTACTCTATGCATTTCCCCCCCTCAGTCTGATCTCCCCCACCCTAGCGAGGGTGAGAGGACAGGGCCTGTCGCTAGTCCTGATAGCGCCGCGGTGGTCATCCAAGCATTGGGTAGCAGAGATAATACAGCTCCTGGCAGGAGAGCCATGGCCTCTCCCCATACACAGAGACCTTCTCTCCAGAGCGGGTGGAGAGATCTACCACCCTCACCCAGACTGCATAGCGCTCTGGGCTTGGCCTGTGAGAGGTGGAACCTGAATGCATCAGGCCTGCCAGAGCAGGTCATTGACACCATTCAGAGTGCGCATCCACCCGATCTCTTTACAGTGTTTTTTGAGGAGTGGTGCGAACATAGGGATAACATCCCTTTTCAGTGTTCTGTGGTGGACCTGCTGTATTTCCTACAGTACCTGATGGATAAAGGGAAGGCCTTTTCTACAATTAAGGTGTACTTAGCTGCTGTCTCAGCTTGTCACATGGGCTTCGGGGATAAGCCGGTGGGGCAACATCCCATAGTTTGTTGTTTTATGAAAAAGGGTGTGTAGGATGCCCTCTCTCATCACCCGTTTGAGCCTATGGAGACAGTAGGGATGGAGTTTGTCTCTCTTAAAACAGCTTTGCTCTTGGCTTTAACCACTGCAAAGCACTTAAGTGACTTACAGGTTTGATCTATTCGCCCTACCTGTCTGCAGTTTACCCCAGGGCTCTTTAAAGTCTGTTTGCGGCCCAACCCAGCCTCTGTGCCTAAGGTGTTGGAGTCAGCAGTGGGACAACGGTGGGGAAACGCAGCAGCTTCAGGTTCCTTGAGGTTTACATAAGTGAGGATCCAACCTGTTGTCTTAGATTCTGATGTTTTAGATTATATTCAGATTTTGGTCCATTGACGTTTTTCTTTCTACGGTACATTTATATTTATATATATATATATATATATATATATATATATATATATATATATATATATATATATATATATATATATATATATATACTGTATGTATAGTATATATCTGGGAGAGCTGGAGGAAGCCTGAGATCTAAGAACTCTATTGCCAACAACTGCTTCATTGTAATTGTTGTGTACATGATAATGAAATAACTAGAACTTGAACTGTGTGTGTATGTGTGTGTGTTCTGATAGTGGACGTCTCTCACCTTGATGCGGACCTCGTTGGCCTGGGGCGGGGCTACCTCAATCTCCTCAATCACCAAAGGCTTGTTGGGCTCCCACGCCACTGCTGCCTTGCACTTGATGACCTACAGGGTAGTGACACCCCATGGGATTATCCAGCATGAGATATGACAAATACTAGTGGGGACTGTTAAACCATATTAAGAAGGGTTTCCAAAAAAGAGCCACAGTGCCACAACCTTTAATATACTCAATCCATTGAAGTAGACGCAGATAGGTAAAGCAACGGTAACACTTTACAATAAGGTACACAAAAAAAATAGGTAGTTAATGATTAGGTACTGTTTTTGAAAGGGTAGTTACCCTTTTTGAAAAGGGTAGTTAGGCTTTTTCAAAAGGGTAACTAATCATTAGTTACCCTTTTGAAAAAGCCTAACTACCCTTTTGAAAAAGCTTAACTACCATTTTCAAAAAGGGTAACTAATGATTAGTTACCCTTCTGAAAAAGGGTAATTACCCTTTCAAAAACAATACCTAATCATTAACTACCCATTTTTTTGTGTACCTTATTGTAAAGTGTTACCAAAGCAACATATTGTCAGCTTCTAACACTTAGTGTAAAGGGCAACATGCTATATTAACAAGACGAGCGAAAGTGTTGCATTGCTTTGTGCTATAAGTCAAGGCTATAATGTATTACTGATTTACAGTATGTTAACAGCAAGTGGTTTCAATATCTCTGATACAGCTACTCCTGGCAAAAGCAAACATGATAAGCAAAGTCTAAAATCTACACGAGTTATATATTTTTATTACAACAGTAAAACTGAATGTAGGGTAAGCAAGTAAACCACTGAGTAAATCAGTTGTTTCAGATTTGATACATCAAGTGGTTCCTCTTGAATTCAGGAGTATTCCACGTATTCATAAGTATTCATTTAATCCACTGTGGAAAGTTGATTGGCTTTATTATCCCCTTAGCTTTGCCAATATCAACAGTTACACAAAACAGATTGGATAGTTTCAAACTGTGTGTGCCAGGTCAAATCATGAAATGAGATATTTCACTCAGAGGTGACAGAGTGATAGAGATAGAAAGTAAGAGAAAGACAGGGTATTTTAAAGTTAAACAACCACAAAACATAGCTATTACATATGATATGTAACATGATATGCAGTAAAATACTGCACAGGAAAACATTGATTTGCTTATTTATAGTGTTGTGACCGATCCACACTCCAACTACTGAACTACACCATACAGAAGTACATTTAAATGAATAATATTCATGCAATAAATTATAACTATTTTAATTAGATACTGTATAATTGCTTTTGGATGGTTTGTTTCATTATTGTGTAGAGCACCCCAATTGTTAGTGTTAGTGTGCATTTACACAGGTTTGTCAAACATATGTGACAGGAAATATGCATGCACATATTCCAAAGAAGAAGAAGAAGAAGAAGAAGAAGAAGAAGAAGAAAAAAAAACACCACATAAATATGAGCACTCCCATGTTAGGTTACACTTACCTTACCAGCTGTGGCCATTGTTGCTGCAAAGATAGGAATAATCAAGTGAGAGAGGAGTTAAGAGAGGAGAGCAGCTGCAGGACAGGAGGGAGGAGACCACAAGAGACTCTGGCCTCGAGATATACACTGTAGGCTGTAGCGCAAGTGTGTGTGTGTGTGTCTGCATGTGTATGTGTGCGAGAAAGAGAAAGAGAGAGAGAGAGAGAGAGAGAGAGAAAGAGAGAGAGAGAGAGAGAGAGAGAGCAGTTTGTTGTGTGCATGTATACAGTGTGCCTAGTTGTATTCGTTCTTGAACAAAGAGGGGAGGGTGTGCTTATTCATGGCCCAAAACTGAAGGCAGTTCTGTTCATCATAGAAGTTTCTTATTCCTACAGTTGTTAAAGACAGAAATGAGCTGTAAAATGTGTTTCTGTCCTGTCTTTTTATCTCAGACATTTTAAATAAAATTTAAAATGTGTCACTCATCTGTTCTATCAAAACAAGAAGTCTTAAAATGGTGGGGGAAGGGGATTACGGTAGTAATATTTACTCATTACCATTGACGGCAACGTTGCCCAGTACGATTGCTCTAAAAGTTGCTCTGTGTATCATCAGCTTTAGTGTACCTTGGTAAATACAAGTCATAATATTTGTTATACATTATATAGACCAGTCAGTTAATAGAAACAAAAATCAACAGATTAATTGAGAATGAAAGTAACTGTTAGCAGACTTCCATCCTATAATTGTGTGCATGGGCATTAGCGCCTGCCATAAGTTCTGTGGTTGAAACTATCCCAGTAACCCTTTGGCTTCTCAGACAGAAATGGTATACCTTCACTGATATCTATAACTAGGACCCATAGCACAAGCTGAATCATGCACAACATCTAAAAAATTTTAAACTATCCCTTTAACTGAAAAATAATCCGTATCTTTGTATATGGTTTGTTTTGTGGTATTATGAGGCCAGAGGTGGTGTGAATCCGGGCCAGAACTAATAAATGGAGCTGGCCCAGTGCCAGTCCAGATGTGGCCCAGAGTATCTTGGAGACTCAGATCCAGTATCTGGCCCACCTTTGGGCCAAATGACTATAAAATAATTCTCATCCGTTCTGGAGCTGGGCCAGTGCCGGCCCAGATGTGAAAACCAGATCCGCACCGGCATTGGCCCGTTGTGCTAAAGGACACCGGCCCAGGTCCGTTTTACAGATCTGGCCCAGAACTTATGAAGGATCTGGGCCGCATGATTTTTGTTATCTGGGAAGCGTCCAAATAGAGGTTCAGCTGAATATGGGGACTGGAACCTGAATCTCTCCCGATTTGAAGTGTCTTCGGTGCAGAGGGACCCATGACGTTAAATAACAGCCGTAGCCAGTCTCGTTTTCTGCAGTCTCAAGTCCTAAAATTTGCGACTCGAGTCTAACTCGAGTCAAGTCATGTGACTTGAGTCCTCCATGTCTGCTGTGTGGAGCATCAACCACCACTTTTTATACATTTTTCTTTTTTTTAACCACCAGGCTTTAATTAGATAAAGATTTATTAACTTCTTAAAAGAAAAGTTAGAAAACAAGCTTTAAAAAGGAATAGTTCAACATACTGGGAAACATGCTAGTCCACTTTCTTGCTGAGTTAGATGAGAAGATCGAAGCCATTCCTGTTTGTACAGCAAATATGTAGCTGCTGCTTAGCATAAAGACTGCTGGCCTGACTGCCAAACATACATTTCTACATTTTATTTTCTCAAAAGGAGAACACAAGACAAATAGCTGTAGCAGACAAAATACTATTTGATTACAGTTGGATTTTAATAAGGTTATAATTCCAACACTGCCTGCCAGGTTATGCAAACATTGCTCATGATTCTCACAAACTGCGCGTAATCCACTGTAGTGTTTAGTGTTCGTAATTTCATATATATTTATATTATGTGCTTTGTATTGTGAATATTGCGTTGGGATTCAGTTCAACGTAGCTTTAGGCCATTAAATGATTTGTGTCACTGAAAGCAACACAATGTTGTTATTGTGGAGAAACGCTCAGGACTGTCCGGATGCTGTGGAGAAAAAAACAACAGAAATTAGAGGACTTGCACGGATTAATATTTCATCTGTAATAACCAGCTGAATGGTGAAGAAAAGTATAGGATGTAAATGTACCATTCGCCATGCTTCATCAGTTCAACGGCATCATTGACTTGGGCCAAAGTCATGTTGTGAGTGACGAACTCATCCAACTTCACCTTCTTGTCCAGGTAGGCTTTAACCATCTGAGGAACGCCATCCTTACTCTTAAATCCTGAGACACAGAGAAAACACATAATCAAATAAGAGCAAATAAAATAATACTGGTTGAACTATTGCAGAGATCAAGCCTACATCCTTTTGGTTACCGTCACGGCAACGGTAGTGGTGGTAAAATGAGGGGATTTAATTACTACTAAGCCTCATGGCTGTACCAGCCACTAACAGGCCATACATATGAGAAATGCCTTTGGTTTCCAGTCAACAAGAAAAAAAGGATGCAAGCCTTACCCGAAACCCATGAGGTTGACTGACTTTTGCTCTCGTTCATATGACTATTACTACAATTAAGAGCTCCCCTCTTGAAATTGACAACCAATCAAAAATGACAACCTGTGACAGTTATAGTAGTGTCATTAGTTACTGGGGATGGCCATACATGATTGATATGCATCATACCTCCAAACAGGGAGCCCTTCCATGTGCGTCCAGCGATGAGCTGAATGGGTCGGGTAGCAACGTCGTACAAGTCCGTCCAGCCAACCAGCACACTGACACCCCAACCTTTCACACAGGACTCCAAGGCACTGCGCTAGATGGAGAAACAGCACAAACTCAGCGGGCTTGTAACCACAGGGTTTTAAATCTGCAGCTCAGAAAATGTGTGCATTAATAGTTACTCACCATGACTCCCACATTCCCGACACATTCCAGAGAGAAGTCCACTCCTCCGTTGGTCATCTCAGACAGCACTTGGCTGATGGGTTTACTGTGATCCTTGGGGTTCAGGAAGTCGGTCGCTCCAAACACCTTGGCCTTCTCAAACTTCTCTGGATTGATGTCAACAGCAATAATCTTCTTGGCTCCTGCAGCCTTGCAGCCCATGACTGCAGCCAAACCCACAGCTCCAAGGCCAAACACAGCACATGTGGAGCCCGGTTCCACCTAGAGTACAACAGACTTTGGTCAACGTGGCTCTTTCGATTGGACTTCTTAATTATTAAAACACTTACTCCTCCTTACTGTGGTGTGTACTGTGGTGCCACTGGCAGTTGGTATGTTTTCTTTTCAGTGATGTTTATCTCACACACACACACACACACACACACACACACACACACACACACCTTAGCAGTATTAACCGCGGCTCCATATCCTGTGCAGACCCCACATCCAAGGAGACAGACTTTGTCCAGAGGGGCAGTGGGGTCGATCTTCGCCACAGCCATCTGGTTAACCACAGTGTACTCGGAGAAGGTACTGGTTCCCATAAACTGCAGAATCTTCTTCCCCTTACAGCTAAACCTGGAGTCTGCTAATGCCATCACATCATAATGATCAGCAGCCCTAAATAGAGAATTTATTGAAATGAAAATACAAGTTCAGACTCAAGTTTTCCATTGCTCGTGTTCTAGAGGGTCTTTGGTTTTTCATTTTTAGCAATATGCCAAAAAACAAAAAACCAAAGACCCAAACAATCTGTTTTGTGTCACTATGACATAGATGGAGACATATTGCGTTCAATGTTAATGCACCCTAAAATGGGTCTCTGAACACATTCTAAATTAAAAGAGATGGGAAGACAAAGAAGAACCCACCATCCTTTCTCACACTGGTTGGTTTTGGGACTTTTACAGAAGCGACATTCTCTACACTGGGAGATGAATAGAGGAATCACCTTGTCTCCTGAAATCCAAAGACAATGTTGCCAGGCCAAGGAATTATAGGCCAACGTACAAAACAACAAATCAAATGTAAAACAAGTTTGCCTGGATGAATGGCACACTGCATTACTGTACCCATTGGCTGTTACTCATATTGCTGCCACAAAGTTTTGACACATTAGCTTAGACAAATTAGGATTTGTTGAGGTTCTAAGCTTTAACTGGCCTGGTTGAAATTCAATGACTCCATGCCCGACGCTCTCTACGATGCCGGCTCCCTCATGGCCAAGGACTGCTGGGAAGCCGTCTTTATGCATACCCTCAAACAGATGATACAGGTCCGTGTGGCACACCCCGGTTGCAACAATCTGTGCCGAAGACAACAAGCATACAATGAAAACACTGACGCTTGATTCTTTGGAACAGTTGGGTCTTTGTCACTTTAAAAGTTGCATTCCCAATTGAATTCATAGCAAAGCAACTGTAACTGCTCTAAGAAAACCCATTCTCGAGCAACTTACAAAACATGGGACTTTAGTAAGTATGTATACATTTACCATTTACTTTCACAGTTCTGGCTATTAAAGTTGTAAACATCACTTATGAAGTTTTAGTGCTGTACTTGGACCAGGTATGAACACAAGTGGAGATCCATCCTTCACTCCCTCCACTGCACATCCAGATGAAGACTTTAGTTTAATGATGTCACTCAAGGATTTTCCGTTAGTGAAGTCCTATAAAACTTCAGTAATGCAGCAAGACATGCCTGTGTGCGTACACGCAAGTCTTGAAAGTGGACTCTCACCTTGATGCGGATCTCGTTGGCCTGGGGCGGGGCTACCTCAATCTCCTCCATCACCAAAGGCTTGTTGGGCTCCCACGCCACTGCTGCCTTGCACTTGATGACCTAAAGGGCATTGACTCCAGCATTACATACTCACATTACTGGGTGCTACCACAGTTAAAATATACTAGGATGCATCTGTTTCTTCTGTTTAATGGCAGTTTCAGGAAACCCTTCAAACATCGCATTTTACTATGTCAAGTAGAGCCATAGATGAAATGTTACTATCCTCTGTACAATGATTCAAGGCCAACAATCTTTGTACTTGTACTCTGCACAATGACAATAAAGTTGAATCTAATTTAATCATCTAGAGGCGCCACATTGAGTTATAGCTCATGCTACCATGCAAATGATCATCATACCAAACATGGGTGCCGTGGTTTCCATTTCTCGGAAACAGCAGCTCCGGAAAAAGCAAACAATGTTTCACATCAAAAGTTTAAAGTCCACACAAGTTATTTGGCAAACATGCATTTTATTAGAAAAGTATAATTAATTGTTGGAAAAGTTACTGGCAGATTTACTATCCCTGAGTAAATCAGTTGTTGCAGCCACACTTGATAAATTAAGTTTTTTAGTCATTTTAATTCCACTGCGGAACTGCAGAAAATTCTTGGGCTTCCACCATGATCTTTTTTGGCTTACTACCCCCTCATCTTTGCCAATATCCAGTTGCGCAAAACTGTCTGGATAGTTTCAAACTATGTGCCAAGGACGTGCAATATTTCACTGAGGCAGGGGGAATAGAAGGACAGAGAGAATTGTATTTTATTTAATAATTATACATTGTTTATTGCAGTAAAAATAACAATTCTAAGTCAATTTGAGTGAAATAAACATGCATGTGCAAAGAGAACTACATTAACACTTCACATGCTAGCACCGAAACATGTCGACAGGCATCAGTTGGCACATTCCACCCATCCACATTATGAAAACATTACCTATGAGGCTCATAATATGGAGAGCGGAGTGGTTACAGCACATGCCACATTAATGCAACGTCTCGGGTTAAATTCCAGCCATGGGGACCTTTGTTGCATGTCATAACCCTCTCTGTCCCCACATTTCCAGTCACTGTGCACTGTGAAATGAAGTCAAATGCCTAAAAGAAACAAAACAAGAGTACTCCCATATTTAAATATATACCTACCTTACCAACTGTGGCCATTTTGAGCGTCAGAAAGTGAGGAAGGAGTTGAGGAAGAATAACCTGCTGCAGAGTGAGGATGAGAGAGACCTTGGATTGGAGGTTTATATACTGCTGCAATGAAAGCATTCAGATGGGCAGGGACTGATTGTACGTGTAGTCATTGGTTGTATTATTTAAAAAAAAGAAAAAAGGCATGTTATGAGTTCCTGGTACTGAAATCAGGGCCAGAGGTAGTATAGAAATGACTTGGCACAAACAAGCAGCGACCATCATAGATTAATGCCTGTATATCATGCAAAATACCCCTTTTAAGATGACATTTTCTTGATCAAAACAATTTTCTAAACTTTCAAAAGATTATCGCATTACTTGCATGAGTTTATACTCACCCTCAAGCCTTAGATAAAGTCCCACTCAGTACTTTAAGTTATGATTATGATTTAATTGTTAGTGAAGGTTATCATTGGAATGACACAGTATCATGTTAGCAGTCCAACGGCAATTCATCAATTATAAAGATCTTCTATTGATGCTATTGGACTCCCATCAGAAAGGCTAGGTGTTAGTGGTGTTAGTGTTCTGTGTGATTCTCTTCAGGTGTGTGCTGGTGACATCAGTCCCACAGCTGAAGCCGTTCAGCTGCAATCAGAGAAAAGCATGAGAGGCCGAGCCGGTGAGAGGGAAGAGAGCTTCGGTGAAAGCCAGAGTGACACGGTGTGTGACGAGGGAGTTGGGCTTCAGGGGAAGCCAGCAGAAACCAGAACCAGAGGGCTGGCAGGGTTTTGATTTGTCTTTGTGTGGTTATTTCCACCTTCCTTTTTTAAAGTTGTTTTGTCTTTAGTTTGTATAATAAATCCTTTAAGTAAACGTTGAAAGCATTTCACCTTTTTCCTTCTCCTGGGTTTATTATTAAATAGTTTGTGTCCTCCAACCCTAGACAAAGTAGGGACATTACACTAGGATTAAGTGAGATAATATGCTAGCTTGTTAGCCAAACTTGTTAGCCTTCGCTAGCTTGGTAGCTTTAAGCCAGGCTTCATTTGGCCCGCCTAAGCTCCACCATGCTCCATCTATTAGCCCATTTTTGGATTAGCTGGGAGCAGGAAAAGTCAGGCGGCTGCCACTGGGAGCAACTCATCTTCATTCTGGCTCTTCAGAAACCTATGGGTGAGCGGAGACTATATCCATATAATGTCTGAAAAATCCCACGTGTCCCCAGAAATCCCACATATGTACGTTGTTTTAATGGAAATGCCTTCTATAGGTAATTTCATCAGTTACAAGATTTTTGAACACCAATCTGAATGGTGGCCAGAGAAAAAAGAAGAGATAAGACAATATGGGACGTCCGTTAAAGATGAGTCAACAAAACTGAAGGCAACTCAAAACAGCTTTTTTATTGTTTTAATGATCTACTGATATCGACATGGGTGACACTATACATGTTAACTTGCTGATACGTTGCAAATACAGGAGTGCATTTTCTATGATCAAATGCGTGGCAATTAGTCAACACAGAACACATCAAGAGCTAATAAGTATTATTAAAGACAAAGTAGTAAAATAAGTCAAACAAGACTGTAAAAGATGAAGAATCCAAGGTATAACACTTACTATAATCACAATTCTTAGAAAATCATTTGCTTCAAAAGGCACCATCAGAAAATAATTATCTGATGTGTGGTAACTTGCACTCAAAAGAAAGGATTGCCTCTATTAATGGCACACTTGAACGCTTTCAACAAAAGCTGCCAGTAATAATGATAACCATTGTTCCCAGGTTACTCTCTAGTAAACAAAATATTCTGAATAGCTCCTTTTCAATTAAACAATATAAACGTACAAAATTATTGGGACCATTTTACACTAACAAAGCTCACAAGGTTTCCTGCCTTTGTGCATCTGTTTTTCAAGAGCAGGTGGTTTACCAAGTGGTTTAATGGTTCCGTTAGTGGAACATCAGGCCATGTGGTCTTTGGGTTTTACAGGGTTCTAATTTTATATTAAAAAAATGCCCAAAATGCCTGTTTTTACTATCATTTGATGACTTTCCTGTGTGCAAACTTAAAAATCCATAGAGAGACATTCTGTATCTATAAAGGTCGTGACACACCAACCACTGCCTTTTTCTGCCTGTCAGCAGAAAAGGCAGTGGGACTGATCAGTCTCCCCGAGTTGGTCAAGTGCCTCGGAACACACCGAAGCGGCGAGACGTAATACGTCTCCATAACAGCAGGCGGTGCTAATCTGTATTGTCGCTAAAAATGAATACCGGCAGCTGGACGAACGCTTCTCCAGAAATTCAAAGGCAGACTGTCATGGCGGCTTTTTCAGAATACGATCTCATATTTTACTAAAATAGTTCACCAAAACGTGTTTCTGAAAACATTTTAATCGAGAAATAGGCCATGCAGTTGCTGAATCTGTCTTCATTTCAGATTGACAAAGGTCAGTTTAAAAGATTTTCGTCAGATTTTGAGAGCCTCGTCACCCTCAGTCCGCTCCTTGTTTCTGGGTTAGCACTCCACCAATCAGATTGGTCATATGAGTCCGACTGCCGGCAGTGCCCGTCCTCCAACTGAGCATGTCAGGTCGGCCACAGACACAGAACACACCAAACAGACTTGAGTCACTGACCTCGCCAGACTGTCCGACGGCCGATTATCTGGTTGGTGTGTCACTGGCTTTAGAGTAACATTGTAACTCTTAGCTTCCAAGATATAGGTTGATATTTTCTCCATTGTCGAAGAAAGTAAATAACACAACTACCATTTACACAAATAGACACTAATATGAGAAAAAAAAAACTAACTTAACTTTCTCTGGAATTAAGAGCTTTATGTCAACGTCTAAAAAACGTCACACCTAGCAAAATAGTTTATATCATTGAGCACCACTGGCTGTGGTGCAGAGCAGCTTCAATGTCCAATTCTTAATGTACATGCATTATTCTGAGGAATGGGTGGTCACACAATACTTGTCAGTGTGCATACATGCAAGTGAATGTATGCATTTGGGATTTCTTTGTACAGCCGCCTTTCCTTTAGGAGTGGTAGTGTCCCAAAGGTCAGTTGCACGATGTTAAAGATAAACCAAGAGTTCAAAAAGACAGGTGTGTACATGGAAGAAAAGCAAAGTAAAAGTGCAGTAACATACACATTAACACACACACACACACACACACACACACACACACACACACACACACACACACACACACACACACACACACACACACACACACACACACACACACACACACACACACACACACACACACACACACACACACTTTTTAGGGGGCTTTCACACCTGAAAGTCCAGACCAAGGTTCATGTTGTTGCATTTGATCCGGTAAGTTTTGGTTTCACACTGCAGTTATGCAAGCGTACTAAAGATCTATATATGACAAAACTACGTCCTGCCGTCATCACATACGTGAGCTGCATCTCCAGATACTTACAATTGATTGGTTTATAGACGGGCTTCCCCGTCCTCTCGTATCCTCTCTCTGTGTCAGAGTTTTTTCAACTGACTGCTGCTCTCCTCTACTGCCGCGCCTCTTTTTGTTTTGTTGCGATGTTGAAAAGCAAGACACGGGAACTTTCTTTCTGGAGCATTTATTCAGACATTTACTACCACTTAACAAGTAAACTGCTGATGTATTCTCTGCTCTGGTAGCCGACAGCTGTCTGCTCTGAGCGCTTTCACCGTCACTCACTCTCTCATGTAGCACTGAGCTATTCCTTAAAGGAGCTTCCCCGGTCTTATAACATGATGACAGCCTGCCAGAGCTTCTTGTATTTGGGCCGAAAGTTCGAACCATCCTAAAAATGCTTTCACACTATAAACGAACCAGGCCTTGGTTCAGTTTGATCTGGACCAAGACCACCTCTTGGACCAAATTTCGTCCGTTTGATCCGGACCGTGGTCCGGGGAAGGTTTCACACCTGTAATTTCGGTTCGGATCAAACTGAAAAGTCCGTAAGTCCGGACCAAACGAGGTATGTGTGAAAGCCCCCTAAGTCACAGCACAAAGATAGCACTTTGTTTTACAAGGCATTAAAACAACGAAGAGCGATAAGCAATAAGCACCCAAGAGATAGGGTTGAAATGAAGGATATTACAACCAGCGGTGAATCACATCCAGACTAGACTTAAGTTTAGATGTTCTCCTGTCTTGCCTGGAGATATAAGTATCTGAATATAACCTCCTGCAGTGACTAAAAACTAGAGCTTTGATAAACTGAACTAACATAGCACTGTAAATTGGGCAGATATTGGCCTTTGAATAAAAAAAGTAAGACTAATTTGACAGTCAAAAGTTTGTGGGTCATATTAAACTTCATGATTGAGGTCATCTGTAATACATTAAACTGTACAAATACACACCAAGTTGGTCAAGTAAAAAAATAAAAATAAACACACAATAACACTGAAGGATGCCAGTGATGGTGACCTGTATCATAGCTGTGTGAACGAGCGGCCAGCCAAATACATGTGTAACAGACAATTCAAGTTTCAAAAGACATTTCTTTGCATTCCTTTTCAGCAGCTGTGATTTCCTATCCGACTGAATTACAGTGTTGCTTCCTCAAAGCTATAGTGCGTAGTTTCTGTCTTCCCCATTGAGGAATTCTAAGTAATGACAACAACACTGTCGGCACGTCCACGTGATATAAGCCTTCTGTGACTGCGCAGCGCACCGACCCCCCACCTACCCCCCCGATTAGCTTTGTAGCAACTCATTTGGCAATGGCTTGACTGTAACAGGCGTTCATTAATATCAAAAAGTTACGCACTAAAGCTTAAAGTTATCACACTCTATATGAAAACTGGTATTTTTATTAGTCAGTAAAATACAATTTTTTTTTACAGTTTAACCACTGACAGGCGATAGATACTCTATTGTATCATTTTAAGAGATTGTTGTACTAAAATGATATTCCATGTGTTTGATGTAGTGCTTATTTATTTAAGCTTTATTTAATTATGTACTTAAATGTTTTCTATGCTAAATAATAGAATTTGTTGCAATGTCAATGGAGATGCAATCAAATTTTGCAAATTGATAATTCATTTACTGAACAAAAGATGCAATGAAATGCTTGGCAGACTAATGACTGACTAATTAGCTGTCTACTTGTGAGTGTTACACTACAAAGTGTTTTCCATCCTGCATTTGGAATTGATGCAGATGTGCTCGCTGATTTTGATGGGTTTTGCTAATGCCCTGTACAGTCCGTTTAAGAAGATATCAACCTCTGATTGTTGGGGCTATACAGCATATGTTTGTTTTCATCTGTGTGTGGGCAATTTACTCTGTTACACTATGATAACCTGGCTAATGACATTCTCACTAGTACTTTTAAACCATTTCCATTTTGGCACAGTTGCGGCAAATAAAATTGTCGAGCTGTAGTTCATGACTTTGTTTTCCCGAGTTTTTCATGGCTTTTAAAAATGCTAATTATGCTTAGTAGATTAGCTTACTGTAGCAAGCATTAGACATTTAACCTGAACTGTACTGGCACCGCACTGACCTGAATTTAAATAAAGTATTTTTGAAAATACACTTTGCTTTGTTTTAAAAATGTAGATCAGGGTATCGATAACACTCGTGTCTGTACGATAGATATGATTCATATGAAGCTAGAGCCATCAGGTAATTAGCTTAGCATAAATAAAAAAAAACTGAAAACAGGGGGAGGAGTTTGTTTAATCGGTACAAAAACCAAAATGTAAAAATGACAATTTTTGGTTTTAAAGTTACAGGCTGGAACTATTTTCCTTTGGGCTGTAGATTCATATTTACCAAACGGTCATGAAAGTGGTATTGATCTTCCTATTTAACTCTTGAAAGAAACAAAAAGAATAAGAATATATTTACCCAAACATCAAATTATTTCAGTCCTCGCATTGATCAGGGTAGTTATCTCCTGACAAACAATGTAACGTGATCTAAAATGTTGGTAGGTTGAACAATGTGTAAAGTCAGGTTCAAGGTGTCATCAGCAGGGCTTTTTTTCTAGTCTTATTCCCTAAAAAAAAAAAAAAAAAAAAAAAATTCTACCCATTTGAATATACAAAAACCAACTTGGACAAAACTAGAAGCCCCCTAGTAGTGCACTGCCACCAAAAACAAGTCTCAAAAGAATGCCAGGTGGATGTTAAGGTTCTCCCACTAGCACATGAATTCAGTAAACTAATGCTATAGTCGTCCAACGGCAGTCCAGATCTGGATCATTATTTACATAATCCTTAAAATCCATTTTACTTGGTACGATATCTTGCTAACAAAGACATGAATGAAATCTGGTCACTCACACGGCCTTGTGTAAACATTGCAACATCCAGTGCTTTCTGCTTTCGGCCTATGGCAGTGATCACTGATCTGAACGGTACTGGATGAAAGAACAAGCCTTTTGATTCATGTTTGAAACTAATCTAACTATACCCCACTGAAGGTTACTTTAGATCTACACACACACACACACACACACACACACACACACACACACACACACACACACACACACACACACACACACACACACACACACACACACACACACACACACACACACACACACACACACACACACACACACACACACACACACACACACACACACACACACACGAAAAAGCAGAAGTGTGGTGTTTCAGTGCACCACCAAGTTTGGCATGGTTATGTAAGGCAAAGTTCAATAAAACAATAGTTTTAAGTGTTTTCCTTTTGTTTGGGGGTTACATTATGGCAAGCGAGTGACAAGGGGCACCTGTGCACATCTCGGTCCTTGTGGAAGACTTGTGATCCGTCTTGACCTGTTCTATGTTTTCTGGGGTTGCTCTGGTTCACGCCACTTTAGGAGCAGAGTGGTTCATCAGTCGTCAATGTCCTCATACACATTATCATCAAAGGGCCGGGCCAAAGACGGCTGTATTTTGCGTCGGGAATACTTGAGCTGAAGAAGGTCTCCTACCTCGTTGATGACACTCAGCGCCTGTGGAGACATTTATACAATAAACAAGCTGTCACCATGAAGGGCAATGTGTGGCTCGAGGAAATTTAAAGCTGCACCAAGCAAGATTTTTATGGAAAAACACACCTGTCTTGTGAGAATAAATCAAACTTGGGCTGAAAAAAAAAAAAAAAAAAAAAAACCACACACACACGCGTGCACACACACACACGCGCACACACACACACGCGCACACACACACACACACACACACACACACACACACACACACACACACACACACACACACACACACACACACACACACACACACACACACACACATGTGTGCTACAGATGGACCCAATCTTTCCCATTTTTCATTCCCATTACTTGGGTGTGAGGTGAAGTCACCAGTGGGGCATCTTGTTAATGGCACAGGAGGCGACGAGTTTATACAGATCGGTCATTTAAAACAGGAGGAAGTGCTCATTCTGGCTCAAACTCTTCACCCAAAAAGAAGATATTCAGTCGTAAAAAGAATATTCCTTAAATATTTAATTTCCATTTTGCTCTTTAGCTGCTAAATGGTCAAGTATGCTCACTAGTTGCTAACTGTGTCGGTCTGCTGTTTGGTGCTGGGCAAGTAGCATACAGTTGGTTTTAGGGATGTTAATGGTTAACTGATAGTTGAACAATTAAAAGCAATATTATAAAAAAGAAAAGAAAATTGTATAATATACAGTACAATGTTTCTTTACTGTTAACTTCACAGCCGACTGCTGGACCCCAGCTATGTGATACATGCCACTATATCAACGAGGATTGACGGGTTAAATCAGCCGTCCTACACACAAAGCATGCCAGGCAGCTAAACTAATGGATGTGGTGGAGACAGGCTAGTTGCACATGCGTCAGCAGACAGCTGCGGTCCTGTACCGGTCGACATGTTCCTGGACGGATGGACTCGGAAGTAACTGACATTGGCTGAAAAGACATGCATCCGGTGGAATTTCCGGCTGGCACTGGAGCAATCCCAGAAGCGGAACGTCGTGGATATACACAAGTTAACGGTTAATGATTGCTTAACAAGGGTTGGCTATCGGTCAGGAAAAGAAATCAAAATTAGCAATAACCCCATTTCTGAGCTAATTTTGCTGAAAGCCTGCTGCGTTTGAAAACAAGGTCACAGAGCGGTGAGCCTGAACCAAAGCCGTAAAGTTGCGAGCTAAAGAACCAAAACAATAAGTTGAGAAATGCTAAAAAGGTCCATAGAGCTGAGTCAGCTGATCATTCTCTGTGGGTTCGTTACTTTCGAGCGACACCTTTCACTTTACACAAAAAAACATAAAAATATTGAGTGCAGCTTTAACCTGATGGTCTTTACATCAGTTTGTGGCACTTAAAGTAAATCTGCATCTATTCATCTCTATTATTGTCTTTCCATTGACTTTGTATGCATTTATGTCAGTCCTACTGTTGCCATGCATTGCAGTTGAATGACATTATTATACCCCTTTGGCCCCAAATTAAGTCAATTTTCACTTCAAGAAGACAATGGACATTTATGATTTAGCATGTGTTTCAGGTTTATGATATTGACGCATTCAGTGAAATGAAAGGTGTTCAGAAGGACACAAGTAAAAGAATTTACGTCTATGCGTACATGCGTGGGTGTGTTTAAATGAGATGGAAAAATTGTGAAAGCTCACCAAGAGATAAAAGACACACAAATTGACATGACACATCAAAAGTACGAGAGAATGATACAGAGAGAGAGGCTAACAAAGAGAGACGTTAACACCATGACGGATAAAAGCACTACAGTACTCCCACTCCCGGCCTTCACTTTATTTATATTCTTTTTTTTAAAAGAGCAAGAAGACGAATGAGAATGGATAACGGCAGCACTTCCTGGAGACAGAGTATGCATCTGAGCCACAAGGACACCCCAATTAGACAAGAGAAGAGAAGGTTCAGCCACTATGTGAAATGATCCATATTTATGCTGAAATGAGACACAGGCTGAAGTTTAACACGGTGACTGGAAGAGCAGGAGCATGCAGGTCTGCAGTGAGCTCAGCATAGTAGAAGAGGAGCCCTTGTTGCGAGGAGTGGGCGGCTTTTTGATGTGTTGTGTTGAACACACAACACTGCACTGACGTAGAGCAACAAAATGAGGAAATAGGAGGGTTAGAGTGGTGGTCTGAACTCTGAACAAAAAAGGGAAATACAGTGTGAGTACACTGTACATTAACCTGCGGGGTGAACTAGCTGACAGACACAGTGCTGGCACAGATTCAGTGTGTCTGAAGTGACTCAAAGACATCTCTAGAAGAAGACATTTGGGGTCAGAATGGATCATACCTGTGTCCTTGCCAACTACTGACAGTTTCCCCGCCCATTAGACTGCTCTTCTTCCCTTCACCATCATCACACATCTCTTGGCTTAGTTTCTAACAAATTTAAAGTAATTTCACCAACTTGGAACAGAATTAGTTTTAATAAATGTTCTCAAATTGAGATTTAATTCTTTGCCATTTTAAGTGAGAAATGTTGTTTTCCCCATCTGTCTAAACGGTTGTTCAGTAGTAAAAGCGATTATTTACCGTGTCGAGCACATCTTTTGTGTGGGCGGCTGAGATGCAGAAGCGTGCCCGGGACTCGATGATGGGTGTAGCGGGGAAGCCAACGCCCACCACCCCGATGTTCCTCTTTAACATCTCCCTGGCAAACGCTCTGGGGGGACAGACATGTGGAGACACAGCACAAATGACAAAAGAACACACTATGGGAAACTACGCCCAATTTAAAAAATCATACGTGCTATTGCTATGGTCTAAGACAGTCTAAAATATTAGTAAACATGAACAACTCTCTCGGAAATCCAAAAACTAGAGTGCTCAAAATGTAAATTTGTAATGTCTGTCTGTCTGTCTGTCTGTCATTGTTTTGATCTGCTTTCCACAGAAAAATCTAAATCAGCTATCAGCATCTGTTAAAAGATATACAGTATTTAGGCATATTTACAATTGGCTCATGAAGAGATAAATGATGTAACGTACATGTAAAGTTTAAATTCTTACACTGCATTCAAAGTATGTTTCAGACAAATCTATCTCCAAGATGAAAATTAGCTTAAAGCTAACTCTGGTACTGCTAAGGAGCTGTGCATTGTCGCTGTCAAATGTCAGAATCAAAAAAATATTATCATCTGATATCCAATCATATGACTGGATCACACTGCATTGATCCAGGGGGGGAGATAGTGCATGAAGTCCTAACAGCAGCTGGCCAAAGCTCGAGGCTCACCCTATCTTGGCGGGCATGTAGAGCATCATGGGGACGACAGGTGAGCCCTCATTGCCGTAGATGATGAAGCCCATTTCTAGAAGCCTCTTGCGGAAATAGACTGTGTTCTTTGCCAGCTGTTGCACACGTTCACAGCCTTGGGATGATGAGAAGACATTGATTGAGTTGACAGAAAATGGAAATTTAAATCACTTCTATCAAAGTTTATGATTATTTAGTTTATCAAGCTGTACAGAATATCCTTCATCTACTGTATATACAGCATAATGTACAACCGGGTCATTCTGTGTGGGTCATTGGTACAAAAGACATACAGGTCCATAGTGTGTTTTTCTGACCATACAAATGATAGTCTATGCCAGCAACAAAAATGACAAAAAAAAAGAAAGGCTAAATCTTACGTAACTAAGATGTATCTGGACTACCCTTGCAATCGTGAATTGGATGGAGTAGAAGAGAGACACTATTTACTTTATCTTCAACTCTCTTTGAGGAATAACTGGTCTTAGAAAAGACTATTGTGACATTGAGTCCATCTTAGATTTCAATAGTGTGCACTGATACCCGGTGGCATCTGATGACAATTACAGCAGCCAAGGTTAGATTCACTTCAACCAGACAACGGCAATGCTAATCTGATGCTTGTCACTCTTAAAGGATTAGCTATAAAAGTGTCTGATGCATGTTCATCATTGACTTTGTTGGTCCTGTCATGTCACAATTAATTAGCCTGACAGTGGTACTGTTTGAGCTGTAGGCTACTTTGAAGCAAGCAGCTTGAGCATTTGAAGCTATTTTATTAAACCCTTTATTTCTGAGGACATCACAGAGCTTCTCTTTGTAGTCGGGATACGAGGACTCCAACAGGGGTCTCATTTTGTTTGGCACGGTTAATATTTAAAGATACAAGCACACAAAGAGATGCCCCATCAATCTATTTGTACCTGTAACTAGTGATGTTACCACTATGGCTATCACAAACTACCTGCTCTTGTTTTCTGATGACTGCGTCATGACACTGTCATGTCACTCTTATGTAGATACCTTCAAGTAAAGTGTTACCAAGCTATGTTTACCTTCAGTGTTACTTTTCAAAACACATTATGTGTATATTTGAGTTCTTACAAATGTGTTTAATGCTTTTTCTTTTTCTCTTCACATAAAACATTTGCAAAGCCAATTTTTTGTTAACATTTTAAAACCTGCATTGTTTACATTAGTGTCATCCGTGTGAAACCAATGGTGTGCGCACACGTGCATGACAAACAAAACGGGGACCCACTTAAAAAAATTCAATAGCGCTACTAGGTCGGAAACTCCACAGGGTACCTTTAATATTGTTGTAGGACTCACCCATTGTTGTGCCATCCTCTCCCATAATGCACTTCATAGAAGTGATGATTTGCTCCATCACCGGAGGAGACATGGAGGTGGCGTAGACCGCACTGTGGGAATGGGAGCGCAGGTACTCAATAAGCTCCTAAACCCCAGCAGATACACAGGAGATGTAAGTAGATGTGCATAAAAAGCTTTAATTACTTCACAACCTCCCTGACCATGGAGAGCTCAGAGCTCTCTGTAACTAAGGCTTGGCATGGCTTCCTTAAGATTTACTTTACTGTGAGAAAATGCCCCTTATTCACTCTATTAGCATTACAAATATTCACAGTTGGTTATAATCATTGACATTTCAAAAGATCATGGGAAGTATACCGTTTTGCACGTTTTAAGAATATTATGGGCTCTGGCATCCAAAGCAAATTACATTTTATGCAGTATATGTGGGGAAACTGTGATGATTTAATAAAAAAATAAAAAATAAAAAAAATGTTTCCTTCCTTAGAAAACAAAACGTTAAAGTGCTCATATTATGCTCATTTTCAGGTTCATCACTGTATTTAGAGGTTATATCAGAATAGGTTTATGTGGTTTAATTTTCAGAAAACACCATATATTTGTTGTACTGCACATTGCTGCAGCTCCTCTTTTCACCCTGTGTGTTGAGCTCTCTGTTGTAGCTACAGAGTGAGACATCTCACTTCTGTACCATCTTTGTTGGGAGTCGCACATGCGCAGTAAGCACTACTAGCTAGTGAAGCAGAGTATGAGGGCGTGTCCTGACAGTACCTAGGTAAGGACTACTAGCCAGTCAGAAGCAGAGTATGAGGGCGTGTCCTGACAGTACCTAGGTAAGGACTACTAGCCAGTCAGAAGCAGAGTATGAGGGCGTGTCCTGACAGTACCTAGGTAAGGACTACTAGCCAGTCAGAAGCAGAGTATGAGGGCGTGCCATGCTAGCAGCTAGGCGAGCATTATAACGTGTGTTCCAAAGTGACCACGTTTGTCTCTGAAGATAAGGCTGGACTACAACAGAGCTGTTTGGAGCAGTTTGTGAACAGTGTTTTCTGGTGGAGATGGTAAGTCCCTTTGGGGGGGACTTTGGGCTTTTTCACTTTGTAAACCTATAACGTGCAAAAAAAAGAGATACAACCCAATAAAGGAAAGGGGAAAAGCCAAAAAGCATAATATGAGCACTTTAAACTATCATCCATAGTTACGGTTTTGTCATAAAGTTTGAAAGACATGCAGGTTATCGACACTTTATCGTAAGCATCCTAACTTGATGACACTGACTTCATGCTTCAATGCCAGCTTTCTTTAAAAATGAAGGGGAAAAAAAAAATATCACAGAATGCAGTGAAGGGAGTCGGTGACAAAAGCCATTTAACATTTTCAGGCATTTTAAACTTGGTTAGAACACCTGCTGAGACTCCTTTTTTTGTTTATCCTCAACAGCACTATGGTGTCACAATCTCTTCAGCATTTCAATGAGACATACAAGTTGGTTATGTCTTGCCTTTTGTGTTGATAAGATGTGTCACGGAACAGTGCTAATATGTCAGGAATGCAGCAAAATCTAAAGCTACATTACTGAGATGATAGACACACTTAAAATGTTGTCACTTGACACAGTAATGCCTGATCTTGAGAGATCGTTGGCAACTAAAGCATTCTTAGTGAGATTACTGTTTATCGTAGTTTAGTAACCCAGTACCAACACTGGGTTACTGAACTGGAAAACTATCCATGTCTTGTGACTCCAAGAGCTAAAGTCCAGCTCATTCTACGCTGCCACCCTTATCTTATTCAAAAACAAATAA
Organism: Gymnocephalus cernua; assembly: GCA_023631565.1. Classification (NCBI taxonomy): domain Eukaryota; kingdom Metazoa; phylum Chordata; class Actinopteri; order Perciformes; family Percidae; genus Gymnocephalus; species Gymnocephalus cernua. The sequence goes on along the minus strand of CM042444.1, from coordinate 5,374,017 downwards.
AAACGGCAATAAAATAAACCTAAAATCCTCCATCCTCACCCTTTTCCCTGCGATGTATCCCCCTGCAGCGCCGAAGCTCTTGGTAAATGTGCCCATCATGACGTCCACATCAGAGGGGTCTAGGCCAAAGTAATCGACCACCCCTCTCCCTCTCGGCCCCAGTGCCCCTATGCTGTGGGCCTCGTCCAGGTAAAGGTAGGCCCGGTAGCGCTTCTTCAGGGCAATCACTTCTGGCAGGCGCACTACACTTCCCTCCATGCTGCAGGGGGGAAAAGGCAAGGGATAGCCAGTGTCAAGCAAATGCCCCAATGTGTTCATGTTCATTGCTTCCCTGACAACCCAGGAAATATCAGCTCAGGGGAGTGCTATCTGTTCCCTACTCAAGGTCTAAGTCAAACTGCTGGGAAATGCAGGTCTCAAAGATTACGTCTCAAAAAGTATGCCTCAAATAAAGGTATGCTAACTCGTGAAAATAATGGAAGTGTCACAGGCAAGTGCATGATTTGCTTGCACCTTGTAGCTGCAGATTGCTTTACTGTATAGTAGGGCTGCACAATTAAATCGAAATCGCAATATCAACTAGTGCAATCCAAATTGCAGGGGCGCGCAATATTTGTTAGAGGCAAAATATGTGTCAAACCATTCTAAAATAAAGTATTGTGGTGCTGCAGCGACGTCCCGGCCTACACATCGTATCCAACAGAATAAAGAAAAAAATCTTTGTTTTGTACAGATCCTCGATCCTTTTTATATTTTCAATGAAAATGAGAATGATACAAAAAATTATATATATATATATATATATATATATATATATATTTTGATTGTGAATTAACCATTTCAATTTTTTTATCTCTGTGTAAGATGTCGTACGTTTGGTTCCAGCTTTTAACAAGGCTTGTAAGCCAATAGTATAAGTGAGCCTCCTTAGTAGTTGCCTGGCAACCACTTGCAGTGACGTGAATGCAATAGAACGGGGGAGTGCAACATCTAGTGGCTGAATGTTATCAATGTTCTCAACTGCACCTTTAAAATGCCCAGAAGGTTTTTTTAAACATCCATCTCATGGAAGAAAAGGGTAAGCTACCTGTAAATGCCTTCTACCACAATGAGGATCTTCTTCCATGGCCTGTGAGTCCTGGGCTGCCCGTGAACGATGGCCTCTCTCAGCAGTTTCTCAAGGCTCTGCATGTCTGACAGGAGAACCAAGAGATCCTTGCATTATACTGGGAAAATTAAAGTTACGGTATCAACAGTGGTGGCAAAAAAAACAAAAAAACACTCGCAGTTTGTTGTCAGCTGGAAATTGTTTAGAAGAAAGTAAAGATAAGATAAGATATACTTTATTGTCCCCGAAGGGAAATTAGTTTTGGACTCTGTCCATTCCGCAGCTTTACAAAGACAACA